>BGKB01000021.1:925290-1038479 GCA_003116975.1 Aurantiochytrium sp. KH105 | reverse complement strand
TTTATTGTTTTTACTTGCGGGGTCTTGTGTAGCTCTTAGTCGGTTTCTCCAGAGTATTAGGGCCCAATACCTATTGAGAAAATGGACTGTAAGATGGATTCTGTTTAACGCTGGTTACCTACGGACAATTCGGATCCGGTCGTGATGGGACTCGCTTTGCCTCGGCGCCAGGTCCGAGACTTGGATAAGTGATGTACAGAGGAGATTGTGGGGAGCAAGGGACTTTGTCATACTTCCCGGCTAGGAGATGTTCACTGCCGTGACTTTGCAGTTTGCCCTCACCAAGTACACTGACTGTAGCAGGAGGCTTTAGATGAGACTTCCCATGGGCGAAAGGTTGACGTCGTCTGGTCCATGCCGTCCAATCGTGGTGGCGTCATTCTTTATCCTCGATAATGGGGGACCCACCCCATTGTCTGCCAACTGCAAACACGCGTTGGCCCGGCCCGTACGGGCAGCCGCATGCGCAGCGGAGTAGCACACGAGGCGGCCGGTCCGATTGTCGCCTGTAGCCGCGGACGCGCGCTCTGCGAGCAGCGAGAACGGAACTGCGCGCGTTTCCGTAAACTTTCTACAGCAAGTGAATGTGACGGTGAGTGAGGAAGCTTCTAGAGCTCGAGGCGCCACCGCGGAAATTGAGCGAGCAAGGCTGACACCGTCTCTTCAGGTAATACCTTCTCCGCAACTGGCAGCCATTGCGAGGAGCGACGGAAAAGGACCTTGATCACACAAAAGTTCCCCCGCCTCCTTCGTCGTCCGCTAGCTCTTTGTTAACGACAGTGTTCATTTAGCACATCTGCGGACTTTTCTTGCACGTGCGGCAACGATCTCCGAGCGCGATTCCGAATCTTAAAAGAGGCCGACTTCCGCTTCATAGCATTCTGGTGGTAAAACGAAGACCACTTGCTCGGGCCACTGAGCATCCATCATCAACCATGGACTAGACGCTTTACTTGCTGAACGAGATGGTCGCCAGGATGGTCAAGGATGTCGCATCTGAAACAGCAAGGTCGACATGAAGCGTTAGATTCAGCGTGCCAGAGGCACATACATGTTCAGGCCAAGAAAGTTCAAGCTTTTGGCAAGGCTGGCAGTAGCCGTGCCCGACATCGACGATTTCCGCTGTACACGCAAGCTCGTATGTCGGCCCTGCAGAGAGACGCTGAAGAGTTTCGCCTGGACTGCTCAGCTGAGGAACGCCTCGATGGAAAGATCAAGACTATAGGCGATCAAGTGTAGCGTACACGACGCCAGCCGCAGAACGCCTCGTGCGCTTGGTGTCCAAGTTCATCAGCCATGAGCCGTTGTCAACGACACGCTATCCCACCACAGAGCGCCAGCCAAGCATCCTTGCGTAATGTTGTTGCCTTTTGACGTCTTGCTTGCCACGCGAAACAGCAGCGGCTTTGCCGCCGTAAAGGCCATCGCGGCGCCGAATGAGGTCATTTTGACGGTCGAGTTTTTCGCGTGCCTGAGGCCCAGAAGCAAGCTACGGTTTTGACAATATGGCGCCTACAACTAAGCTTTGAAGCAAGCAATTGTGATCGCATGAATAGGGGGATCGATGCCCAACGATACCATCATCGATAATATTGACAAAGCGATCGGCGCCAGCAACCGCGACTCTTAAACAACCAACTTTGCTGCAGCCCATTTGACTGTAGGCTTGGTGCAAGACCACCACGCGTAGAAGCAACCTCGTGCACAGCACATGCACGCTGCGACGTTCGATTCTTCTTCGATCACAAGCGCTCGCCAAGGCCAAGGACGCTTCGGCGGCCTTTTCTTCGCCTTCCTCATTGCTGCAAAAGAGGCTGAGTCGTCGGACCGCGCAAGACGGTCTTTGCGACGCGCACGCCTCCACTGCAGCTCACCATACTTAGCCCCCTCGCTTCTCTCCTTGTTCTCTTGCTCACGTCGCCGGTACCCGTAGATGTCGCCTTCGCGCCACCGCGTCCTCATCGTCCTCATCTTGGTCGGCTCAGCCATCTCCAAGTCGCTGCGGCGAGACCTGTCACGAGCGCGCGTCCGCCTACGCACATCGGACTCACAATGCCATCCGCCGCTGCCGGGCCCGCGCGCTGCCTGGGCGCACCCCTGGCGTCTCCGCGACGCCGGTCTTCGTGGTCTGTCTGCGGCTGCGACAACGAACCGTTGTCTTCGCCGAATGCAGATTTTGGCACCCACATCAACGAGCTCGCAGCGCGGCAAGCTAGCTACCGATGCCCAAGTCAGACGCGGGGCTTATGAGGCAGTCCGGCCAGGTCTTTTGGGCTGACAGTGAATAAAAGGATCAAGGCTGAATGCTTGCCACTGCTCAAAAACTAACCTTGCTATTGAGTATTGGACTGTAAAATGGGTTCTAGTTTACTCGTCTGGATCCGCTACAGATGTTTCGGGTCTGGTCACAATGGGGTGTTGCTTTGCATCGGCGTTAGGGCTGATTCTTGAATAGCTGGTGACGTGACTTTGTCAGGCTTTACTAGCTAGGCGATGTCCACTGCTGTAGCCTTGCTAGCTTTTCTCTCTTGATATACTAGCCGCTGTGAGAGCTAGACGAGGCTCCTCATGGGTTAGAGGTTGACTTCATCTTATCCATGGAGTTCCATCGTCGTGGTGGCGTCATACTTGTTTCTTGATAACAAGCGACCAAGCAAGACTCGCCAAGAGGAAGAAGAAGAAGATGATGATCCCGCCGTATTTCCTCGGTGGCCACGCAACTTGCCCCTGTTCGTCCCCGGGCATCATCACCTCGGCAACCATCAGGGCCAGCGCGTCTCCTCCTTGCGCCCTTGACCACCAGCCACAGCCACCAGCAGCAGCAGCAGCGGCGGCTGCGGCGACATTGGGCGCGTGCCGCCTATTTCCTTCCCCTTTCCCCTCCCCCTTTCCCCTCACTTCTTCTTCCGGTGCACGCACGACGGCCGCACCCGACCGACTGCGACCAGCGCGGCGCATTCCAGCGCGGAGAGAGCCTCGCGTGTGCAGCCCTGGCGATCGGAGGGAACGAAGAGGGAGGCCGGCGTGTGCAGGCTGGACACGCGGCAAACTACCTACACAATCTCGTCGCGCGCTGGAGAACGGCCGCCACCGCCAGCCTTCAAAAAAAAGGCGCAGCACGCGCGGCACATAGTTTCTCGTTGCCCCCTTCGAACCGATCAAGATTCACACGGAACGCAGTTATTAGGGGTATTGTACAACATTTTACTGTCAATTTGCACCGGCCGCGGGCGGTAGGTGCAGCGCGCGTGCAGCACAGCAAAACCAGTTCGCCGACAGGGCGGAGAGCGAGCGAGCGAGCTCGAGGACGCGCAGCCGCAGAGGCAGGGAGAACGGCGCTCGGGAGGGGGCAGCCGCGCGCGAGAAGGGAGCGCGGTCGAACGAACAAAGAGGGCCGCGCGAGGCCTGAGCCGGCCCTGTCTCCGGGAGACAGAGCATGGGAAGGGTGCAGGACTTGATTGCGCGCTTCAACAAAGGTCACGTCGGCGGAGCGTACCCTGAGGTTGAGGGGGACGAAGCCACGCAGGCGGAGGCAGAGCGGCAGGCTGTCACGATGAACCAGGCGGAGGCGCTTCCTGAGGACCCTGAGGTACTGAACGACATTGCTGTTCTCGTTGTACACGATCCCGCGGACGAGACCGTGGCCGAGCAGCTTGTTGAAGCGATCCAGCCTCGCCTCAGCGTGCCTGTACACACCGCAAGACAAGCTGCTGAGGCAGAAAAGGAGGCCAAAAATGCCGAGGTCGCTCTACTTCTCGTGGGCTCGGCACTCCAAAGCAACTGGAAGCTCGTTGAAGCAGCGGCGAGAGTCCTCCCGAACGCGCTTATACCCATCCTCATCGACGATACAATGTATGAACAAAAGGACTGGAAAGGCGCGATAGCATGGTACATGCCCAATCTTCTCTACGTCGATTTCTGCGATCCCATCAGGGCTGACATTCATGCGATCATGGCCCAAGTCTTTGCCGCCCGAGCTCGTGCTTCACCAACACTGAACAGCAAGGACTTTCACTTCTTCGTTTCTCATGAATGGAGTGCTCACGAAAAGGCTATTGTGATCGCTCGGGAACTGCGTGACAGAGGTCTCGAAGCGTGGCTCGATGACAATGAGATGTCAACAAGCACTGACGAGAGTATGGCAATGGGCATCGAAACATCAAAGGTCTTCCTCATTCTCGCAACCAAAAGGTACATGGACAAGATCAACAGCGGTAACTACGCCGATAACTGCCTCAAGGAGTTCCAGTATGCTGGTAGCAAACGCTTCGATCGTATTGTGGTTGCTGCTCTGGAACCGGATATGATGAAGGCTTCGACGAAATGGATCGGGCGCTTCAAGCGCGGACTATCGCGCCAGGTTCCCGTGGACCTGATCACCTTATCAGTTGAGGCGATCGACCGCCTCGCTGATGCCATTTCCTTGCGCATTGAGACGCCCAAGGCTTCATTTGATGTCACGGCCTTGACGCGCGACATCAACTCTCGCTTGAACCCCTGCAACTCAGAGGCTTGGGCCAAGGGTAAGGCGGTGAACTTTACCTCCGGCACGCGGAGCTGGATCATCGACGAGTTTTGCGACTGGTACAACAAGAACCAGAGTGCCGCCTTTATTCTCGTAGGCGACGGCGGCGTTGGCAAAAGCGTCATCATGGCCGAGCTTTGCCACCGTGGAGGCGCTCTTAAAACTGACGAAGATGTCGAAAAGATCAAGGCCGTTGGAAGCGTCGAGCCGCGCCGAAAGTCGTCGCGTATACGTAGCCTGTGGCGTCGTAGCAAAAAAGAGCGCCAGCCCATCTTGGTGGCCGCGTACCATTTCTTTCGTCATGATCAAGTCACGACTGCTGCACCGAAAGAGGCTCTTGTCAGCATTGCATGGCAGCTCTGTCAGAGCGTACCCGGCTTTGTCAATGAGCTTGATTCTGTGAGCCTTAGCGATGTCCGCGACAAGCCTCTGGTCGACGTGTTCCAGACCATTCTCGTTGATCCTTTGAACAGGCTCGACTCCAACCAGATGCGACAAGTGGTTGTGCTCGACGCTCTCGACGAGTGTAGCAAGAGCGACGCTGTTTTGCGGGATATTGTTCGCACGTGGAAGGATGTGATGCCCTCATGGCTCAGCTTGGTCGTGAGCACACGTCCCGAAGGCGAGATTCAACGCGGCGTCACCAACAACAGCCTTAATTCCAAAGTGCTGGAGCTCACGGACAGAGAGAACTTTCGCGACATCGAGCTTCATATCAAAAATCTACTCCGCGACATGAAAGATATCGTGGAACAGAAAGACGTTGCTTCCTGCGCCAAGATTCTTTCCGAACGATCCGAAGGTCTCTTTCTCTGGGCGAGCTTCCTTCCTGAGACCCTGAACCGGATGCACGAGGTGAAGCGAGGTGGATTACTGACCGCGCAAGACATCTCCCACAAAGACGCCATTCCCAACGGGCTTGGCGGCATGTTCGAGGAGTATTTTGAGCGCCTGCGCGACAAGATGGGCGGTGACGATGCCTATCAGTCCCTACTGACTCCTATCGTGGCGGCACGCGAGCCGCTGAGCGTCGAGCAACTCACCGTGATTTTTGGCAAAACCAAGAAGAAGACCCAAACGATCATTGGCAACGCGCGTAATCTCTTGTACCAGAGCGGCGATGATCGCGTGGCGCTCATCCACAAGCGAATGGCAGACTGGCTGCTGGATGACGACCTGAGCGGAGATCTTGGCGTGGACATTGACGATGGCCATATTGCCTTAGCCGACTACTGCAGCAGCTCGCGGGACGACGTTTTCTCGCTCCGTCACGCCGTCTTTCACCTCGTCAAGAGCGGCGAGCACGCTGAGGCTTTCGAGCTCCTGAATGACTTTGCATGGGTACAGAGCGCCATCTCTGTCGGTAACGATGAAGTGCAAAGGCATGCCTCAATCGGAAACCTCATTCGCGACTGCGTCGAACTCGGCATCTACTTTGCGCCCGAAAGTGATACGCCCCGTTTCCTGAGCAAAGCAGTGCATGCCCTCAGCTACGACCCCGACGAACTTGCGTCGCAAGTTCTGGCGCGTCTTGGTCACGACTCGAAAGATCCCTTGGCACGTAGTCTGCAAGCACCTGATCAGCCATGGCTGGAGCCTTCTCGCGTCACCCTTGCTCACCCCCGTGACCCCTTGCTTCACGTGTTAAAGGGGCACTCTGGTCTGGTTACTAGCGTGGCGATGAAGGATGACACGGTTGTTTCAGGGTCCGGGGACGGCACGGTGCGCGTCTGGAATGCGACGTCGGGCGAGGAACAGCACGTGTTGAAGGGCCACTCTGATTTGGTATATAGCGTGGCGGTTGATGGAGATCGGATAGTGTCAGGATCCGATGACAAGACGGTGCGCATTTGGAACGCTACGACGGGCGAGCAGCAGCACGTGCTGCAGGGGCACTCTCATCGAGTCAATTGTGTGGCGATCAATGGCGACACCATTGTATCAGGGTCTTTAGACAACACGGTACGCGTCTGGAACGCCACGTCGGGCGAGGAGCAGCACGTGTTAAAGGGGCACTTTCGTGGGATCTTGAGCGTGGCGATTGAAGGCGAAACAATCGCTTTAGGGTCAAGAGACGGTACGGTGCGCATCTGGGACACTACGTCGGGCGAGGAGCAGCATGTGTTGAAGGGACACTCGGGTGTGGTTTGGAGCGTGGCAATTGCGGGCGATACAGTCGTTTCTGGGTCCTATGACGGGACGGTGCGCATCTGGAACGCGACTTTGGGCGAGGAGCAGCACGTGTTGAAGGGGCACTCCGGTATTGTCTGGAGCGTGGCGATTGAGGGCGAAACAGTCGTTTCTGGCTCCTATGACGGGACGGTGCGTATCTGGAACGCGACGTCGGGCGAGGAGCAGCACGTGTTGAAGGGGCACTCTGAAGCGGTCTCAAGCGTGGCGATTCAGGGCGACTTGGTTGTGTCTGGGTCCGGTGACGATACGGTGCGCATCTGGAACGCAACGCTGGGCGAAAAACAGCACGTATTGGAGGGGCACTCACTTCGCACCTATAGCGTGGCGATTGAGGGCGACGTGGTTGTGTCTGGGTCCGAGGATAAAACGGTGCGCATCTGGGACGCTACATCGGGCGAGGAGCAGCACGTGTTGAAGGGGCACTCTGATTGGGTCAGAAGCGTAGCGATAGAGGGCGACACTGTCGCGTCAGGGTCCGAAGATCGTACAGTGCGAATCTGGAACGTTACATCGGGCGAGCAGCAGCATGTCTTGGAGGGGCACACTCGTGCGATCCATAGTGTGGCAATTGAAGGCGGCGCAATTGCGTCGGCGTCCGATGACCACACGGTCCGCATTTGGGACGCTTCGTCGGGCGAGGAGCAGCAGGTGCTGAAGGGTCACTCTGACTGGGTCAGGAGCGTAGCGATTGAGGGCGACACAATTGTGTCAGGGTCTGGTGATTGCACAGTGCGCATCTGGGACGCTACGTCGGGCGAGGAGCAGCACGTGCTGGAGGGCCACTCTGGTCCGGTCTTGAGCGTGGCGATTGAAGGTGATACAATTGTTTCAGGGTCAAGAGACGGCACGGTGCGCATCTGGAGCGCTACGACGGGCGAGGAGCAGCACGTGTTGGAGGGGCACTCTGATTGGGTCACGAGTGTTGCGATCGAGGACGATACGGTCTTGTCATGGTCACTCGATAGGACCACTCGCTTCTGGAATGCTCGAACGGGTGAGGAACTTGGCGCCGATGAGGAGACAGAGGTATTGACTTCTTCTGGCATATGCACTCTGGTGAATGTTCAGAACGAAACGCATGTGAGGCTTGGCTTTGGCATTGGCTTCACGACGGACCACCCGATCAGTAGCACAGTCCGTCAGGGAAACGTTTACGTTCTCAGCGACCTCAGTGGATTGGTACACATCTTGCATGTTGAAGGACTCGAATCGGAGACCCTGAGCCTTTAGCTAGATTAATGTGTACCGTGCCTGAGGGGCCAACTTTGACTCTCTGTAATCACCCACGCGCACGCAGCATCTGCAACGCACGTGTACATCTTTGCAGAAAGAGACGTTTGAGCAGATTTATCTGTTATCTTGAGCCGCAAAACGCGGAAACAAAAATCAATATTCACCCACTATGAAGAGAGAGGAGATTTTCTCGCGTGCTCTTGATGTCTGGAACCCTTCACTCGCGTCCGGAAAAAACAGCAACACAGCCCGCCTCGCTGGACGAGGTCATTTCCATCGCCGTTTCTTTTTTCGCGCGCTTGATGCCCTGGAGCAAGCTTCGACTCGACGATATGGCGTCTATGTTTATATTTTGGCGCCAGCGATCGTGGCTGCATGAGCCCGAAGGTCGATGCCTCGCGTTGTCGTCTTCGACAGCATCACGAAAAAGATTGGTGCCAGCAGCCGCGTGGACTCCGTGCAGCCAACACTTTGTAAAAAAGACTGTGAACTTGATGCTCGGCCGCCACGCGCACAACCATCCTCGTGATAAGCACACTTATTGCGCTGCGCTGTTCAAGGTTTTCTCGATCACAAGCGGTCGGCAGGGCCTTGGACGTTGCAGAGATCTTTACATTGCCTTGCTTGCCAGTGCACACGAGGTCGAATGCACACGAGGTCGAATGTACACGAGGCCGAATGTACACGAGGCCGAATCGTCGGGCAGCGCAAAACGGTCGTTCTGACTCGCTCACCATACTCAGCCTCCCCGCTTCTCTCCTGGCTCTCTCGCTCCCGCCGCCGGCACCCGCTCCTGCAGTCGTCGTTCTCATCCATCCATGTCCAAACCACTCCAGACGCCAAAGCGCTGTGGCGAGACCTGCCACGAGCGCGCGCCCGCCTGAGCACATCGAGCTCTCAGCGCCATCCGCCTGGCCCGCGCGCTGCCTGGGCGCTGCGGCGGAGAGGCCGAGACTCGGCCGGTCCGTCCAGCCAGCGCCGGCCCCGGGGCCTCCGGCCGAGGCAGACAGACCTCCACGGCCGTCGCCTCCCCGCGGCAGCTCTGCGCTTTCCCCGCCTCGCCGCGCTGCCGCCGCTCCCGCTCCTGCAGGCCGCTCCCGCTTCTGCATGCCGCGCTGCAGTGCCCGCAGCTGCAGCCAGCTGCAGGTGCCCTCCTCCGTCCGGCCGGGTCACCCGCTCGCGCATCTCTTCGTCCTTCCTCTTCGTCCGCCTCCGCGCCTGAACCGCCCGCTCCTCCGCTGCCGCTCGCCCTCGCCTCCGCTTCCAGCGCCGCGCTGCTCGCCGGACGCGGCGGCCGCGCCTCCCTCCGCCGCGCGCGCTCGCGCCCCTCTCCGCGCTCGCGGCGGGGCCTCGTGGCGGGGCCTCGCGGCGCGGCGGTCGGGGACGAGGGCTCTGGTTCTCCCAGCGCTTCCCGCGAGCTCTTCTCCCGCTTTGCAAGTTGCGTTCTCCCGCCGCCCGGGGTTCTCCCGCCGCCTGGCTGGGTTCTCCCGCCGGCCGCCGAGGCGAGGCAGCAAAGAAGGCAGGCAGACGTGCAACGCGCAAGCCCGCGCATCGTCAGGGACGGCTACGCTTCGCGCGAGGAGAATGCGGACGCGCGCGAGCCTGCGCGTGCTCGCGCCCGCGCTGCTCGCCGCGCTGCTCGCCGCGCGCTCGGCGGCGACGTGGACCTGCGACGAGGCGCGGCGCGGGAGCGGAGACGGCTGCGACTGCGGCTGCGGCGAGCGCGACCCGGACTGCGGCCAAGACGATGCGCCGCTCCTGGACCGCTGCCACGAAAAAGACGGCACCGTGTTTGAGCCCGTGAGCAAAGACTGGACGTGCACCGCGGAGAACGAGTGCGCGAGCCCTGCGCCCGACTGCGCCGCGCTCCACCGCAAGAACGGTAACGGCATGCTGCCTTGCGGCGACTGTTATGACGGCCACGTGAGCGGCAGCGCGCAGGGCGCGTGCCGTTTGCAAGGTGGAATACATTTTGCCGAGACGGAAACCGACATGCTCGATGAATTGCGGTATAAGGCGCTTCGCAGGAATGGTAATGGATACGGAGGCATATATTCAAACTTCGAATTCTGGGGGGAGCTGACAATGGGTACTAGCCCGAATGAAGTCTTTCAGGTCGATCTTCATGCAGACGACTATGCGCAAGTTCGCCAGTATGTACTAAATGCATCGTTCGGCGCGTATAAACGGTCCGTGCAAGTACAGTATGTTAATGATGAAGAGGTCGCCCATTGCGCAGATAAGCACTTTGTTACAGACGTGGATGGCGACGGAGTCGCAGACTGGATCATGCCCTGCTCAGTTGGATCCACAAACGTATTGCGCGTTTTCAATTTTGATTCATCGGAGGCATTTGATTACTATCAGCCTCTCTTCCTCTATGACCAGAAAATGGCAGACATCATTCTCCGTGGTCTTGGAGTCAAGGCAAACTCAACGGGTATTGACGAGATTGTGCGTGCTCAGGTGTTCGATCTGACCGGCGACGGACGGAAAGATTTAGTCGTTTTGCTTGCCTCGGGCGAGCTCCAGTTTTGGCCGAATATAGGAACCAGCCAAAAACCAAGCTGGATACAAGGATTCATCTTTCAAACAGATTTGTACGCTCTCGACATTGCGTTGAACGACCTTGATGGGGATGACCTCATGGACCTGTTGTTTCTACATGAGAATGGAATTGACGCTCTACGAAACGCAGGAAATGCCAGCTGGCCCGCATTCACCCCGTATGGTACGCCAAACAGAGACTTTTGGGTATCCAATTTCTTGGCTTGTACAAATGCGCCTTGTGCTACATCCTTCATAGCTACCGATCTTCTTGAGACAGGCACTGATGACATTTTTGTTCGAAGTAATAGAGACACGTGGTACTTTCGCCGTCTCACCGAGGACAAAGCTTCTTATGTTCTTAGTGATGAAAGCGAATACCTTCAGCCCATGGGACTCGAAAATTGCGATTCAAGTGACTTTAGGAATTTTGCTGACTTTGACAACGATGGGGACATGGGCGTGCTTTGCGTGAGTATGCTCAACCTGACGCATGGTGCGATCGATTACATTCGCAATGATGGAAACCGTGGGTGGGTCCATATTACCAAGACTCCTCCCTCTTCGAAAGCACCAGCAACAACTTTCGAAATATCAGAGAGTCTTCAAGAAGTCAAGGCAGTGGCTTTCGTGGACCTCGACAAAGACCCAGATGGCGACCTGGACATGATCATCTATGGCATCCCTGCCGAAAAAGGTGCTTCGCTGGCGCGTGTGCTAGAGAATCGAGACGGCCTTTTTGAGCAGGTTGAAGATGATGACGACCCATTTTCAGATCTTGAAGAATTTGAAGAGATGTGCAAGACAGTTTCAGACAGCGGATATCTTCATAACGTTTTACGCGATGAGAAAGACGTTCAGGAGGTCATATTCGTACGACCTGTTCCAAATAAGCTCCACGCACTTTTTAAAATTGAAGATTGCCCACCACGCGGATTTGTCCAAAATACCGAAGCAAACGGCTCTTTCGGGGCTTTTGAGCTGGCAAGTCTCGCCCTGGATTGGCCCCCTAACTTACAAGCTTGCGCTTTCGCGGACCTCGACGGAGATGGCGACGAGGATGCAGTGGTGATTTCATCATGGATTGTGCACATCTTCGAGAACACAGATGGCTCAACGTTTATAAACGCTGGCGAGGTGCTTTCTGTCTCTGAATTATACCGCAGGAGCTACTCTTTGACTGGCCTTTTTGCAGCTGACTTTGATGAGGACGGCGATACCGATTTCGTCGTGCAGACGTTGCATCAAAGGTCCAATAAAACAAAGTACGTGCCACTCGTCGACGTTGCCCGTGAATGTGCATCTCACTGCGCAGGAGGTAGGGGTCAATGCGTGACGGGGAGTCAGAAGGACATTGCCCAGGTTGCAAACTTCGCAGCTTACATTCAAGGCTTATCCAGTCCGCAGCTCAATCCTGGAATCTGTCTTTGCTCGACCCAATACCAAGGTAATGCCTGCGAACAGTGCGCTCCTGGACGCTACGGTCAGCTCTGCGAGAACATCTGTCCGGATCGATCTACGACCAGATTGGCGCCAGACGCATACATTTTCCCTTTGTATCCAACCATAGAGGATTGCGTGTGCCTGTCTTCGTTCGTCATGTCAAATTCTTTTGAGTGCACCTGCCCTCCAGGAGCTGGGTACAATGCAGACACAGATTTGTGCGAGCCCTGCGCAATTGGCGAATACAAGCCTTCGAGCGGTCTCCACGCCTGCGACACATGTCCACCAGGTAATTACACCTTTTTCGCAGGCCAGTCCGAATGTGAGCCAGAACAATGCGCACTTGGTACTGAACGTGATATGGAAACGCAAATATGCAATCCTTGCGATCAAGGTCGCTATCGTTCAGATGTCACGGAAGTCACATGCTTCCCATGCCCTGAGGACCGCCCTTTGACGGCATCAACAGGAACGATTTGGCTGAGCGATTGCTTGGCAGGGCCCGGCGCCGTTGTCAGCGAGAACGCAACCGCTGCGATCGCCTGCAGTAGTTTAGAAAAGCTCAGTCTAGGCGCTGACTGCAGCCGTGAAGGTCTCACGGTTCAGACGCTGCTCATTAAGCCAGAATTTTGGCGTATCGCAAACACAAGCCTCGACGTTCGCGCGTGCCCCAAGGCTGCCTTTTGCGAGCCAGCGGGCTCCCCGGACACGCGAAAATTAGCCTCTGAACCTTCTACGTCTGACCTGTACTGTTCGCCTCACCACACCGGGACAATGTGCGCAAGTTGTATCAATGGTTTTGCGCTCAATGGATCTTTTCGCTGCGAAGAGTGCACACCTGCTCGTCGAAGTGGGGACACGTCCAAGGCAGCAGTCTGGGCGGTGATCATGCTTATATTGACAGTTGCGCCAGCGGGTTTTGTTGTCGCTGGACCACTCATGCGCCAAAGGACCGCCTCGCGATGTTCACTGCCAGCAAACCATTGCAGCTGCGTCACACATGTGATCAAGATGTGTATGACGATGCGAGCCCTCCCTAACGAGTCCGGATCTCGTCTGCAACGCTACATGTCATCAGCGCAAGGGAAAGCTCTCATCTTACTCAAATTTGCGCAAATTGTCCTTGGGGTTGGCTCGATTGTCGGTATCATCGGCTCAAACGGGTCGGCGGTCGAGGTTTTCCTCAATGGCAAGTTTGGAGCTCTTCTCAATCTTTTCTCCCTAGGATGCGCTGTACACATCAACCAATACGTGACGGTCATTGTGATCACACTATGGCCGTTGCTGCTTGCCATGGTGCTTGTGGGTGCTGTCATGCTGTGCCGATTGATGGCTCCCCCCGACGCTACCGTCTCCCGCGATCTCGCCATCAACGTCTTCACGGAGATCATTGTGCTTATTTATCCTGGAGTTTCGGCGACCATTCTGTCCGTCTTCGTGTACGACTCCATCACGCATTACGAGCAGGACGCAGCCGGCAATCCTGACCTGTCGCCATACCGCATACTTCAACAGGACCCTGCAATCGATTTCGACGATGACCTAAGCAAGGTGATGCGTATGTACGCGGGTGTCATGATCTGTGTGTACCCAGTTGGGGTAGTGGCGCTCTTGGCCTCCGGCATATCATTTCAACGTACCTTCAAGGGCTCGCGAACACCCGAGCAGGGTGTGCGCGGAATGCTTGTCGTGGCAGCACAAGTCGTGCAGCACAGATACAAGCCAGGCCATGGCTGGTACGCCTGCATCGAGCTGATTCGGCGCCTAATGCTAACTTCGGGTTTCCTGCTCATGCTCTTGGCGAGTTTTCGTTTGGCATCAAATTATCTCATTGCCTCCAGCGTTCTCTATCTTTGCGTTCTCCTTTACGCCAAACCGTATACACGCGAGGACGATGAGGTGTTTGAGATTGTCTCGCAGACGCTGTTGGTCGTCCTGGCACTTGGTGTGAACTCGCTGACGAAAGTAAGCATCGCGTCAGAAACAGCTTCTGTGGTGGTCTGGATCTGCTCCATTGAGCTCGTCGCTTTTGTCGGTTTGGCGCTTTGGGGTGGATATCGTGGTGCTTTTGTGAGCGTGACGGGGACGGGTCATTCGTCCTCTTTTGCTGAAGACGCCAAGGGTTCATCCCAAGACCCAGAAACCGAAAAGCTGCCCTCCTGGGATCTAGAGCTGAGCGAAGACGAGTTGGACCTCGAGCTGAGCGAGTGTGATTATATCCCGGTAGCGCCGCCCAACAGTCCCAATGTACAGCAGCAGGCACCTTCGTCAAGTCGTACTCTCAACGCTCATAGCTTCGTCCGGCAGCAAGAAGAAGAAGAAGAAGAAGCAGAGGACGCCGTTGACGATGCATCACACGTCGATAGCGATGTCCTCTCACTCAAGGCCGGCCCCATCACCAAAACGTGACGTAGAGGGCAAGTTTTTTCTCAAAAACTTGTGGAGGGCTTTGCATCTGCTCAGATTTCGCGCTCCATACAACCAGCAAATACTTCCACAATTCTATATATGAACCAGATTCCTCATGTCGAGTACATTCGATCATACCACGTGGGCAACTCCTCATCTCATTCGCACTGAGCAGAAAAGTCACGTAGGGTCGGGTTAGTAGTGTGATAGGGGACTGCACGCGAGGTCCCGGTGTTGAATGTTTTTCTTTTTTTTCTTTTTTTGCTTGAGCACGATCTTATCGATGGGGGAGGCGCTGAGCTTGGCCTAGAATACTTGATAGGCCTAAGTCACATGCAGATTGTGGCGCATACACCGAGCGCTTCGGTTTTTGGATGATCTCTGCAGGATTCCACACGACAATGAGGGCTTCCGTTTAAGAAAAAGAAAGAAAAAGAAAACGTATTGAAGCTGGAGCTGAGAGAAAGTTCGGATGGGGGTAGTGGTAGTGAAACAATCGAAAGTAAGACCGGAAGAACCTTATGCTGCGAATGAGCGAATGTACTGCAGATTACGGCAAAGGTAAAAAATCTTCGTTGAATAGAGTTCGCGTATCTGCCTGCCCCTTTGATTCTCAAGCCTGCTCCTGTCAAATTTGAACAGCTTTTGCGGGAAGCCATGACTCCTGTTATCAAGCTGCCCTCGAGCGTGCATATATACCCTGGCTTCCCGCTTCGTACGGCGTTGAACACGTCGGAAGTAATGTAGAGTGAGAAAAAGAGGACGACCATTTACATTTGCAGCCGCGCTCCATGCAACGCACGCGCGTACTCTCAGGCCAAGGATTCACCTTCCTTTTATTTTTACAAACGCTCCAGTGCGCTGCACGCGAACAGCCGAAAGTGTACGTGCCCCCTATGCGCGCCGGTTTTTCCTCTTTCTCAAAAGTCGCTGTAAAACGAAGCTCCGTTGCTCCGGCTGCGCAACGCATTCTGCGCAACGCAAATTGCTGCTGGGCGTGGACGATGGCGTGGGCGATGGCGGCGGGCGGCGTGGCGTGGCGTGGTGTGGCGTGGCGTGGCGGGCCGCCTTGGGGTGTTGGCCGCCGCCTGGCCGGGCTTGCGCGGACGTGCGGTAAGCCTCGCGCGTGCACTGCTGCCCGTGGCAGTTCTCGAGGTTCTCGCCCTCAGGCTGTGCAGCAGCGATCTCGAGGTCTCGTCGCCGGCGGTCTCGCGCAGGCCAGGCTCCGGCGTAAGCTCGTAGAATCGTGCACGGCGACCTCGCGTCTCGCATGCGTCGAGGAGTGAAGAGAGAGTGCGCTCCACTGGCACGTCATGTTACTTCGGACCACAAGCTGTGACCAAAGCGCGGACACGGTACCTCGATCGAGCAATTATTCGTGCCTCTCCATGGCGCGCGACAGCGACCTGCAGCTGCCCTCTACGACCTGTAGCAGCCAGCTCCAGCTCCAGCTGGCTCTAGCTGCCTTCAGCCATGCCAGCCATGTGGCGGGTCCGCGGCGCTCCCACAGGGACTGCTGCGTGTACATGCGTGAAGAGTGCATGCACGTCAGGCTATCCGTTGAGCCGGCGCTGCGGCCTGCTGCTGGCTGTGGCAATGGCGGGCGGAGAGGGACGTCCTTGTACTACATATCTTTTTTTCTTCAATTTTTTTTTCTCTTGTATCTGTCCGTCTTTGGGTGTCGGGGCGCGCGACGGCGCGGGAGCCGGCGTAGAGTCCTGGCGAGGCGATATACACGTCCGCGCCAGCTGTTCGCCGCACCTCGCAAACAAATTAATGGCGTTTCTTTTGTCCCGAGCGCTCTTCAGGCTCTGCGCCACAATGAGCCTGCTCTGCTCGGCCTTGCTGTGCTTTGCGCGCGGAGGCCGCTCGCTTCCGTACAGGGCCGAAAGATAATTGTCTGCTACGCCAAAGCACGCAGGCAAGTGAGCAAGCGAGCTGGCAAGCAAAACCTGAACTCTCGATCTCAACAATTTCGAAACCTGAACAAAAAAATCATGAAACACCACAGCGCTTTGCTTTCTCTAGCATGTATAACTTTGCTCGGCCAGGATGTGCAAGGCCAAGCGTGCTCTGTCACGTCGACCACCACGCCACCCGCGTACCCAGCCGATGGCGGTTTCACCACATCCGGCCTCATCAGCATGGCCGCCGCCACCGAGGTCGTGACTCTTCAATACACGCCCAATACCCCTCCCGATGGCTTCGACGACCAAGTTGACTGCCCATACGACCAGTCAGGCCTTCTCGCCTGGGAAGACGCCGCAACCTGGACCTCGGGTGTCGTCCCTGGCGACGGCGAAGATGTCGTGCTCCCCGAAGACACGCGCGTCCTTCTTGGCGGTTGCTCCGTTTCCGCAGATACCGTCCATGGCAAGATCACCATCCCAGCATCTTCAGAGCTCATCTTTGCGGACGAAGACATCTTCTTCAACACCACCGGCATGCAGGTCGAGGGCAAGCTCACCCTCGGCTCTGAATCCTGCCGTCTGCACAGCGACATTGTCATCACTTTGCACGGCGATCGCCCCGACAGCCTCCCCGCCCCAGCCTGGTACAAGGGCATCGCCGCGGTTGGCACGGGCACCCTCGACATTCACGGCAGCATTTTTCATCCGACCTGGACACGACTGGCCGCCACGGCCGCGGCAGGAGACACGCAAATTTACCTTCAGCATCGTGTGAATTGGCGTGCTGGCCAACGCCTCGTACTCACGGGAACAGAAATCAAGGACTCTCGCGACTGGCATCGCAACGAGGTGCGCAAGATTGCAGACGTGCAGGTAAATGGCGAATTTTCGCGCATCACGCTCACCGAGGCTCTTGCATACACGCACTATGGCGGCCCCGAGTATCAGGGCGAGGTGGGTCTTCTTTCGCGCAACATTGTCATTCAAGGCGACGAGACGTCCGAGCCCACGGATACGGACAACGATGTGTGCGAGCACGACAAGTTCGGCACGTACCCGTGCGAGCACAAGTGGCTGACGGGCTATGGCGGGCACACGATTGCCATGGGCCCGAATGCCACGACTCGTTTCGAGGGCGTCGAGCTTTACCGCATGGGTCAGACTAATGTGCTCGCGCGCTATCCGTGGCACGTGCATGTGATTGGCGAGGGTGGCTTTCGCTCGTACCTCAAACACTCGAGCATGCACCATACATTCTACCGCTGCGCCACCATCCATGGAACGCACAACACGCTTGTACAGGACAACGTCGCCTACGATGCCATCGGGCACTGCTTTTACAGTGGCGAGGACGGCGTTGAAGAGAACAATACGGTCGCGTTCAATCTAGGTAGCCATGTGCATTTCATGGAGTACCCGCGAACGGCCTACGCACAAAAGATGTCGGCCATTTCGAGCTACGAAAATCTCACCCAGCCTGCGGACACCACCGCGTCACCCTTTTACATTACCAATGCATACAACTCGTACATTGGCAACGCCGCTTCGGGAGGTTACGCGGGTTTTGCGGTGGTGCGACTGCCCAAGCCCATCATGGTGTTTCGCGACGCGCAGACGCGCTCAGGTCGTGACGTGCCTCACTCGCTTCCCTTTCTTGCTTTTGAGGGCAACAGCTGCCACTCCGTAGGGTCGTCGTGGTGGGTTTTTCAGTCGTGCATTTACGTTGGTGGTCAGTTGTGGCACCCGAGCGCAGATTCGAGCGCGCTCTCGTACAATCCGGGCCGCATCGTCTCAGGCCGCGACACAAAGTGCACCACAGCAGACGGCTCGCTCGTCAAATGCCCTCTGGTCATGAACAATACTAAAATTTTCCTGAGCAACATTGGAATCAACAACTGGGGCGCTCGAGGAAGCATCGATGCCTTTGAGGCGCATGACACCATGCGCGCCGCAGCCATCATTGGCTCGCACTATGTGCACAACATGCTGACCGAGTGCCGTACTTCGTCGGGCTTTGTACCAGAGAAACCGAGCTCGCACTACTACGAAAAGCTCTGGCACCTAGGAAAGCACGTGGGTTTCGAGTGGTACGACACGCTGCAGGCACATCTGATTGACGGCATCACCTTTCGTAATTGCGGAAATGCCAAAAAGAACTACCCCGTGTGGCGCTTTCTCACACACTCGGACAGATATGTGCCAGGTCTGATGCAGAGCTCACGACGCGTCAAGTACGAGAATGTAGACCGCGAGGCCCTGGTGATGCCCTCGTCTCAGAGTCTCCTTTCGGTGAGCGGTGCTTTGGCCAACTGGGTGGATGACGACGGCACTGCTTTCGGCGGTGTCGAGGACGGCTCGAGTGGACCCAAGCTCATTGGCGCTGCGCGTGATGGCGTCGAGTGGTGGCGCCTCGACGACAATTGCACGCAAGAGGGCATGTGGTACAATTGCGACCGACTGGCACCCGCATCGGGTCAACGACGGGGCGTAGGAAGCTTTACGGCCGTGGTGGATCCGGAAGTGCAGGCTCAGTTCGCAGCCAACAACATTTGCATGAATGTTGGCTCAACGCCTTGCCCTCGCATTGGCTCGGCCATGCACCTCGGACAAGCAGGCGATCCTGCAGAGGTGGGTCTTCCCATCCGCGGCAACGCCGTAGTGACAGGTCCTACCAACGGACTGGGCTGGCTTCTCCTCTTTGACGCTGGTTCGCCAGTGAGCGCCAAGTTTTCCAAGCCTCAGATTGACGAGGACGACACCGTCATCATTGTCATGCCATATCCCGCCGGAACGACATTTCGCGTCACGTACGAGGCAGTGTCTTGGTGCAAGCCCAAGTACAATACCTGCGAGCACGTATTCACCAAGGCGACGTCACTACGCGAGATGCTCGACGGCGTTGGCGATCAGTATTACTTTAGCGCGAGTCGCGGGCTCTTTTTTGTCCGCTTCACGCCTCAGAAACGGGATGCCCTCGACTTTTCCCAAGCTCCTGGCTATGGTAATCTTGGTCTTTCTTACTTTGAGCATGACAACATGACGAGAATCCCCGGTACCGTCTCTGGCGGAGGAATTGTGATCGAGGCCAGCGGGTGCACGCTTAATGCAACGAACGAGAACTTTTGTGAAAAGTCGGAATATGATGACACGGATATCTGCTCGGAATTTGGATATCCGGCGGGCAGCACGCAGATTGCCTACGACACATGTGTTCCTTCCTCTGCAGTGGTGCTGCCAACGTTCAACCCAACAAGTGCACCAACGACATTGGCTCCGACGCAGACACCGACGCAGACGCCAACGACATTGGCTCCGACGCAGACACCAACGCAGACGCCGACGACATTGGCTCTGACGCAGACACCAACGCAGACGCCGACGACATTGGCTCCGACGCAGACACTGACGCAGACGCCAACGACATTGGCTCCGACGCAGACACCGACGCAGATGCCAACGACGTTGGCGCCCACCCAGACACCGACGCAGACACCAACGACATTGGCTCCAACGCAGACACCGACGCAGACGCCAACGACATTGGCGCCAACGAGCGCGGACTCAGAAGCATGCACAGTGTCGACCATGGAGGGCAGATACATTGGACCGACGAGTAAGACCGTATTGGTGACCGTGTGGGAGGTGGATTCGGTGACGGCATGCCAGGACGAGTGCCGAAAGCACGAGGCATGCCAGGCGTACAATTACAAGGGAGAGAAGAGACGTTGCAACCTTTTGCGAAAGGATACGCACGAGCTCCTGTACAAGGATGCGTGGACTTCTGGCTTCTTTGATTGCCCAGGCGATGAACCCGTAACTTCGTTCTGCCGACACCACGATACGACCGCGACGGGCACGCTGTTGCGAAGCTTTTCGACCCGTTGGAATTATCGCTACTGTCAGCGGCAGTGCTTGAACGATGCGGCATGTGTCCATTACGTCTTGCAAGAGGGCTCATGCACGTTGCTGTCGGCCTTTGCGAGTTCATCTCCTCTGAGCGGCGCGACGTCGGGTCCCCGCGAGTGCAAACCATTGTAATTTGGAGGGCCAAGCAGGCCGCACCAAACGATCTCTAAATAACTGACTGTGACTGATGATACTTGAGAGCAAACTTTGGATCCGTCGAGGCAGGCAGGCCGGCAGACGTATACATGGGCAGCGCGCAGCAGGAAGAGAAACGAAAAAAGGGAGAAGACGAGGAATAAAGAGAAAAAAATAGCTCAAAGTAGGCGCCATCGCAGTGCGGGGTGGCGAGGGAGAAGAGGAAGAAATAAGTTAGGGCAGCGAATGCATGAATGAAATGTGACGTTACAGCGGGGATGGAAGAGACGATTTGACGCCTTTTGTCGTCGTCGAGTACATTTAGTTGTTGCGCTTGTGGCCAGTGAGCACCCAGTAGTTGGTCGGCACCATGGCATACCAGTGGAGCCAGCCAACACCGATGCCAGCGCCAATGGCGTTGCCGAAGATGACGAGGAAGAGGTTCTTGCCAAGGAAGTCACCAACGGAAACGTCGGCGCCGTTGTACATGCCGAGGGGGACGAGGAACATGTTGGCGACACTGTGCTCAAAACCGCAGGCAACGAAAGCGGTAATGGGCAACCAAAGAACAATCATCTTGCCATGGGCGGACTTGACGCAGGCAGCCTGGAACACGGCAATGTTGACGAGCCAGTTGGCAGCGATGGCGCGGGCAAAGCGAATACCGAGGCCACCAGCGACCTTCTTCTCGGCGACGGCGACGACAAAGTTGGTTGCGGCTTCCGAGGTGACAACCATGGGGCTAATGTAGGCGGCCATGAGCGCGCAGGAGAGGAAGTTGCCGACAAAGCTGATGGAGAGGAGCTTGCACGAGGAGAGGAACTTGCGCATGTTCTCGCGGCGCGGGTCCATGGTGGCAAAGGGCATGGTGCCGTACATCATGTTGGAGGTGAGGAGATCACTGCCGGTGAGCAGAATGCCGGTAAGACCCATGGGGAAAACGGCGGCAGAGATGAGCGAGTGGAGACCCGGCGCCTCGGCCCAGAAGGCCTTGGTGCCTGCGGCGAGGACGACGTAGAGGGCGCCACCCCAGGAAAGCATGATACCGGCGAGGATGGCCGAGAGCATCATCTGGACGGGGTTGCGGTCGGCGCGGATGAGAGCGGTGTTGTTGAGGTCAACCATGGCCTGCTGGCCGGCGCTGAGCTTGAGCTGGGTGGGGGGCTCGGCCGAGCGCTGCGACTCCATGTCGACGTTCTCGCGGGCCTCCTTGAGCACGCGGCGGGCATCGACGAGGTTCATGCCGGCGCCGCGGAGGTCGTCCTCGCTGAGGAGGGTGATGTCGCGGGGCTCCTTGACGCCGAGCGACGCGAGCATGTTCTGCACATCGGAGCGGGCCGAGGGCGAGTCCTGCTGGGGCGCGACGCCGTGGCCGTGGCCGTTCTCGACGTTGGACGACTCGTTGGCCGAAGTCATGGTGTTGAACGAGGTCTGGAGCATCCTTGCTTGCTTGTTTGCTTGCCTTGCCTTGCCTTGCCTTGCTTTGCTTTGCTTTGCTTGGCTTGGCTTTGCTTTGGTTTCGGTTTTGCTTTGGTTTCGATTTTGCTTGGCTCGTTTCGGTTCTGCTGCTGCCGCCGCCGCGCCGGCCTCGCCTCCCCACGTGTCCGGCTCCTGCTTCCTCCCTCTCGTCACCGCTCGCGGCCTCGCCTTTCTCGCCTTTGCCACTCGCGACAAGCAGCCTCTTCCGCGAGGCGCTTCTTCTTCTTCCCGCGGCCGAGCTGTGGTCGCCAGCCAGCCAGCCGCGGCTGGCCGGTGCACAACGCGCCGGATCCAATTTCCCGCCGCCGTCCGGAGCGGACCAGTTCTCGCTCATTGTTCGCGGTTTGTCGTCAGTTCGCTCGTGAAGCCGCGGCGGGAGCGCCTTGCGTGCCTCGGCTCGGCCTGGCCTGGCCCGGCTTGGCTCGGCTCGGCTCGCCTCGGCTCGCCTCGCCGCCGCCGCGCGTGACTCGGCACGGCGCGCGGCGAGAGGCCGACCCGCCGGGACGCCGGGACACGCGGCCGGTCGGCGGGCCGCCTGCTCTGCTCTGCTCTGCTCTGCTAACTTGCGAACGTGCTTGCTTGCTTGCTTGCTTGCTTGCTTGCTTGCTTGCTTGCTTGCTTGCTTGCTTGCTTGCTTGCTTGCTTGCTTGCTTGCTTGCTTGCTTGCTTGCTTGCTTGCTTGCTTGCTTGCTTGCTTGCTTGCTCATGGCATAGGTGCCCGCCCGCCTTTTCGTCGACCGGCCGGGCGGATCTGTGAATCCGAGGCGAGGCCGAAGCGCTTGCAGTCTATGGCGACTCGCGCGTCGGAATCGGGCGCGGCCGCCGCGAACAGGCCGCGCTGCTTACCCGCTGCACTGACATGAGCTGCATTGACATGAAGTGCAGCGCATCGTGCTGCAGAGCGTCGCTTTGCGGCGTAGCAGCTGGGTCTCGGCGGGCCGATTGGCGGCAGGCCAGCCCGCCTGGCCGCGGGGTCGATCGCTCCGTCGCGCGAGGCGGCGGTGGTGAAAAGGGCGCGGCACCACAGCGCGCTCGGCCCGACCATGCCAGGTCGGTGATGGAGGCAAGCAGAGGCGGGTAGCAGCAGCAGGCCGCAGCAAAGCAGACCAGGCTGGTTTGGCCCAGACCGCGGACCCGCGAATCGTAGCAGCAGGAAGGAAAGCAGCCAAGGAAGAAAAAGGGACAGGAGAGCTGGCTGTAGAAAATGCAACCAATAGCCAACTATTGCCATGGTTGCAGGCAGCAGGCATTTTTTATCTTGACACTCTCTGTCAGGACGAGGAGAGTTTGAAATGAACGACCTTTTCCGGAAAAAGTGAACTCAACGCAGCGCACTTGCCACTGGCCGGTCGAGCCTTTGTTTTTCTCCCATTCAAGTTCCTTCCACCGCACGCGTCGCGCTCCCAGACCAGGCCCGGACCTGACCCGGCCGCGGGCAGCACCAGCGCCAGCAGCGCCAGTCAACAGCACCTGCAGAGCCAGCAGCAATGGCAAATGCAACGAGCTCTACTTCGACTGTAAGCAAAGAAAGGAAAGCACAGCGGTACCAAACAGCCAGCCGGGCTCAGCGGCGCAGCTCAGCAGGCCTGAGCGCGCGCGCTTCGCGGGGCCAAGCTGCCAGGGCCCCGCAGCCGGGCCAGACTGCAGTGGGGGCCGAGTAGGGGGGCGCCGCCCTCTCTTCCGCGCTTCCACAAGCGTCCCCCGCACTGGCCATGGTGGTAGTCAGTCTGGGCCTTCTTCTTGCCCCCTATTTCGAAAGCCGGAATGATGGTGGATGGGTGAACCGAACGGATGGATGGAGACTTCTCGCCGTCGCTCGCTGGTCGCTCGCTCGCTCTCTCTCCCACCTCGCAGCGGCGGCTGCGGCCAGCCATCCGCCAGGGTGGGCTCGCAGCAGCCCAACCGCCGTCCGCCAGCACAGCCTGCAGAGCCTGCAGAGCCTGCAGAGCCGCCGGCCGGAGCGAAGACGCCGCTCGATGTCGCCCACTTGCTCGGCCACAGCCAGCGAGCGAGGAACGACGAAAGAATGAAACAAAGAATGAAAGAGCACGCGACAGTGGCTGTGGCGAGTAGCGTAGCAGCTGACCTCCCTCCCACACTCCCCCCGTCCCCCCACTCCCCGCCCTCCCTCCCCCTCTACGCAAGCAGCAGCAGCACTCAACACTGAGAATTCGCGGCCCCCCGGCTTCCTCTTTCTTCCTTTCATTCATTCTTTCTTTCTTTGTCGCATTCATTCATTCCTTGCTTGCCTGCCTGCCTGCCTGCCTGCCTGCCTGCCTGCAGCTGCCCGCGCATGCTCGCTCTCGGCCAGCTCGCCTCGGCGCCCCGCCTCGCTGGGCTGCCACGCGCGCATGCTCGCTCGCCGGCGCGCGGGTCCAGGATGTCGCCGCGCGGTCGAGGATCGCGCTGCGCCTCTCGCTCGCACGCCCGCGTCATGGGCGCCGCCGCCGACCGTGGCACGACCCCGGGCCGCGGCCGGGAGGCCCGTGCGTGCGTGCGACGAGGCCGCGGCACACCGCGAGGTGGGAACTCGAGAAGAGGCGCAGGGAGAAGACGCTGCGAGCGGTAGACACTTGCGCAAACCCTCGCGTAAATCAGACAAACCGCCGCGGCAACACGAGCAAACCGCCAGGCTGCACAAGCAGCCCGCCAGCCAGCCACAGAGAGGGAGCGGGAGGGAGAAAGAAAGAAAGGAAAGAAAGAAGGAAAGAAAGAAAGAAAGGAAGAAAGCAGCCGCAGCCGGGAGCACACTTGGGCCGCCAACAAAGTACCGGCCGCCACGCGCGCCGATTCCGCATAGTAGCCGCGCAGAGTTTGACTGTGCGCCGCCGCGCGCCAAGTGCCCTATTGCCAGCGAACGAATCAGCCACGCGCGATCGACACGATAACGTGGACGAAGAAACACTCCCTCCCTGAAAAGTTCGCGGGCGCACGTGCGCGCCCTCTCCTCCTCCTCCTCCTCCGCCGCCGCCGTCGCCAGGGCGCGCGTCCTGAGCGAGCGGCCAGGCAGCTCTCCGCTGGCCAGCCCGCCCATCTGCGCCGCCCGCCCGCGCGGCGGGACCATATCGCGCGCGCCTCGTCGCACGCACGCTCGTACGCACGCACGAAGGCGGCGCGGCGCGGGAATAATTCGCGGGTCTTCGCGCGATGGACGCATGCCGGCTCGTACCAGTAGGGAGGGCGAGCGGCCACAGGCAGCAGGCAGGCCAAGCCCGGGCTTCGCGCAGCACAGGCGGCAGAGAGCAGAGCATTGCGGACCGGAGCAGGGCAGAGGCTGCTTCGGCTCGCGCCTGCGGTCGATATCCCGCCCCGCCTCGTCCCGAGTCCGCTCGCAAGATGCCGTCGCCGCCTGTTGGCCGACCCGCCGCCGCGAGCTAGACAGATCCCCGCGCGGCGTGCGTCCCTGCTCTCTCCTTTACTCTATACCTTGGAAAGCACTCTTACAGTTCGTTAGTGCTTGGCGCGACATCTCTCGCGGCGCGGCGGCCGCCGGATCGGCACGACCCGCGAGGAGCGGGAAAGGTCGCCGCGAGGCGAGGCGAGACGAGACGAGACGAGAGAGAGGTCGCCGCGACACGAGACGAGACGCGAGGCACGGCTCGAATCGATGCCCGCAACAAGCTCAAGCATCAGCAGCCTGGCAGCAGCAGCGCGGCCGCAGCGGATTCCAGATCTCCCGCGGATTCTCTGGGAGGGAGACCTGGAACTTGCGGCCCCCGCAGTGCGGGCTCGCCGCCGCTGCAGTGCGTGCGTGCGCGCTTCGCGATCCTCTTTCTTTTCTTCTCTCCCTCGTCCGTGTTTCCTGAGTCTCGTTTCCCTCGCGCTACGGTTCGGACTTGGAGACCGGCTGCGACCATCCATCCATCCCTCCATCCCTCGATTCCATCGATCCGTCGAGCGCGCGGGCAGGGACGGACGCGGCCGCAGCGCGATCCGCATCGACGCAGCCGGCTGACGCTCGCGCGCTCGCCCGAGCGAGGTTCGCGGGGCGCGAGAGGCTGACACAGGGCGTACAAACGCACATACCCGGCGGTCCGTTCGCAGGCCGGCGGCCTGGCCGGTGGCGGACTCGGCCGACCGACCCGCGCGGCGAGAGAGCCCAAACAGCGCGACCGCGAGAGAGCCCAAGCCTCGCGGGAGGGGATCGGCGCTCGCCCGCTCGCTCGCTCGCTCGCTCGCTGGCTGGCTGGTCGGCCGGCCGGCCGGCCATAACGACGATCGCGACGGCGCCAACGACGGCGTCGCCTGCCTTCGAAGATCGTGGCGGTGCAGAACAGAGCAAAGCAGAGCAGTGCAGACCCACCAGACCAAGCAAGCAAAGCCAAGCCAGCAACCACCAGACAGTCACACGCTCGTTCGTTCGTTCGTTCGTTCGTTCGTTCGTTCGTTCGTTCGTTCGTTCGTTCATTCACAGCGCTGCCAGGGCTGCCAAGAGCTCGAAGGCGGCGTCGACTGCGAGCCCGGTTTCGACCGGGCAGGCAGTCGGGTGCGGATTCCGGCGCGGCGCTTCCTGCTCGCCCCGCGCAGTTCATTTCGAGACGAGGACCTGGCCGGCATCGGCTGTGCCGGTTCGCGGGAGATTGGGTGGCAAGGGAGGCAGGGAGGAAGCAAGGAAGGAAGGAAGTGGCCAGCCAGCACGCGCGCGCACTGCGACGGTGCCCGGAGTTACGGAACGTGTCTAATGTAAATGGACAAAGTAATTGTAACGAACGAGCTTGGCGAGGACTGCGCGCGAAAGAAGAATTTGCGCGCTTCCAAGACCAGTCCGCATTCGCGGCGGCGCCTGCCAGTGCAGCCTATAGCTACGTCACAATTATGGGTGCATGAAATCCACCGCCAGCCAGCACAGCAGGATTGAGACTGGTGGATTGGCTCGTGCCGCTCGGCCCACCCGCCGATCCGCTAACCACTGCTCGGTGCGGCCACGAGCGCAGCCGCGTCATGATCGGATCCAGCGATCTCATCTCGCGACCGACCGACCGACCGACCGACCGGCTGATCAAGCAGTCGATCGACCG
This sequence comes from Aurantiochytrium sp. KH105, assembly GCA_003116975.1. Classification (NCBI taxonomy): domain Eukaryota; class Bigyra; order Thraustochytrida; family Thraustochytriidae; genus Aurantiochytrium; species Aurantiochytrium sp. KH105. The sequence continues at coordinate 1,011,681 of BGKB01000021.1, read as the reverse complement.
ATCGACCGCGAAGCTGCCTCTGCGATCAAGCGAGAACGTCGCCTGTGTGTTTTTGCTTCCTTACAGAGCTGGTAATTGCGAAGAGGCCTGTTTCAGCCACAAGTGTACTGCAATGAACAAAGAGCTAAGACTGAACGCGAGCTGAAACCAATGGCGCACAGAAAATCGCTATCGCGGGCCTCGTTTGACGTTTCAAGTGGTCTCTCGCCAAGGGGGAAGCGGAATGGGCAACGTTTTCAAGGCCCGCGAAGCACGCCATCAGCCAAGTTCAATATGATGGAGTGGTCGCAACATCACCGCCCACGGTAAGAACCTCGACAACGCAGCAAGCACTTCTTCAGCAACATGATCAGGAAAACAATGCAATTGCTGGCTCACATATCATGCGCGACATGTTCATCAAGGGCAGCAATAACAAGCGCACCATGATAACGAATCCAGCGTACTGCCATGATCGTCTCACCTTTCCCTTCTCTCTTGGTGATGGCCTCAGCGCAAAGCTCACGTCAAAAAGAACGCGGTGAGCATAACACACGCTGTTTGTCGATTCCATTGACGCATCAGAGATGTACTGAGCCGTCTGCAATCCTTTTCTAGCTGCGCACAATACCGCCAGCCTCTGCTTCTCTACATGTACAAGGAACCCGGAACGCCTTTGCAGATCATCACCCTTTGACCGAGGCTTTTGCCGCTGCCCTTCTCTTTCGTTCAATGACTCCTTTCAATGCAAGGACAGGTCTCTAAGCCTATGAGCGAGGCTCTTGCCTTGTACTTTTTCTTTCGATCCAGAACTTCTTGCACAGGTCTCAAGGCTTATGGGCTTTGGTATGCGTATCATGACTTCGCGTCAAACGGACTCTTTTATCTCAAGCATAAGTCTTTGAACCTACGGGCTCAAGCATGCTTGCCTTAACCTCGCGCGACAGGGTCTCCTCCATCTCGAGCACAGGTCTTCAAGAATACAGGGCAAAAAAGGATGCTTCTCTGGGCCTCGCGCCACCATCTCCGGCACAGGCTTTTAGGCCTATGGGCTTGAAAGTATGCTTATCTTGGCCTCGCGCGACAGGTTCTCTTCCATCTCAAGCACAAGTCTTTGAACCTTAAGGCTTACGTATGCTCATGTTAATTTCGAGCACACAAGTCTCTGGACGTATGGGCTCAAGCCTGCTAGTCTTGGCCTCGCGCGACAGCTTCTCTTCCATCTCGAGCACAGGTCGTCAAGAATACAGGGGGAAAAAGGATGTTTCTCTGGGCCTCGCGCCACCATCTCAGGCACGAGTTTTTAGGCTTATGGGCTTGAAAGTATGCTTATCTTAGCCTCGCGCGACAGGTTCTCTTTCATCTCAAGCACAAGTCTTTGAACCTTAAGGCTTACGTAAGCTCATGTTAATTTCGAGCACACAAGTCTCTGGACGTACGGGCTCAAGCCTGCTGGTCTTGGCCTCGCGCGACAGCTTCTCTTCCATCTCGAGCACAGGGCGTCAAGAATACGGGGCCAAAACGGATGTTTCTCTGAGCCTCGCGCCACCATCTCCGGCACAGGGTTTTAGGCCTATGGGCTTGAAAATATGCTTATCTTGGCCTCGCGCGACAGGTTCTCTTCCATCTCAAGTACACAAGCCTCTGAACCTGTAGGCTTACGTATGCTCATGTCAACCTCGAGCTCACACACACGTCTCTCGGCCTGCTTGTTCTCTTTGAACCAACGAGCGAAGTAGCTACACTTGACATGGCCTCTTGCCGCAACACCCTCTGCGACGCTGCACATGAGACATGTGCGCTTTCATCGGCATGACATCATGAAAGACGGATCTTGAAGGCTCCTACCTTTTTCGAACGCCCAAACGTCACGTCGCCAAGCAGGACTATGAACCTTCCATGCGGCGGACAACGCACTCAGGAAAGGAGAGCCAAAATTCTTGTCACGTCCACACCGATTCCCTTCAAGTTGCCAGTGTCACAGTGTGCTTTTACTCAACCGGACACCTTGCCCGCGTGCTTCGCCTACGAGATCTTTCGCATCGAAATCGTTTTTCTTCTTTTACCATCACTCACGCCGCCTTATGTCCCAGCCCAACCCTTGAAAAGATCAGTCATTTGCTCGTTGTCAATCAAAGTGGGGAAAACAAAAAAAAGAGTCTCGCAGTTTTTCAAAAAGTCTCGCGTTGGAAAAAAAAGAAAAAAAGAGGGTGTGTACTTTTTTCTGCAATGTCCGCCTAGCCATCCCCTAACCAGCTCCTAGCCAGCTCCGCTACAATTTCCGTTATGGCCAGCGCCGTGCATTCGCGCCGTGTCCCAACTTCGAGCATCGGGACCGGCCGTCGGACAACCGCAGGTTGGCTTTTCTCGCCTTCCTTCCCTCTTTCGCGCCAAGCTCCTAGCGAGCGACCCCGCTGTCGCAAGAGATGGGGAAAAGAAAGTGAGCGCTCCTCGCTCTGGAGGGCCGCCGCTCCGGCTCCCGGCACACTGGTGTCGTTCTGGCAGGTATGCCACGCCGCCTTCAAGCAAACACGAAACGCCACCAACCCAACCAAACGATAAAGAGAATAAAGGCAATGCGCCTTCCCCAGATCACCGCCGTGGCAGTACTAGCCTTGATCTCGGCCGGCCAGGGCGTACAGGGTGCATGTCCTGCTACCTCGACCATCTCGCCACCCGCGTACCCAGCCGATGGCGGTTTCACCACATCCGGCCTCGTCAGCATGGCCACCGCCACCGAGGTCGTGACGCTCCGCTATACGCCCAATACCCCTCCCGATGGCTTCGACGACCAAGTTGACTGCCCATACGACCAGTCAGGCCTTCTCGCCTGGGAAGACGCCGCAACCTGGACCTCGGGTGTCGTCCCTGGCGACGGCGAAGATGTCGTGCTCCCCGAAGACACGCGCGTCCTTCTTGGCGGTTGCTCCGTTTCCGCAGATACCGTCTATGGCAAGATCACCATCCCAGCATCTTCAGAGCTCATCTTTGCGGACGAAGACATCTTCTTCAACACCACCGGCATGCAGGTCGAGGGCAAGCTCACCCTCGGCTCTGAATCCTGCCGTCTGCACAGCGACATTGTCATCACTTTGCACGGCGATCGCCCCGACAGCCTCCCCGCCCCAGCCTGGTACAAGGGCATCGCCGCGGTTGGCACGGGCACCCTCGACATTCACGGCAGCATTTTTCATCCGACCTGGACACGTCTGGCCGCCACGGCCGCAGCAGGAGACACGCAAATTTACCTTCAGCATCGTGTGAATTGGCGTGCTGGCCAACGCCTCGTGCTCACGGGAACAGAAATCAAGGACTCTCGCGACTGGCATCGCAACGAGGTGCGCGAGATTGCAAACGTGCACGTTAAAGGCGAATTTTCGCGCATCACGCTCACCGAGGCCCTCGCATACACGCACTATGGCGGTCCCGAGTACCAGGGCGAGGTGGGTCTACTTTCGCGCAACATTGTCATTCAAGGCGACGAGACATCCGAGCCCACCGATACGGAAGATGACATTTGCGAAAGCAGCGGCTACGGCACGTATCCGTGCGAGCACAAGTGGCTGACGGGCTATGGCGGGCACACGATTGCCATGGGCCCGAATGCCACGACTCGTTTCGAGGGCGTCGAGCTTTACCGCATGGGTCAGACCAATGTGCTCGCGCGCTATCCGTGGCACGTGCACTTGATCGGTGAAGGTGGTGTTCGCTCGTACCTCAAACACTCGAGTATGCACCATACATTCTACCGCTGTGCCACCATTCACGGCACCAATAACACCCTTCTTCAGGACAACGTCGCCTATGACGCCATCGGGCACTGCTTTTACAGTGGCGAAGATGGCGTCGAAGAAAAGAACACGCTAGCCTACAACCTGGCCAGTCACGTGCACTTTATGGAATATCCTCGGACCTCTGGTGCGCAGTTCATGGACAACGTGTACAGCTCGGATATGCTCACCCAGCCCGCCGACACCACGGCCAGCGGTATCTACATTACCAATGCATACAACTCGTACATTGGCAACGCCGCTTCTGGAGGTTACGCGGGATTTGCCATTGTGAAAATGCCCAAGGCCATCATGTTCTATCGCGACCTCGAATTCGACCCGGGCATGACCCCTGAAGAGCGCCCTTTCATCGAATTTGACGGTAACACCTGTCACGGCACTGGTATCTGGTGGGTCATGGGCGGCTGCATCTACGTAGGAGGCAAGCTCGAACATGTCGACGACAGCTCCGATGATCTCTTCTACAACCCCGGTCGCGAAGTGTCCGGAAGAAGCACAATGTGTCTCACAGACCCTACTAATTCGAGCCCTTGGGGCCGATACACCGAGTGCGATCTCGTCTTCACCAACACCAAGATCTTTCTCGCCAACTACGGGCTCAACAATTGGGGCGCGCGCAGCACCATCGATGGACTCGAGGCGCATGACGTTACACGCGCCATTGCCATCTTGGGCTACCACTACGTGCACAACATGCTCACTGTCTGTCGCTCCAACTCCTTCACCCCCGAACTTCCAGGGACAAGCTGGTACGAGAAACGTTGGTCGCAATACCATATGGGCTTTGAGTGGTACGACACGCACCAACGCCACATCATCGACGGCATCACTTTTCGCAATTGCGGCGACGCCGCATCTGGCAGTCCCGTCTGGCGCTTCCTCACGCACTCGGACCGCTACGCGCCCGGGTTTCTCCAGGCCACACGCAATGTCAAATATGAAAATGTCGACACCTCCATGCTCATTCGTCCTTCGGTCTCAGACTATCTTTCTGTGAGCGGCTACTTGGCCAACTGGCTTGACGCTGACGGGACTGTTCTCGGCTCTGAGGCCGATGGACCCAAGATCGTTGGTGCCGCGCGAGGGGGTATCGAGTGGTGGCGCACCGACGACGACTGTACGACCCAAGACATCTGGTACCTCTGCGATCACGTCTCCAAGGACAACGACAATCGTCGTGGCATTTCAAGCTTCACCATTGCCTTTGACGAGGCACTCGACGCGAAATTCGATGCCAACACGATTTGCGGTAACGGAGATCAAATCGAGTGTCCGCGAGTTGGCTCCGTCGTCCATCTCGGATACCAAGATCCGGACGCTGCCGACCAAGTCGGTCTCCCCATCAAGGGGAATCCTGTCATTACTGGTCCTTCCAATGGACTTGGTTGGCTCTTCCTCTTTGACAGTGGAAGCCCAGTGAGCATTGATTTCAAGGGTGCCCAAATTGATGAAGACGACGTTGTCCTTATCGCCATCCCGTACCCCAGCGGAGTCACCATCAGCTTGCACTACGTTGCGGCCTACTGGTGCAACCCCGTCTGGAACCAGTACTGTGACCACGAATTCACATCCGTCAACTCCATTGCCGAGGTGCTTGCAAGCAACGGCGACACGTACTTCTTCGACACCAACCGTGGCCTCCTTTACTTCCGCTTCATCCAGCAAAGAATGAGTCCTCTCGATTTCACGTCGCCCCCGGCTTACGGGAATCTCGGCACCTCGTACTTTGAGCGCTCTGACGTCCGCATTCCTCCAATCATGTGGCATGGCCAGCTCGAGCTCCGTGTTTCAGGCTGCAAGCTCAACTCGACCAACTCTGCTTACTGCGCAAAGTCTGCTTATGACGCTTCGGCCATCTGCGAAGACTACGGCTTTGGGATGGGGAGCTACGCCGCCGCCTTTGACCGCTGCGTCCCGGGCCTCAGCGTGACGACTGGCGAAAGTCTTTACATTAAGCCCACCAAGCAGACCAAGATCAAGGTTCAGTCGAAGATTACCACCACCGAGGCATGCCAGCAGGCTTGCTTCGAGGACGCTGAGTGTGGCAACTTTAATCACTTTGCGAAGCGCAAAAAGTGCATGTTGCTTCGTGGACAGGACCACGAGGTTATTCGCAAGAACGGATGGACTGCAGGCGTTCTCACATTGTCGACCGCCGATCCGGTGCATCAATTCTGTCAGAACAAAAAGACCGCAGCGCAAGGAACGGTGCTTGATCAGATTGCAAACGTCAAGAACTGGCAAGCTTGTCAAACCGCTTGTCGTGACGCCGAAACGTGCACGCACTGGAATTACACGGCCAAGGGGTCCAACAAGAAAACATGCGCGCTCCTCTCTGATCTCGATGGCGGCACGAGTGCTGATAAAAAGTCCATTTCCGGGCCGCGCAGCTGCACTGATCTCTAAGAAATAGAAAGCGCTCCGCAATTGAGCATAATTGGTCGCACGCAAAATCGAACGAAATATCATTTGCACGATCCTGGCTAGCCACATAAAACGGGACGAAATTGGGACGAAATCTCTGCTCACGTTATCCGTCTGGGCATGATCAGATCTACACCGCGTGTTATGAAATTGAGCGCAAAGCTAGGTTTCCATGTCTAGATTACTATACTAAAGTTTGAGATTCTGAAAAGTGTTTTTGATTGAGATTTAGATGAAAGACTGACTTGGCGGCTGCGAGTATAAAGTGGTCTATTTGGTCAGAATAGGTCTCGTCCCGAAAAACGGGACGAAATTAATTAAGGCTAATATGACTAAGACCCTCTTACTGGAGTTTCGTGTAGTAAATTTAAGAATTGCGTTGCGCTCGGAGAATTTATTGCTGCGGCGCTCGCACGTCACCATCTTCAAAGGCGTGCGTCATGGCGTGGACGAACTTGCGCTGCCGACCACAGCGCGAAGAAGGATGATGGGAGAACAGCTGCGGCACGTCTGCTGGGTGATCTCGTCGTTGCGCGTCGCAACGCGACGCCAAGGTAAGGCTATGCAGCCGTCGCAGCTATCAACGAAGAGCGGTGGTTAGGCTCCCGCTACAATGCCAACAAGTACCCACTTTGCAGATCATGCTTGATCATGTCTACCGGATGAATCTCCCCGAAAACTTGCATGGCGACGGAGGGGTATCGTGGGAATAACCATGCCAACGCGCGAGATTTAAATTTGATCTGGGGTATTTCTTTCAATGACTTTTCTGATTTTTAGATATTTCGTCCCGTTTTTCGGGCCGAGACTACACCCCGTTTCGGCAAAACTATTTCGCCGATGATTTCGTCCCGAAAAACGGGACGAAATTTAGCCAGGGTAGCACGCTTTTAGAAAATAAATCCAAAATGAATTGTTGTGTCAAAGTTTGAAGTCTTGTCAGAATGACCGAGGAAAAGGGAAACCTAGGCCGAAGTAGACCGATATACAGTGAGGAACCAACAAATTGCGTTGCGCTCGGGTGATTTGGATGTGCCATTTTAGCGCTCGACAGTTTGCCTTTGTGGCGACCAACTTCGCAAAAAACCAACGACACTTCCACCGAAAGAATTCCCCTACATCGAACACAGCCATTGCCACGACTAGCGCTGCCAACGCAGCCAACGCCTCGGCTCCATTCGCAGAGGCGAACGGGTCGGCTGTCCCTGCAAAGAATTGGCATAAGCCCGGCCACGACACTTCCACCGGGAGAGAGAATTTCCCTACAAATTCGTACAGGGGTGCGAGGGCTATCATAGGAATCATTTGGCCATGTGGTATTTTTTATTATTCTATAATGTAATGTCTCGCGTGTTTGACGCCGCGTTGGGGAAATGGTTTCGCCGAAAATCTCGTACGGTCGAGAGAGAGAAAAACAGAAAAGGAAGCAAAGACCTCTCAAGCAAGCTTCTTCTTCGTGTCGAGACCCTTGCTCGAGCGACGGCCGCACAGCGTGCTCACACAAAAGCGGAGGAGACCAAAAACAATGAAAATGTTGAGCAACGCCAGAAATGGCCAAGCCACGGCAATGGAACGGATGATCGTCTTGCCAATGACAATCTCGGACCTCGAGTTGAGGCGTGGGAAGGGCACATCAGGCTCCGGGACGCCCAAACCTTCGCACAAAGGCTTCCACCCATCCGTGACGCTCATCTCAATGAGACGCTCCTGGGGTACGATGGTACGCACATTGTGTACGTACGCATCGATTCCTTGTGCACATCGCGCCGTGTCAATCTCATAGTCCCAGACCGTACGAATCCAGGGAAAATACGTCGAGTTCCACCAAACTTCGCCGAATTGACAATCCAAATTGTCCTGGAGACCTTGCGAAAAAGGTCCTGTAAAGTCCTCCCAAGTCGGAATGAGCCAGTTGAAGGGGTAGCCCGTGATGGAACTAAAGGCTCTGGACTGAGCAGCGAAACTTTCGGCCCAAGACGTGGTGTTTTCGCGCACAACGAGGAGAACCTTGGCTTCCGGGTACAACTCCATAAGCTCTTCAAAAAAGAAAGCCATGGGAACGTCCACTGTAGCGTTGTACCCCTGGGCCTTCACCTTGGCCATCCAGGTCTCTAGCGCACCTTCTTGGCCTTCGAGCGCGCGGGCCGCAATTACATGGTCCTCGCTGGCGCAGTCCTCTCCATGATACACACGAAATCCGAGCGTCTCGAGCGCCGACTTGATGGACTTGCTTCCGGACTTGGCCAGCGCCCCGCTCAGAATTTGCAGGTCCTCTACGCGTTCCGCGCCTTCGTCCAGGTTCAACCCGAACGCTACACGAAACGTGAGGTAGAGGTTGCTTCCGCGGAAGTCCTCGAGCCAGGTGCGCTGGTGGTCTGCGCTCTCCGCGTGGTCCATCTTGCGTTCGCTTCTTGCCTACCTGCTCGTCTGCCTGTCTCTCCAAGCTGTGTTCTGCTGCCTCAACCAACGCCAAGCACGTTGCGCGTTTGCTGCAAAACCAGCAAGCTCCGAGTGGCAGCTGACGATGGGTCGTAAGATTTGCTCAGCGGCAGCTTTTTGCGTGCCCGCTTGCGCGTGTCACAAACCGCAGATGTTCTTCCCGGTCTCCATCTGTCTCAAGACTTCCTCTCCCTTGCCTGCTGCTGCCTGCAAGCGCTCGCGAGAGGTGGGGCCTCGCCTCGCCGGCCGCGCGGCGGTCATCTGCGCTCCCATGCCACGCCACGCCAGGCCAGGCCAGGCCAGGCCGCGCCGTGCCGCTCCCAGCGCCAGGCCGCAGCCGTGCCTGTTGGCGACGCCGTCGCTTCCCGAGAGTCAGCTCGGGGCCACGTTTGCGACGCTTGCGCAACCATCGTGCAGGGCGCTCCGGGACGCAGGCGGGGAGTCCCCGGGGGCGTCGCAGGCGAGGTCCAGCGCCGCGCCCGAGGCCGAGGCGGCGACGGTGGAGAGCCCCGAGGCCGCGGTCGCGGAGGGCGTGACACGACGGCGCTTCGAGGCCGCGCCGCTGGAGAACCGCCGCTGCTTGTTCTTCTTGCGCAGCACGCTGAGCGCGCTGTGCACGATGGCGTCCACGAGGCCCAAGGTGAGCACCGTGACCGCAATATATTCCGAAAAGGGAAACAGGGTCTCGAAAAAGAGGCCCAGCGAAAGATGGCACAAGGTCGTAAAAATTTGCACACAGCCGTCCACAGCGCGGAGTAGATAACATCGCCAGAGCATTTGTCGTAGCTTTTGCGTTGACCTTGCGCCTGATGGAGCCGAGCTCACGGCCGAGCGCAAACGGATGGCAAGGTGCGACATGATGCGCACCGTCGAGCTTGCAAGGTAAGTGTCCACGATTGCCATGCAACAAAATCCAGCTCGAATGACACGCTGATTCCCCAAACTGAGTCCGATGAGCGGCATCGAGAAGACGCCCATAATACACGAGGCGGTTACGATCAGCCCTCGCTGCGAACCAAGCGCCTTTCCCGGGACGCTCGCTCGCGTGATGCCCTGAGCACTCACTATGATGAGCACGCGGCGACGAAATGACGTCAAAAAGACGGTCTCGCTCACAAGCGCCAGCGCCAGACCCCAGTCTGAAATCGCCGTGACCGGCTTGTGAACCATGTAATTGTGAAGGTGGCCCTCGTCGTCTCGACTAAACCAGAGTGTGATAATAGTTGCCGACAGCCCGTGCATCGTGAGAATGGGCAGCGACTTGGTAAGCAAGGCTAGCAATCCCCCGCCTTTGCGTTTGCGCAACGCCTCCTGAAAACTAAACACAAAGAGGAGAAAGGCGATGATGGCCAAGATCACGTAGCAGCCACGTACTGCCAAGATGAAGCTTTCATTTACATTGCATGCTGGTCGGCCTTCTGCAAGCTGGGCGCCTGCCACAGCCCAATTGCTGTCACATTGGCAATACCCGCTCGGGACGCACTCCCCGGGGCCAAGGCAAGCGTAGGCCGTGCTGGGGTCGCACGCTACGGCCTCGTAGCGCGTCAACCCCCTCCGCATATCTCAATAAAGCTTTGTTGTCTGGGCCGAGAGCAACGTTGGAACCCCTCATCTCCCGAAGCAGCGTTGTTCTGATGTGCCATGAATTGCCACGAAACGGACACACGGATATGCTCGTAAGAAGTGAGCTGAGCTGCCTGCAAGAGAGAGCTCGAAGTGACCAACCGCTTCGTCACCTTTTGTAACGTTTGATCATACAAATCTAGGACATATCCTGACGGGTGGAGTTCGTAGGCCTAGCTGCGGTAAAGGGCTTTTCTAGGTGGCTGTCGACCGCGCAGCCAAAGAAGCGCTCGACATGCACTGCAGGCAAGCCTTCGAACGGACCTTTCGATGCGATCCTTGCCGGAAAATGTGATCAAGAGCCTCCCTCCAAGCTAAGTCTTTCTTGCCTCCTCCCCGCCGCGGCCCTCTCTCCCAGCCCTTTCCCCCACCCCTACGAATGAGGACTCTATCCGTTGAAGAAGAGCCAACAGTGGTCACCATGCAGCACACACCTTCGCGTCCGTCCATTCTTGTTCGCAGACGTGCACGCACATGCTAGACTGCCCCCCGGCCTACTGCTAACCTAACGGAGGGTGGGGGACATCGCACACGTCCCGGACGGTCGGTTCCCACCCTCTCTCCCAGAATATCCTCTCCCTATCCTCCATCTTTCGTAATCTGCGGCGCGTGATGGCGGCCGTCCTCCGAGTCCCTCTCTCCGTCGCTCTGCGTCGCGCGACGCGGCCCGGTTCGGATCAGCTCAGCTGAGCTGAGTTGAGCTGAGCTGAGCTCGGCTCGGCCCGACTCAGCTCGGCGCTCGCCTCGCGCGCCCCGCGTGCAGCTGCAGCGGCGGGCGGCGCGCCGCTCCTCGCCGCGGGCCTCTCCGGCGCGGCCCTGGCGGCACCGTGGAGTCGGTCGCTTCGCGCACGTGCCTCCATGATGCGTCCGTCCATGATGGTGTGCCGAGCTGCTCTTGCGGGCGCCCGCTGCAAGTCGGCTATCGGCGCGGCGCAAGTGGACAAAGCGCGCCCGCGCCCTTGCGGCCGCGCTTCGTTCCATTTGCCCTTTCTTTCTTTCTTTCTTTCTTTCTTTCTTTCTTTCTTTCTTTCTTTCTTTCTTTCAAGCTTTCTTTCTTTCTTTCTTTCTTTCAAGCTTTCTTTCTTTCAAGCTTTCTTTCTTTCTTTCTTTCAAGCTTTCTTTCAAGCTTTCTTGCTTTCTTTCTTTCTTGCTTTCTTTCAAGCTTTCTTTCTTTCTTGCTTTCTTTCAAGCTTTCTTTCTTTCTTTCTTTCTTTCAAGTTCTTTCTTTTGCTGGCTGTTCTTCTTTGTTTCCCGCCTTGCTTTCTCTTCTCTGGCCTCGTGGCTGTCTTTCGAAAGGGGCGCGATGGAGGTCCTCTCTGGTGCGCCGTGCGTGACCCCCAAAACTGGATTGGCCGGCGGCAGCAGAGGAGCGAGCGGCGGCGGCGGCGGCGGCAGCAGCTCGGCGCGGCCTCGCCCGACGCGGCTGGAGCGGAGCGGAGCGGCGCGACGCTGCTGCTGGGGTCCGACCAGCTTGCATCGGCGCGCGGCATCAGGCAGGAGGATCCCGAGCTCGCGAGGCGAACCGAGGCGAGTCAAGTCGAGCCCAGGCGAGCCGAAGAGGGCGCGTGTCCTCCGTCCGTGCGTGCGTGCGTATCGCTCGAGAGAGGATGTCGGCCCGCTGCGCGGCGCTCGCGGTGCTCGTGAGCATCGCGTCCCTCGCTCGCGTCGCAGAAGCGGACTTTGTACAGCTCGTGACCTTTGGCGGCGAGCTCAGCGACCCAACAACGCCGACTTACTATGAGGACGTGACCAAGCTCGTCGCCACGGACGGCGCCTTTGCCATGCTCACCGACGCTGGTGCCGTGACGGCCCGCGGCGACAGCGATGCCGGCGGCTCCGTCTCCTCCGTCCGGTCACAGATCACCAGCGGCGTCACGGACCTCGTGGGCAATCGCATGGCCTTTTGCGCCATCAAAGACGACGGCTCCGTCGTCACCTGGCCGTCCACGTACTCTTGGAGCGGCGGCGATTCGAGCGCCGTTGCTGACGATCTCGTCGATGTTGAGGCCGTCTACAACAACGACTGGGTATTTGTCGCCGTCAAGTCCGGCGGAGGCCTCGTCGCCTGGGGTGACGACTACTTTGGAGCCAGCATCCCCGACGACCTCGACATGTCGCAAGAGGTCACAGACGTTGTATCGACGCGCCGCGCATTTGCCGTTCTCCGTGCTGATGGCTCCGTTGTCACCTGGGGACACGAAGACTGGGGTGGCGACTCCAGCAACGTGGCATCAGATCTGACCAGCGGCGTGACGTCCATCGTTGCAGCCGAGGGCGGCGCCTTTGCGGCCATCAAGGACGACGGATCCGTGGTCACATGGGGTAACTCGGCCCGCGGCGGCGACAGCTCTGGGGTCCAGTCCGAGCTCGTCGACGTTGTCTCCATCTCCAGCACCTTTGATGCCTTTGCAGCAGTTACCGATAGTGGTACCGCGGTCGCCTGGGGCGACAGCGTTTCGGGAGGCAACCTTCGCTCCGTTGCCGACGTTGTTCGCGCTGGCGTCACCTCCATTACCTCAAACCGATTCGCCTTTGCCGCACTCAAGGCTGACGGCAGCGTCAAGACCTGGGGAGACCCGCTCTATGGCGGTGACTCCTACCTCAAGGGTGTAGATACCGGGGTCGAGGCCATTTACAGCACGGCCTTTGCATTCGCGGCCTTGAAAAGCGACGGCGCTGTCTTGACGTGGGGCAATGAGCAGTATGGTGGCTCCATCGAATCCGTGGAAGGAACTTTTCTTCAGTACTTTAACGAGGAGTCAAATTCTCGATGCAAAAACAACATTGGCCAGACTGTCGACAACACTCTTCAGACGTGCGCTCGTCGCTGCGCCCGAGGTTACAATTGCCGATACTTCAGCTTTAACTGGGACACAAACGACGTGACCCAGCGCTGTACCTTGTACAGAAAGACGAATTGCGATGGAGAAAACGAGGTGATCGCAGCGACGAGTCAGACTCTCTATCAGCGGAACACCACTGTCACCGTGGCCGAGCTTCGAGAGCTCTCGGACCAGGCTCTTCTTTACCGGAATGTCCAGGAAATTTACTCCAACGACTGGTCCTTTCTGGCTGTACTCAAGAGCGGCATTGCTCAATGGGGCGCAGAGGCCTACGGAGGTGCTTATGACGGCACCTATCCATCTGGCTCTGTCGAAATGGTCGTGCCCAATCGCGTCGGATATGGCATTCTCTTTTCTACCTAGGCTCCAAAAAAACAAACCCAAAAACGTATTCTACCTCTTTTTTGTTTCATCTTCAAATTACAACCCACTTAACTCGCTTGGTGGTCCTGGCCTAGCTAGGCGTATTCTGCGCAAGTCGTCCAAAGCATCAGTGTCTCCAGTGAGTGATTGATTGTCTGCGACGTTTGTTTACAATGTATCAGAAAGTTTCCGCTCTTCTCACCGAAAACTTCTTGTCACCGGAATCTGGCCACGAGACAGTGAATGCCGAATGAATCGTCCCCATCGTCAACCAAGCGACTCTGCTCTTGGACTCTGCTCTTCTCTGCGCTTGTGTAGTGGGCCAAAAAAGAAAAAACTCGTCACGGACATTCAATCAATTCGTGCACGAGACCTTTTGGTCGTCCTTCAATACTTCAAGAAAAAGAAGATGGACGGCGCGCCACGCCCCGCGCCGCGTGAGGGCGTGGCGGCCGCGTGCCTAGCTCTTGTGGCTGCACAGATCGCGCGCCTCGTGCTCGCCGCGGCCGAGGACGGCGCAGACGCAGCTGCAGCGGGGGACGCGCTGGGACCGGTTCTTGTGCTAGAAGTCGCCGACGTTCACCGAGGCCGTCTCTCTTTCCTCGTCGTCACCGAGCTCCTGCGTCTGCGCAGCCTCTGGCCCGACCCTGCCAGTCCACCCTTTCTTTACGTCCTTGGCGCAACGACGCGTCGTGCTCTGCAGGCTCTCCAGGACCACGCAGCTCTACAAGCGCTCGCGCGTCAGGGTCTCGTCGACTTCTCGGTGGTGGACTTTGACGCCCTTTGCGCCGACCGCGACGTCAACATTGTCCTCGAGCGATGCAAACGCCGCGTCAATGGACACAGACCTTGGCGCGGCCCTATCATGCCCATCCTCGTTCACGCAGCTAGTGCTCTTCGAACGAATGCTTTCCGCGTCACGGATGGCGACCTCCAGCTCGGGGCACGGGATGTCGACATCGAAGGCGCATGGCGCTTTTGTGAAATTGCTCCTGGTGCATCTCTTCTGCCTGGTTCCAATCCGGGGGGTCGCGACGACCTCCAGTGGCTCCTCGACGACTACGGTGCAGAATTCTTTGCGCAAAATGCTGCCTTTTCGGTGCCAGTCGCCGCAATCGCCACACTCGGTCGACTTCGCGAGGTTTGTACCGACAAAATAGTAGGCATCATCTGCGATCGTGGTGTCGTCAATCTTGACCAACAACGCGGCAGGCGCGCGCCAGCGCCAGGCCTCAATTTCCATGCTCTGCACCGTATCGCGCAGAGCCGCTGGCATGGTGCAGTCTTCACGACTCCGCACTGCGCCACGACTGTGTCCACCTGCATCGCAATATCCTCTCGCCCAGGCTGTCGTCCACTCACCGCGCAGCTTGCCGTGCAGTGGCTTGATTCTGCCCCGCGCCTCGACGTCGACGCCTACATCGCGCTCGAGCGCTCTGTTGCACGCAACTGCGCCAATGGCGATACCGAACTGTCGGCCCTGCTCGCCATTTTACGACTTGCCAATCACGACCCGCATGTTTTTTTCCGGCTTCGTAATTTCATCGTGGGACAAACGCCCTTCGCCACGCCGCGTCAAGCCCAGGATCTCATCCAAGATGTCGCAGCCGTGCGAGCACGATGTTTTGTGGCTCCATATACTCTTGCCGGTACGTCGCCCCAAACGACCAAAGACGTGGCCTTTCACCTCGGTCGAGTTCTCATGGGCCTTCGTCGCTACGCGTCCGCGCTCGACGCATTTCAGGCCTCGAATGCCCTCGCTGGCGAGCATGCAGCTACCTTGTACAATATTGGCGTTTGCGCTTTTCATTGCGGAACTTTTGATCTCTCGGCCGAAAGCCTTCAGAAAAGTTTGGCTCTCAACCCGCACCAGCCGGGCGCTAGTGCTTGGCGCGCACGGGCAATCGCAAGACTTGGGGGTATTGCAGACCATGACCACGGCCTCGAAGAAGAGTAAGACAACGGCAATCTATGGCAGCAATTATAGCATTCGCAGCCTCAAGACCACGCAAGGCTCACATGGGGCTCGACCAAAACACACACAAAAAACTGTTCA
Organism: Aurantiochytrium sp. KH105; assembly: GCA_003116975.1. NCBI lineage: Eukaryota > Bigyra > Thraustochytrida > Thraustochytriidae > Aurantiochytrium > Aurantiochytrium sp. KH105. Next base: position 996,163 of record BGKB01000021.1, on the reverse strand, counting down.
TCGGGGTCCGAAACAGAATGGTCCTGTGACTGCAGTCTTGCATCGTATTGGCAAGCGCTTTCCCTTGACGCATCGGGCCGTCGGGCAGTGGTCGTATTGTCGTGCGACGAAGCTTTTCAAACTGTGTACTTTTTTTTTCGTCCTTTTCTCCACCTGACAGAATTTGAATGAATCATGTTTTACACCGGACTCTTTTGTAAAGTTCAACGCGTCGGGTTCTGCGCAAAGCTCACCTGACGCTCCACCTCCTCTGCGACGTGACCGATTTTCCGTACTAAGCCGTCAAAGCCGAGTACTTCTGACACATCGTCAGTCTCATCGCGTATCTTGGCAATGGTACGCATCAGGGACATTTTCTCCTGTACTTGTTTCACGTGCGCTTGCAACGCTAAATTCTCTTTCATGAGCACGATTACGCGTCGCTCCGCCTTTCGCGCTCGTTCCTCTGCAGCTGCGCGCACTTTGCGCTCTTCCTCGAGGGTCGCACGATACGTCTCAGCCTCCTCGCGCACGCGGCCATTCTCGGCCTTCATGTCGCGCCACAGTTCCCGAAATCGACGGTCAAGAGCCAGCATGCGGTCATTAGCGCTGCGCAGGCGCTCCTCTTGCACTGCATCCGCCTCGCTCCTCGCCTTGGTCTTCTCTTCAGCGGCCGCCGCGCGCGATTTGTCGTCGTCCTTTTGCGCCTCGAGTCGTCGTTGCAAGGACTCCACCACCGCGGCACTCTCACGCGCAGCCTGCGTCGCAGAAACGCGCGTCGCGCTCAGTTCCTCACGCAATCGTGCTACCTCCGCCTCCATGCTCCGCTGCGCGCGCGCGCCTTGCGATGCGATGCGATGCGATGCGATGCGATGTGGATGCGATGTGGCTCCGTCTCAGGTCTCACAATGGTGCTGCGCAACCCCAATTCTCATAACGGCTATTGAGGGTTTATGTGACGGACTTACTCACTGTCAGAAGATCTCGTCAGATCGCGTGCACATCGAGGACAAGGACCGCAGCGCGGACGTAGCCGGCGGATACAGAACGCAATCTCGACGGCCGCCCCGAGACACCAGCCCGCCCGCCCGCCCGCCCACCCGCGCGCACGCACGCACGCGCGCTCGCACGTGGCCCGATCTGCTCTGGTGCAGTAGCGTCGAGTCGAGCGGATTCGCGTTGAGTGAGAGTGAGAGTCGGGCCTTGTGGAGATGGCCCCACTTAGCTACGAAGAGGTGAAAGCGCTCTCGGTGGAACAACTCCGCGAGCGCTTCGGCAAGGAGCGAAGCGATGCTATCGCGGTCAACGGGATCAATGTAAGTTGCACGAGGATCTCCTTCACATGACCCATTCATATTTCTGACCTTTAGCGTGAGCGCGTCGTAGCATGTGGCTTGGGTTTCGTCCGACATGGCGCGCACCATCTGGTTCTGGTCCGAGGGACTGGGTTTGCGGCTCACCAAGACCATTGCACTTCCTGATGGTGGCCAGCACTTTTTTCTCGATGGCGGCAACGGCGCTTCGGTCGCATACTTTTGGTTTCCCAATGCGCCCAAGGGCCAGCCGGGTCTGACTACCATCGATCTCTCCAACTTGGCCTCGGGTAACTTCTCCACAGCCCATGGCTCTGTGAACCACGTCGCGTGGAACGTCGATGCTGATCGTCTCCGCGAGTACCGAAAACGGATTGCCGCTCTCGCTGTGGGATTTGTGAGCCCCATGCTGTACCACACCGATGAAACAGAGACCGGTTACGCGGCGTCCCGCGATGAAAATACCACATGGGAATCCTTTTACTTCACCGGACCTGATGGCGAGTACCTCGAGCTCACGGCGCAGACCCCGCGTCCTTTTACGCCTGACGTCGACATTAATCACGCTCCGAAAACGGCGCAAGATGCCGCCCCAAGCAAGCTGTAAGCGCTCAGGCTCGTCTCCGGCATCGCCTTTTTTATTATCTTTTTAACCACAAATGTTGTGAATAGGCCTACCTCACTTTGTCCGACTTGACTTCGAGCTTCAAGCCGAGATCAGTACGCGCTTGCTCTGCGCAGGCATTTGCTTCTTTTCAATCTCTCGAGGCAGATCTTCTGTGCATTTGCAAACACCTTGAAGTTGAACGATCGGTCTTACATTTTTGCTTGTTTCTCAAACGGTCGAAAGAGAGGAAAAAGATCGCTCGAGACAATTGGTCAATCGCCACGTCACACGCGGCTCTTTTCACGCGCGCTAGAACACAGGCGCCGGCGCGAGAGCGCGAGAGCGAGCGAGCGAGCGAGTTATAGAAAGAGAAAGAGAGAGAGAAAAGACGGTAGGAACGGGACGCAGCAGACAGCGGAGTTAGTTAGAAAGGAGGCCGTCTTTCCGTACCGAGAGCACCATGACCAGGGGCACGCAAGGTCCAAGTGCTTCGACAAAAGGTCACACGCAGCGCGTACGAAGGGCGCCGCGCTCGCGGCGGCCCATGCTGGGCATCGGTAAGTCGGTTCTCATGTGATGCTTGCGCGAGCGCTCTTCTCACGAGAAAAATCGATTCGTATTTTATTATGGAAAATTATCCAGGTGGTTCGTCCGAAGATATCTTGCCCAGCATGAGCAAGGGCGGAGATGACCCCATGTCGCTGGACCCCAATGTGCGCATCCAGGATAAGGATTTCTTCGACAACTTCTCCGCCACAGACTTTGACCTGGATTACCCCAAGGTCACCCAGGAATCATCATAAGATCGATCGCCTTGTCCCTTTTCCAGTCGTTGTGATTCATGTTGGTATCATCATCATCATCATCGCTACATCGCCAACGTCATCCGGTCCATGACTTTACTTCTAAATCGTGCTTTGTTTCCCTCTTTGGGTTGGCCTGCGACAAACGGCTTGGTATGCGAGAAACGAATTTGTTACAGACAGACGCGAAACAAGTTCAATGAAGCCTAATAAGCGATCGATGCATCCTTCACGTAAAGTCAGCCATGGATGACCCCAATTGTAACAAATTCAATTCGAAAGAGAAATTGAATCTACATTGTGACAATCGATTCCATTCCGGCCTCAAACCTTCGTCGAATTGATGACGCCAAAGTGCCAAGCAAAGGTCATTGCACCCGATCCGACCGCCGACGCTCCCTTGTGAAAAGTGAATTGTAAAAAGAAAAAATGTTGAAAATCACGACTCAGAGACTCGAATTGCCGCCGTCTGACTCAAAGAGGGTGTGGAAAGCACTGCCTAAATGTTCAATAATGTCAGGCGTGGTGGTGCTTCGATGATGATCTTGAAAGGCGAGACGGTTCGCTGTCCGCGTGAGCACACTTGCCGCAAAAGCCGCTGAGATGGTCCCCTCGGGGCCCGGAGCCTCCGCCTGACCGTCGCCGGCACCATTTAGAGCCCAATGCAGAAACACACCACTGCTTCCCGCAAGCACGTCGCCCTGTCCTCCACAACGTCGGTTCGAGCCCTGCGCAGTGCTCACCGCCGCACGCCTGCCATCAGTGATGATGTCGACCTCACCCTTTTGCATTACTGTCACGTTGCCCATCGCGCGCGCCAGACGCACGGCACGTCGCAGCGGGCTCGCTTCGTCGGCGTCGTTAATGTCCATCCACGCCCCAAATTCGTTGTCCACACTTTTGGCCACCTTGCTCAGGTCGGGCACTGGCACGTCCTCAGCGTCCTCGAAAAGCGCACGCTCCAAACGAGAAAACTCTACCACATTGGGTGTCAGCAGGGCGCGCGCATAGCCCTTGACGAGATCGGGCTGCTGTGTCAGTAAGAAGAGCGCATCCCCATCGAGTACGAGTGGCACGTCCTTTCCCATGGCCTCGCGGATAAGCTTGGTCGTGAGCTTGAGCGTCGTCTCGTCGCGTCCGAGTCCGGGACCAATGACGAGCACATGGACCCGTGGCAAGAGATCAACGGCCCGGTCGATGTTCGCCTCGCTCATGGTCGGCAGGACAATGACCTCTGGCGTGTATGACTTGATGGGCACCGCCGCGCTTTCCTCGCAGAGAACAAATGCAAGATCGGCGCCAACCTTGAGCGACGACATCGACGCGTAGTACGGTGCTCCCGTGTACTCGAACGAGCCACCCACAATCGCAATCCTCCCGGCCTGGCCCTTGTGCATCGTCTTGGTTAGCTTCGGGACGAGTCTCCGGGCAGCCTCCATGACGCTCACTCCTTGGGCCATGCTCGACGCGACACCGTTTTGCCTGTCACAGCGCGAGTCGTCCACTGCTGCTGTCGCTGCTGCTGCTGCTGCTGCTGCTGCTGCTGCTGCAGTGGCCACGCCCGCGGCCACCACCAACGCAAGCCACGCCGTCACCACTCGCAGCGTCCGCATCAACCAGCTCGCTTCGGTTCTGCTGCACGCCAATCCTACAAGCTGCCCTCGTCTTCATCCGCATCCCCGTCCTCGTCTTCACTGCTTCGTCTGCTCATCCGTGATCGTCCGAGGCGCCTCGGTACCGTGCACGATGCGGCATCCCCGGCTTGCATCATATCCTACGAGGCCCACGCACCGTATCGTGCACGGTATCGCCCCGGATTGAATCATCGTTCAAATGCCATCCTGGCGCCGCTCGAGGGCGAGCGGCGCGGCGGACCCGGAGGAGACGGCTCTGCGCTCGCGGAACCTCTGCGCGCCCGGCTGGCCGCGGCGCCCCGCACGCGCGTGCCTGCTCGCGGAGAGGACGCGAAAGCCGACGCAGGAAAGGAGCGAGGAGACGAGTCGCCAACGCCCGACGGGCGGGGCGAGCCGGCGACGGCCTACGCACTCTAAAACCGTGCCTGCGCAAACGTCAGGGTTCTGCGAGTCCTGACCTTCCTTCTCTCGCTCCCGCTCTTTCTCTTGGACGTCTAGACGAGTAGATTTCTGACAGCCACGCCTGCGCCGAGCCCTCGTTGCCTCTCTCGCTCGCGCTCGCGCCGTGGACCACCTCGTCAAAAAGAAAGAAAAAAAAGGGCGAGGATGACGACTCCTTATGTTTTTGGCGACAAACCTATTTGGGAGCACTTTGCGCTGCCTGATATCTTTGCCGACCCTTTCATCAATGCAGAAGTACGCCAACGGGAGGCGCCCTCGAGCTCCTTCCACTGCATGGCAGGGTCCATCCAGCTTTTGGGCGCGGCGCTCAGTAGACTCCTCAGCGAAAAAATGTTAGAAGGCAGCTCGCGACATCTTCGTGCTGTGGCTCTCTTGCAGACCGCTATTTCCGAGTGCGCACAAATCGGGGCTCGTCTGCCCCTCTCGCAATTCAAAAACGACACCGAGGACGTCAAACGCAGCGCCCAGTTTCTCGACTTTCTCAATGCCTTTGTCATGAAAGTCAACTCGCTTCGCGTCGGTGAGGTCCTCTTTTCCCCTGGCGGATGGCGCACTACAGAAAAGGATGGACATGCTCTTCTCTATGTTCTCTTACGAAGAGAAAACACATTCACGTTCGCCATCTGCAACACAGGCGAGGGACTCGAGTACCACTACGCGCGCGCAGAGACTTCCCCGCCAAAGGTCAAGAGGGCTCTCTCATACGTTTTCAATAATATCCCGCTCTATCGGCTTTGTGACAGCTCCTTTTGGTTCATGCTCTTCAAACCGCTGGCCTTTCCTGCTGCCAGCAATGGGCCCGCATTCATCTACGAGGTCATTTTGCCCTATCTTAATTCAAAGCCGCTCTACGCGAACGGTATCCTTGACGAACGACAGCGGGGCGCAGAGGCGGCCGCACAGCCTGCCGCACCTCTTCCGGTACCGGTTCCTGTGCCCTCCGCCTCGCAAAACCCGTTCGAGTCTGCGGCACAGTCGACTGCTGCAGCACCTGCTGCAACAGGTCCATCATTTTCATCTGCGGAAGACGATTTTGCCGACTTCTTCTCGGCGGCGCCAAAGTCACAGCCGCCCAAACCGTCGCAGCCGGCTGCACACTCCACGAGTCATCACAATGATGACGATCCTTTCGGGACTTCCGCATTCTCTGCTTCGTCGACCGGGGGCCGAAATCCTGAGGACGACTTCGCTGACTTTGGCACCTTTGCCTCGTCCAAGCCTTCGCAAAGTGCGCCAAAGCCACCGACGCTGAAGCCTCCTTCATCACAAACCAAAGCTTCAAAACCTTCTGTTCCTTCTCAAAAGCAGCAGCGACAGCAACATCAGCAGCCTGTGCGCCCTCTCGCGCCCCCAGCCTCTGCTGCCTCGAGATCAACGTCTTCCTCTTCCGCATCTTCAAAACCTATTGCTGCTGCTGCTGCTGCCCCTTCTTCAAAATACGAAAACGACCTTGATGCCTTTTTTGGACCTTCCGAGACGGTGTCCTCCGGAGCATCCACGACTACGCTTGCACCTACCCCGGCGCCTTCGAGTTCATCCAACAGCATGTTTGCTGGCCTTGATAGCTTCAACAAGCTCCCTGAACGCTCACAGCGTGCCCCATCGACTTCGTCGTCAGTGTCATCGGCAGCCCCGGCTTTGCGTCCGCCTCGCAAAGCCACACCTTCCTCAACGCAGTCTCCCGCCCTTAAACCGGCGCCTCATGTCCCACGGCAGTCGTCAACGTCTTCGTCTTCTTCCATGGGCTCTGCCGTGCTGCAGCCCATGCCTGTGGCATCTCCACTGATGCCGACTCCCATGCAGGCCCTGCCTGCGTCGCAGCCTGCCCCAAAGCAAGAACCAGATGACCCGTGGGCAATGCTGGGTCCGAGCACATCAAGTGCCTCCATGTCTTCTTCGGTATCGTCTTCATCTTCCTCGACGTCCTCTGCTGCATCTTCGACTGCGGCGCCGGCGTCCACTGCCTCTGTGCCTTCAGGCTTTGATTTTGTGAAAAGCGCGGGCACTTTCCCGGATATGCCGTCCGGCACTCCACAAATCCAACACGCAGGTCATTCTATTGCTTCACTGAGCGGCCCAGGCATGCCACAGCCTACCCGAACATCTTCTCAGCAAATGGCACCAAGGCAACAGGCGTACGCATACCAGGGCCCAGGAGCGCAGCAATACCAACAGCCGCAGCAGCCCCAGCAGCAGCAGCACCACCAGCAGCAGCAGCAAGGAATGCACTATGCTCAGTACCAGCAGCAACAACCGTACCAGCAGCAACAACCTTATCAGCAGCAACAACCGTACCAGCAGCAGCAGTATCAGCAGCAACAGCAGCCATCGCAACAGCAATACTATCAACAACAACAACAACAGCAGCAGCAGCAGCAGCAGCAGCAGCAGCAGCAGCAGCAGCAGCAGCAGCAGCAATACTATCAGCAGCAAAACCAGCAAAACCAACAAAGACGCCAAGGTCCCCGTGGAGACCTTGGCCCATGTGGAGATCAGGGCCCATCGTTGGCGGGTCCACAAGGTCACGAAGGCGCGCTGGGAGACGCCATGGGCCTCTCGAGCCAGCTTGAAAAGGAGGTCGTTTTCCGTACCGTTCCTCGCGGCGGCGACGTCTCTCTGATGCGTTGCCTCATGGAGGCCATTCACTGCGGCCTCCGTCTCTTGGGCATGTCGTCACAAGAAGCCAAGAATCTTGGCCTCCTTTTGCGCTGGACACTCACCAAAATGATCCAGGCTGATCTTTCAGTGACCGCACGCTACGCGCTAGGCGTAGAGGGTCGCCAAATGGTCGAGACCTCGTGCAAGCAACTCGCCCATGCCGCAGCCAAGCAAGCCCGCCTCGGCGTGCGTAAAGGCGGCGTCAGTGTCTCGCAGCTCTTTGAAATGAAGCGGACTATCAACGGAATCTCTAGCATTATTGAAAAGATACAGCCACGACCTGCACAGCTCCCACCAGAGTTGCAGCTCGCCTCGAGCGCCATCAACCCTGGGGCAACGGAGTTTGTCTTTTTTGGGAGATTCGCCCAACAAAAGGCTATCGAGGGCTTAGCGGGAAGCTCGGCAAAGGCTCCCATCTATCGTCCGGTGCAGCTCACGCTTGTTCCGGACCGCGTGACGTCCTTTAATGACGTCGCCAATGCGCTCCGTCATTGCTGCAACATCTGCACGCTGCTCGCATACCAGAGTGATCTCGTCAAGAACTCGTATTGCCTTCGCGTCGCGCTCGTGCAGCATCTCTTCACGAGGGTCATCCCGCTTCCGCTTCCTTTGTCGCACCCACGACGCAATGACCAGTGCTTTTGGGCAGCAGCCAACCGCGAAATGCGCTACGAGACGCAAACCGACCTCTTGCGTCTACTCTGCTCCGTCGCGGAGCACTTTGGAACCGCTGCACTTTCGCTTCACGTGACGCGTTCTTTTGACGCAGCGCGAATTCTCACCATGGCGTGCGTTGCCACCGTTGCGGATGCAGTCATGCGCAAAGAGGCCTGTGACATCCCTTCCCTCCTTGCACAACATTACAGTGGAACCGCAGATGGTCCCGTCAAACCGTTTGGCGTGGAAATGCGACAGTTCGCCGCCGAGTCTGCAATGTTTCTTCTTCCCGACCCGGCGCTTACGCTCGTGCGGACGCAAGTTCTGGACTACTTTATCGAGCAAATGGGGCTGCTCGATCGGGACCACATTCTCTTTTCTTGGGAACGCTCCATGCTGTGCGGCCCCGCCGAAGAGCTCTTCGTCGACCAGCTTTGTCTTCAAAACGGCTATCCGCGCCCTGGAGTGCAGTACGGTCTGGCGCAGCCGCTTGCTCAAGAGAGCGCCAAGGAGGGTCACGAGCGCCAGCTTTTGGCTGCCCAGTACCTCACCGGCGAGCGTCGCGAAATCCTCACAGACTTTCCGGAACTCGGCTACTTTCGCGATATTGTGTACATTCTCAAGATTCTCATGGCGCCCACGAGCGACTCGCTTCCGCCCATCAAGGCGTGGATGCCCTGCGACGCCAAGCTCTGCTGGACGGCCGTCTACACAAAACCGCCCAAGGCGAAAAAGACAAAGCCCCCCGCCACTAAGGCCGACGCCAATCAGGCCGCGAACGATGATGTCAACAAGCTGCACAAGGATCTCGAAGGTCTCGACGATCCTGCGGTAAACGGCGATGCCTCGCAACAAAGCCAGCAGGTGGCCGTGGTTGAGGATGCCGAGCCGCTGATCGAAAAGCTCATTCTTCAGCGCCCGCCCTCTGCAAAATTCATGGTCACAGCCTTTGGAGGCACACAACTCAAGTGCGAGTGGCCAGAGAACGAGGACGAAAAGAAGCCCTGGTTCAAGTCGATCTATAGGCGCATCAAGACCATCTTCTTTAAGCAGGAACCTCGTGCGCCTCCCTCCATGGCAAATCCCTCCTTCCTCGCCGGAACGCCCGTCGAGACCGAGGATGATGTTTTGCACGTTCGAGATCTTCCTGATTTCGGTGGCCGCATTACGGCCAGCAACGCGGAGCTCCTCATCCAGTACCTGACGGCTCCGTACCTACGTATTCCTCTGATTTTGCAATTTTTCAGCAACCAGGAGCATACTCTCGCCCTCGCTAGTGAAGAGCTCATGGAAATGGTCGAGTGCGCCGTCTTCGAGCCCGGTGAGTGGCAGCCGCCAGGCGATGATGCGAGTGCACGGGTCCAAAAGGTTCCCTGCGAGGACAAGCAAAAGGTCCAAGCAACACCTCTTGGTCTTCTCTTTAATGAACTACGGTACGCGCATCAGGGCGTTGTTTCTCCCATTGAGACGATGATTAGCAACGTGCTCGAAGTCGATACAGGCCGATACTCCACGTCCTCCTCGCCTGCCGCGCTGTTCACCGTGCGCCTCGCAGTTCGTGTCTATGCTTACATGCAATGCCTCGTCCAGTTCTCGTCATGGCACGAGGGCAGTGGCGGTCTTGCCATCACCGAAGCCTTGGCCGGGTCATACATTCGAGGCATTGAGGTACCCAAGGACCTTGCTGAGCAGCTTGCTCAGGTGATCTCGCACTGGCGTCTGCTTTTGTTGGGTCGCATCCTTCCCATGCTTGCGTCGTGGCTGCGGCGTTCCACTAACGAAGGCGACATTCGGCTCATGTGCACCTTGCATGCCCACATGGCCTACCTTTTTAAGGAGACGAGCTGGAACGGCGATGACCAAGAGGCTCTCAGCGCACAGGAGACAAAGAGCGTGCTCAAGCAGTTCAATCACTCCTCCGGCTTTGACTTTTTGTCATCGCCCACGTCCGACACGCCCAACTCGCCTTCCGATGCCACGGCCACGGGCGGTAGTGCCAGTACTAGTGGTGATGGCGGCCTTGGGCCCTTTCCCACCGTTGATGGCACGCAAGACGCTTCAACAAAAAAGCAAGAGTCTACTTTTCCCAACGCATCAAAGGATTACGCCACGCGCGCCGACGTGGCGCACATCAAAACCATCGCGGGTCTTGCCGCCAAGACGCTCTTGTGCTCGCAAGTCTTCTTGACAGCATCGTACCGTATCGCGGCCGAGCCACGCATTCTCAAGTATGGCGACATGGTCTCTGGCGGCCTCGCCGATGAGGTTGAGGAGACAAAACGTTCCGCTATGAGCCGTGCTGCCCCTCGTCTCGGTCTCGATGAGCTCGAGCTCATGAACGTCTTTCAACGCCATCGCGTTGGTCTGCTGAGCTGGCTCTTGGAACACGAAGGTGCGACGAACGAAATTATGGAGTACACCGTATCTGTACTCATCAACGAGCACGACGCGGTCATTGGCGGAGGAAGGAAAAGACTTCGCGAAGGCGATCACCCGGGTTCCATGGTTTTGCGCAGCTGGAAGTCGCTCACAACAAAGAACTGTCTTGGTCGCTTCACCATTGACACGGAGCGCTTGGCTGGCGAGGCTCGCGACAGACATCTCACGAAACAGCAAGACGGGGAGAAGCAGGAAAATGGTGGCGACGGTCACATCGAGGAAACGGCCACAAGTCTAGAGCAATATTTGCGCGCAGCATCCTCGCAAAAGGTAGACACCGAGATCAATGTGCAGCTTGGCGAGTTCACGCTGAAGAAGCACCGCGTCGAGCCTGTTGACGAGGAAATGTGCGAGTTTGCAGACTTTGTGAGCGTGTTTGGAGAAACGATGGCGGACCGCGGTCTTCACAGCGCCGAAGTGAAGAACACCTCGAATCGGTCGTGGATCCGTCTCGTCGGACGCCGTCATGATCTGCAGCTCTGGCTTCCTGATGGTCGAACGCCCCGGTCCCCCTTTGCTCGCGTCTACCCGGCGCAGCTTCATTCGTACGAGCGCTGGGTGATTGATGTCCTTACGCCTCTAATGCAGGCCGCCAACTCTGGGGCCTCGGGCGGATCGACTTCGCTTGATTTGTATCTGGACGATGATGGCGACGATGGCATCGTCGGCGAAGGCGAACGTGTGCGGCTCTGCGCAGTAGTCAAAGAGGGATCTGGTCTCGTTTTTCTCAAAGAGATCGTCGTCTTTAGACACGTGATGCCTCGGTTGCTTCACGTGTACGACGTCGTTGAGCACGGACGCTTCTACTACACCTCGTTGATTTACTCATCCGACGCAGGCCGCTGCTTGCAGCAGCTGTCAAAGTCAGGTGATGGGGTCATGGGTGCTTTGCCTTTTTTGATGCGTCCCAACATTCCCATGGCGTCCCTGGTCATCACGCGCAGCCTCACTGCAACAATGGGTCACCAGATTTTTGTTCCCGAGCGTCTCTTGTACGGTTTGCTTCCGCAGGCACTCATCGAAGAGTACATGTTCTGGCACAATCCTACCGACAGAATACTCTATGGCTACCAAAAGGCCGTGCGTACCAAGGCTGGGTCCGCCAAGGATCGAACGCAGATTCGTGTAGTGCTTCGCGCAGGCGAGTCCAAGGGCAGCATGACGTCAACTGTCAAGTCCTCGGCTCGCTCCGGGTATGACTTTCTCTCGCGCACTTTCCGCGGCGCCACAGGAACGGGTGGTGCTGGTCCGCAAGTCGACGGCATGGCTGGTTTCGAATCTCCTCCGATGCGCGCTCTCGTCATGCGCGTTCCGCTTTTGCTCAGCGATGATAACGATTTTCCTGGCCGTAGAAAGCAAGTGACAAAGAAGTCTAGCGCCGACAAAGAGCGCGAGGATGAGGGCGTCAATGAGCTCCAGGAAGAATCAAAGGACGAGACTGCCGAAGATTCCACCGCCATTGCAGGCGCTGCTGGGCATCTAGAAGGGGATCAAAACGAGATCGACGACAGCGACGTGAATCCTGAAGAGGAGGGGCTCATGGGAATCGGCATTGAAGACAAGGTCGACCCTGACGGACAGACCATGGTATTAGTGGATCTTTTGCAAGTTTGCGCTTCGGAGAGCGGTCCTCTCAAAGACCTTTGCGAAATCCTTTTGCGTCTCGACAATTTGACGCACATTTTGGCGTGGTCGAGGGCGACCGCGGACGGCGAGACAATTTCCAAGCGAATCGATGTGGTCGAGCTTCCCCGACTCGGTCTCACATTTTCCACAGAGGAACACGTCGTCAATGGAAAGACGGAGGTTCGTCTCTACTGCAATGACCACGCGGGTCTCTATGTCAGTAATGCGGTTCGCAAGAGCAAGATGGCCCAAGATCTCTTGCGGGGAATTCCGCACGGCGTCATTTTGCAAAGGGCCGGTGACAGAACGCTGCATCTCCTGTTGCCCGCGGCTGCCAAGCCGACGCGCAAGCTGCATCGCGGACAAGGTGGCTTTCACGGCGTCGAGCTTGTGCTGGACCGTAGCGACGTTTCCTGGGTCCGCGGGCTGCAGGATCCTCGCTCGCGTACTTCCATGCACTACTTGTACCCTGTGCACTCATCGCGTTCTTTTCTGTTCACGCGGACGCTTTCATCAGCGCTGTACCTGATGCTGTTGCACCTGATTTCCGGCGAGTTCGATCTGGCTTTCCGCCTGACGGACTTTTGCGTCGCGGATACGAGGCTGACCCCCGAAGAATCGCAACTCGTCAAGCAAATTGTACGCGTGCAAAAGGGCGACATGCGCACCGACGCCATTGCGTGTCGCCTCAAGCTCATTCTCGTCACCGCTGGCACGGAAATGGCCCAGCTCATCCCTTGGAAGATCACCGAAGAGCTTGTCGCGTATCTGAACAGGCTGCCTCACGTGAGCGGCGCGTGTCGCCTAACGCGCGAGGAAGAGATGCTCTTGCTTGAACTCCAGTCTTCCGGTGCCGACGATGACGAGGAAAAAGACGCCGAGGATCTCGTCATGGCCTCGGAAGCTACGGCTGCGGCAACAGCCCAGGCGCCGCCTCGAAGCGCGAGTGCCAAGGCCAAGGCCGCCAAAGGAAGCGGCGCGGCCGAAGGAGAGGCTGGTGAGGGCGAAGGTACGGCCACCGAAGACGAGGACACGGAAGACGGCGACGGCGACCTCGTTGAAGGTGCAGGCAAGGCGCCGAGCCGACGTGATGCGTTTCGTCAAGACCCAACACATATTCTCGTCAATCGCATCAACTACCTGCACAAACTGGAAGCGCAATATCAGTCGGACCCCGACGCACCATTCTCAGTGCAAGTGCTGAGTCCCGAGGCTCCCACAATGTACCACTTTGACGCGGTGTGCGATTTGACTAGCATTGAAGCATCCGACTCGGCCATCAAGAAAATGACCGCGCTCTCCTACACGCGACCCAAGGACGAAGACCTTAGTGGCGTGGCGGCAGTCAAGCGTCTGTCAAAGTGGTCTCGGCCAGGGCGCATGCGCCTGCACGGCGGCAAGGACAGTCTCGGTTTCCTCTTTCTGTACGAGCTCATGACCGAGTCTGCCCCGCTTAAGGTGCTTCCCGGAGACTCGCCATTCAATTGGGCTGCAATTCTGCTTCGTCTTATGCCTGCCCGGGACACGAAAGGTCGCGACGTGCTCAACTCGATTTTGCGCATTCTCGCCGAAAATCGCTTTTTGGCGCGTGCCGTGCCAAAGTTTGAGGACGCGCGCAAGTTCAAGCTTTCCACGATCTTTCGTGGTCAAAATGTCCTGCAGCGTCTCCTCACGGAGTTCAGAGATGTCGTGTCGCGTCACAAAGACCGTCTGGTGATCCCTGGCCGCATTCCGCGCTCTCTTTTCGAAGTGGGCATTGTCGTTCCGAGTCCATCCCCGCGCGAGCTCTTTGGCACGGGACCTACGGCTGACCGCATGCTTGTTGCCCCGCGCGTGCGCGACCACGCGTGCGAGCAACGCGAGCTTCGGCCCGTCTCTGTCGATGGCGTCACGCTCAGCGAGGAGGAACTTCGCGCCTTTGCTACGGCTCCCGTGCATTCGGTCATTCCTGGGTACATTGACGAGGTGGACACTGTGGAAGGTGGCCTGCGCGCCATGGATGATCTTTCGCAAGATGGTCTGCCATTCTCGGTGGACAGTCATCCCAACGCTCGGGCGCACGTGGCCCAGAATATGCTCGCGCGTCTTCGAGAGGACGTGAGGTATTACGGCGAAACAGAAAGTAAAGTGCAAGGTCTGCAGATCAAGGGTCTCGCGCCAGCTGATATCGATCGGTGCGTGGAGAGCACCGGGGCACTCCAAGGCGCTGAGGTGGCCGTCCACGAAATTCTGAACGCCCTGCACACGCAGCTTCGACGAGACAACGAATTCACCTCGCGAGGTATCGAGGCCGTTCTCCGCCTCGCCAATCAAATAAGTCCGGATCCGCCTCCCGCTCGAGCTTCAGAGGAAGTTGAGCTCGAGCACCGGCGCAAGATTGGTGCGCTGTTTGCGCGCGAGCACGGCCAGGAGGCAACTCTGTGGCTCTCGCTGTTGATTGGAATGACTCTTGCCTCGGATGGCTTTGCCGAAGTGAAACGCCTTAATCCATTCCTCTCGGACCAGGATCTTCGATCCCTGGAGGATCTCTTGGCGGCCGTCATGCTTGCCACCAACCGGGCAGGCCAACTCGCTAGGTGCATTGCGAGCGCCTCGGGTATCTTGCGCATTCTTGGGCAAATGCGCGAGATCTGCGGCTCGAGTGCTGCTTTCGACTCTGCAGAGGTCGGCGAGAGCATTGAAAATCTCAAACTCGAGGTGCAGCTGACTGCATCCGAGCTCGCCAGTCATCTTGCCTGCAAGCGGCAATACGTGACCATGGAAGAGAGGCGGAGCGCAGATGGCAAGACGTCGATGCGGCTGCGCTACGATCCTCGTCTGCTCGTCTTTGAGTTCATGCAGGATATTCTCTTGCGCAAGTCGCAGGTGGAGCTCGTGGAACAGTTTAAGGTAGCCCTACGCGCGGGCGACTCGCGTTGTCATCAAATGCTCATGGGTGCCGGAAAGACGACGGTGGTGGCCCCGATCCTCGCGCTTCTTCTTGGCAGCGACAGCGTCTCGCCTCTCGTCATGCAGGTGGTGCCCCGTGCGCTCTTTCAATTTTCTTGCTCGGTCATGCGTTCGTGCTTCTCGGCCGTGATCCAGAAACAAGTCTACACTTTTACATATGATCGCTTCAAGCCTCCGTCAAAGACCTTGTACCAAAAACTGCTCAAGGCCAAGGCTGCTCGGGGTGTGGTGATTTCGACGCCAACGGCCATCAAGTCGTTCACGCTCAAGTTTGTTGAGACGGTGAACGCCATTCTCACGCTCAAGGCGGCCATCGCGGACAACAAAGACACGAGCGAAATGTCCTTTTTTGGCGTGTTAGGGCGGCGCATTACTACCACGATTCGTGGCGACCGCCAGCAGGAGATGAACCAGCTGATGTTGCAAAAGCTCATTGTGCAGGCGCAGACGTGCGTACGCATCCTCTCCCTCTTTCGCAACGGCTCGCTCATCCTCGACGAGGTGGATCTCATTTTGCATCCCCTCAAGAGCGAGCTGAACTGGCCCATGGGCCAAAAGGAGCCGCTCGACTTTACGCGTACACCAACCGGGGCCGTCACTGGATTACGCTGGCGCATTCCTTTTCACCTTCTCGATGCGATTCTCTTTGCAACCGAGCGTCGCATGACTGTCCGATTCGAGAACAGCCGCGAGGCGCGCGTGATTCTGAACAAACTTCGCGAAGCCATCGACCACGGATGCGAGCGCAAACATCTACAGCGCACCCCGCATCTTATTCTGGTTTCCAAACAGTACTACAACCAAGCCATCAAACCGCTTGTTGCGCAGTGGATGCTCATTTGGCTTTCGGAGCACAAGATTGTCGGCGTGAGCAACAACGAGCTTCTCGAGTATCTTCTCAAGGGGTCGGTGGGCGCACGCCAAAGCGTGACGGAGAAGATCAACCGCTGCCTCACCGACGACCAAATGAAGATGGTGAATCTTGGGCACGACTGGATTCGTTCGTTTCTCCCGCACGCCTTGAGCAAGATCAACCGCGTACACTTTGGTCTCTTGACACCGCGCGATCTGCGTCGCGCTCTCGTTCTCGATCCAAACATGCCCGAGTCGCGGCGTCTCCTCGCCGTTCCCTTTGTGGGCAAGGACGTCCCAAGTCGAGCTTCTGAGTTCGCGCATCCAGATGTAGTAATTGGGCTCGCTATTCTGGCATATCGATACGAAGGTCTGCGCTTTACGGACTTTCAGACGGTCCTCGAAGGCCTGCGCGCGCGCGTGGAGACGGAAACGGGCCCGTACCGCAAGCGCGAAGCGTGCAAGTTGTACTCTCGCTGGGTTCGGCTCGCGGGCGGACGTGTCCGTGGAGAGCTGACAAAGGAGCAGCTCGAGTCCAAGGCTGGTGATGGTGACGATGCTGATGAGGAGGATGACCTGGACCTTCTCATGATGGATGGATGGGCAGGCGCCGAAGAAGAACTAGCTCGCGCTAATGCCGAGGACGAAGCTGCACGTGCGCGTCTCAAGGACGTTGTGCGTCGCGCTGCGTACCTGGGCGGCACGCGTAGCGACGAGGAGGTATTTCAGGATATTTGGCCGCTGCAACTTGTCGACATGCGAGACATTGAGCAGGTTCGCGTGCTGTACAGATTGCTCTGGCGACTTCCGCACGTGGTCGAGCATTATTTGAACGAGTATGTTTTCCCACAAACCTGCCGACACCAAGGTCTGAAGCTGTCTGCGTGCGGGCAGGCCCTCGGTGGCGAACTCTTGTACAATCAGCGATTCGGCTTTTCGGGAACGCCGTCTGATCTCTTGCCCGTGGAGCTAGGGCGCTGCCACTACGAGGCAGGGTCCGATGGCAAGATGATGCACTTGCTGACGGCACCACAAGTGGTTACGTACGAGAAGCTGAGCCTGAACTGGACCGTCTTGGGCGTTTTGGACCTCGTCGCAGCGGCGCAGCCGACGTATCACGCGCTCTTGGACACGGGTGCCCTGATTACGGGCATGTCGAATCTCGAAGTGGCTGCGTACCTACTGCGCGCTGGCTTGCCGGATCACGAGGGTGTAGTCTTTCTCGACGAGTCTGACCGCAAAATGATCTTGCTGCGTCACGGATGGCGTGTGATGGAGCTCGAGCAATGTGGGCTTGCCAAACATAAACGTTTCTCCTTTTACGATCAGATTCACACAACGGGTATGGATATCAAGCAGAGTCTGGGTGCCAAGGCTGTTTTAACGCTTGGAAAGGACATGACGTTTCGCGACTACGCGCAGGGTGCCTTTCGTATGCGCGGTATTGGCAAGGGCCAAACGATCCATCTGGTCATCATTCCGGAAGTTTTGCATTTGATGGAAGCGGAACTTGCCAAGGCGAGCAAGGGTGCCATGACGGGGACGCCCGAGCTCGAGGCAGTCAACGCTGCCATCAACGAAGCTAAAGCGAACGAAACCCGAAGCGAAGCTGGTCTCTTGCGAGCTGTATGCGCCTGGCTGGTCATCAATTCCATGCACTCGGAGCGACTGCAGTTCAATCTCTTGTGCGAGCAAAATGTGCGCAATGTGTGGCGGAAACAGGCCTTCAAGACGCTCATTCAGGACTTTGCAGACGGCCAAACACGATTCGAGCTGCAGGGCGGACGATACTCGCGTCACGTCAAGACGCGATTTACGCCAGACGGACACGAGCGTTTGGCGCTTGCAGAGTCTGTCGAGGTCTTTCGAGAGCGTGTCGACTACAGCGTCGCCAACGTGGTGCCGAAGCCGCGCCCGCTGGCTGACAAAATTGCGAGCCTGATTCAGACCCACGAACACTTTTTGACCGGTCCCAACGACATTACGCAGGTATCGGAGATTCAGCGCATGGTGGCCAACATTGACGCTCGCACGCCATCGAAGGCAGAAAAGTGGCACAAGACTGCCGAAGAGGTCGAAGCGGAGATTCAGCAAGAAGTGCTGGAGGAGGAAGAGGTGCTTCAGGGACAGGACGCAGCCTTTGATCGCGAACAGGTTCAAGAGCAAGAACAAGAGCAAGAACAGGAGCAAGAGCAGGAACAGGAACAGGAACAGGAACAAGAGAAGGAACAGGAGCCCGAGGTGTTTACCAAGAAACGCTACAGCAAGGACGAGTTCCTCAAACCCTGGGATGTGGGTACTTTGGCGTTGCAGCCCGCGCCCGAGCTGCAAGGATTTTTCTCCGCTTCAGAATTTGCAGTTTATGCCTCGTCACGCTTCAAGGCAACGCCGATTCACTTTCCAGACTACCTCTACGTGTCGAGCAACTACTACAAGCAGCAGTGGTCGCTCAGCACGCATCGTCGGCTGAAGAATGTGATTATTGTGCTGGACTGGATTCCCGATACAACGTTGCTCCGACTGGGCGTCGACGAGGCAGACGCTGGTGGCGAGGGCCAAGATGGCAGTGGAGGCAGCGGCGGCGGCATGGGAGGTGGCATGGCGAGCATTCTGAATCTTTCTGATTCGGGTGGCGTCGGCAGTGGGCAGGCGCAATCGCGGGCTCGTGCGCTGACGCCCGAACAAGAGGAAACGTTGCGGAACACCTTTAAGCTTTTCGATGGTGGCAAGGGTTACATTTCTCCACAGCAGCTTCGCGAGGTTCTGCTAACGATGGGTGTCGAACTGCAGAGTACGCGGGAGCTGCACGATATTGTGGACGTGGTCGTGAAGCGGCGCAAGGGCAAAGATCGCGCGGATCCTGCGCTCGCTGGCCAGGACGAACTCGAGCGGCGCATCACCTTTGCAGATATCAAGGATCTCGTCCGCAGTCGTACAGCCGAGCAGGTAGAGAGCGGACGCTTTTTTGTTGCCGTCTCACTTGCCGAAGCAGAAACGCTGCGGCGCATTATGCACGCCAAGACAACGATATCGGTGCAAGGGGCGGTGCACAAGAGCTTTGTGGAGCATTCGAATGCGGCAGTGGCTCTCCGTCTCTTGCGGGGAAGCGCGCGAGAGGGCTCTGGCGCAGAGTCCCTCGTCTCTCTTGACGAGTCGGCCATGTTCAAGCCGAGCCGAAGGTACCAAACGTTGACGGCCGCGCAGTGCTGGCGCTTCATCAACTCGGAGATGTGGTTCCAGGACCGGGAATTGAGTGCTCTCTTGCAAGCCATTCAGGACAACACGTGCAAACAGCGCGAAAAGTGGTTCAACGAAGTGCGCAGCTGCCGCCGTCGCAAGCAGCTCCAGGTGGCGTACACGCCCGTGGCCAAGCTCTTTACCACGCCTGACCAATATCATCTTTTGCACTACAAGGCGACGATTGCGAGAATTCGTGAACTTCTTTTGTCGCGCAATCTGTACTTGTTGGACGCTTTTCGCGCTTTTGACTCGGACGGAAATGGGCAAATTGGTTGCACCGAAATGTACTCGGCGCTGTCCTGGCTGGGCCTGCACCTCACCGCGGCCCAGGTCCAGGACTTTGTGCGCGAGATGAGTCCTGGAACGACGGGCTATGTCAATTTTGTTGAATTCAAGGAAGCGCTCATGGATCCAGAGCTAGGCGACGCTGACCCGCTCGTGGGGGGTGACACGGCCGACGCAGACGCCGTGGCGGCGCAAGCGAACGCCATCATGGCGAGCAGCAAACAGCAGGCGGGCTCGAACGGGGTCATCTCGGAAAGCGACGACCCCTTTGGTCTGCTTCGCGACGCGACCGTGACGGGTGGGGCCGGCAGTGGCGTCGGTGCTGGGCAAGAAACACAAGCGGACGAGATCTTTCAGCGTATCGTCATCCCGCGCAAGCAGATTGCAGAGCTGAGCGAGGTGGACGACAAGTTCCGCACAGAAAAGGAGGGCCCCGTCGAAGTGAGCGTTTTGCGGGACATCAACTTTGCCCTCGTGCGCCACGCGGCCTTTGTCAAGCTTTGGACCACGCGCAGCCTGAAAACGGTCGTCTGGGGCGCCTCGGTCTGGCGTCCTGACATCGAGCTCGCCTGGTATTCCAAGCTGGGCAAGACCAAGGAGCTCATTTGTCTTGGGCACTTTGCGACGCGAGGATACGTGGATCCGCACAAGACCAAGGACAAGGTCACTGGCAAGACGATTGACCGCTTCGTTCTCGAAGTGACGGACAAGGGCGTCATGGGTCTGTCGGGCAAGAAGAGGCATCGTGCGATCGTGTCCAAGGTTCTTCCGCATCCGTCGCGCTTTCATTTAGTGTGGAGCAAAACGCAAGGGTCCAAGCCCCTCTTTGTTTGGGAAGGCGTGCCGCCCTCGCGCGACTTTGTGTCGCTTGGGCATGTGTGCACGACCACGTCGAGCCCGCCACCGCTGGACGCGGTGCGATGCGCGCCTCGTAATTGGGTCAATACCTCGGATGCTACCCCGCAACTGGTTTGGGAGGATACAGGGACGGCAGGTCGCCCTGGATCGCTTTGGAGCGTTACCTCGATGAACATCATCGTGGGCACGGATGGCCATAACCCACCCAAAGGTCCATTTTACGAGTTTGCCTTTGACAAGTGGCTCTGCACCAATGATTTCCGGGCCATTCCCATGTCGGGAACAAATTAGACAATGCAGTCCTAGGTGTCTGCAGCGAATGAAGATATTTTTCCTTTGCGAAATGCCGCTGCGAATCACCAAAGAAAAAAATCCCAAGGCCGTCGAGCTGACAAGAGAGCAAGTATGCCAGGCGAAAAAGCTGTTCGACACCAAATCAGAACCGCCCATGCCGATGCATCATCCATCAACTTTATAAGCAAAAGATGAACGCACTAGGAATAACGACCCCTAGGTGTGTCTCAGTTTCGCCCTTTAGACCTATATGAATTGCAATGAAACTTTCGCACACACTCATGAGGAGATGATGCTTGGTGCTTTCTTCAAATCAAATCATTGTATACGCATTCTTTCTTGCTCGACGTAATACTTTGTTGTGCGCCGAAAACACGAAATGAACAGCTGACTCGACTCGGCTTGACTCGACTCGGCTTGGCTTGACTCGACTTGGCTTGACTCGACTCGTCTCAATTCGACTCAACTTGACTCGACTCTATTCTACAGAGTAACTTTTCGAATAAACAGCCAGAACAAAGAGATCAAATCTCCCTTGCGGTGCAGCTGGCCAGTCGTCGAGGTAAAATAAATTGATATGGGAAAAGTGTCAGTTTGTTTTTTTGGTCCCCGAGGCAGAAGGTTCCTCTTGCGCTTTAGAGGAGAACATGCCACTGTAAAGACCCACACCAGCAAAAACGAGGCAGGTTCCAAGCCAGTGTTTTGCCGAAAAGGGATTTTGAAAGTAGACGACGCTGAAGATGATGCTAAGGAACTTGCGAAAGGTGATCGTCATCGTGCACGTGAGCGTTGAGGAAACAGCGGTCAGACGGTAAACGAAGGAAATGCAAACGAGTTGCGAAAGCACGTTGCCGAGAAGAAGAACCCAAAGAACGGGAATCTGTTGCAACGCAGCAGGAAGCGTCGCAGCGAGAGCAGGGATTTCGTCTGCCAGCGTCGGGGATGCGGCCCAGATATCAATGTGAGAGCTGATGTCTTGGCCACGGACGATAACGAACCACGGAAGAGCAAGGACATGCGAGTAGAATTTAAGCTCGTTCGCGTGTTTGCCCCACTTTTTGTATCCATTTTCTTGAAAGTGCCCGAGGGCAGCACTAGCAAAGAGCGCCACCGTGAGCAGCCCGAGCCCAAAGAGCCATTCTTGGAAGACGCCAGCGCCTTGCAGGGTTGTCGAGCCCTGCACCTTGTCTTTGGCATCGGCTGCGCTGTTCCCTAGCGCGCCAACGTCGCCACAGCAATCTGAAGCTGGGGAGGTCTCGTCCGCGGCCATTGCTTGTTTTTGCTGAGCATCTGCCCAGGTCGCGAGGAGAATGCCAGCAGACACAAGAAGCACGCCCTGGACCTGATGCGAAGCGTACCTTTTGCCGAAAGCGGCCCAGCCGATGAGCAACGAGGCTGCAAGACTACTTGCGCGGAAGACCATGTGAAGCGGCATGGCGATATGGTATTTCAGAGCCATGTTGTTGAGAAGCGACACCGTGAAGAAGGTCGCAGTAATAAAGGCGTGAAACCAGAGCGGGATGCCTCTGGGCTTGAGCAGACGTCCCTGGCGGCCCCACGCCAAGACGTCTGGCAGGCCGAGCGTCGCAACAAAGGCAAACTGCGCCAGCGTGATGAGGGCTCCTGCGCCCGGGTCTCTGCTCGTGATCATCTCCTGCGCGTGTGTGCGTGTGCGTGTGCGCTGTGTCAGCTGCGCGTCCCGTCCCTCGCCTCGCTTCACTCTGCCCTGCCTGCCTCCCCGCCTCGCAAAGCCAGCAGGCCGGCAGCGCCCGCGCCACCACGTACCAAGAAGACCACGTTCACCATGCAGCCCGCGAGGATCCCGCCCACGCACTGCGCGACGTCGGCCGCGCTGCCCTCCGCGGCCGCCATCCTGGCCCTCGCTCTTCCCTCCCTCCGCTCGCGCAGCTGCACGCGAAGCGACTCTGCTCGCGCGAAGCGACTCTGCTCGCGCGAAGCGACTCTGCTCGCGCGAAGCGACTCTGCTCGCGCGAAGCGACTCTGCTCGCGCTCTCGCCCTTCGTCCCCGCGATGATCAGGCCGGCAACGCGCGAAAAGCGTTGCGCAGAGGCGGAAGAGGGGTTGCGCAGATGGTCTAACCCTGCCTGCTGTAGGTTGCCTTCGCCTTCGGCGTGCATCATCGTCTCGCGAGGCGTGACTGCAGAAGTCGGAGCTCGTAAAAGGAAGTCGCAGCTTTTGGTCCCGTTCGCGATCATCGCCGCGGTTGATGCCGTAACAGTCACAGTGCAGACTTTTCTACGCGGTTGCAAGCGTAGTATAAGTATAATTTCGTGGCTCGCTTTTCTCTTCGCCCACCCCTTTTTCTCTCCAAGTTCTGCACACCCCCCTACAACGACGCTGGAAAAAGGGTCAGCAGCCAGCACGTGCCGGCACATAGCAAGCACACCGTCTTTGCGCAGCTGCAGACTCCAAACACGTCGCCGCGCGTGCATCAGTGCCCTCCTCATCCTTGTCCTCGCTGTGCGTACGTAGCGAGGCTCGCCTCGAGTATCTCTTCGTGCAGTGGCCCCTCCGTCCCCGAAGCCCCTCTTGCCTTTCTCCGAGCGAGAGATTGAGCGAGCGAGCGAGCGTGTGTATACGGCTTGTTTGAAGAGATGCCCAAAGGCAAGTCGCTTCGCGGGAGCTTGCGTGCTTGAGCTTTTCGCGCAAGAAGGGTGACGAGATTTTCTCCAAGGAGGCGCGTAAGATCATCGACCCACGCAGCATTTCCCTGCGCGCCATCAAGGAACTCCGCGACGATGTACTCAGCGGAGAGGCCGCCCAAGGCGTTGAGCTGTATGTGGCCAAGCGCGACCTCTCGGGCAAAGTCCAAGAAGGGGCCACAATTCAGGTCCTGCGCACCAAGCCCGATGGCAAGTTGCAAGGCCGCGTACCCTACGTCGGCGTGCCCATCACCTTTGAGCCCGGAGAGGAACCGCTGTTGATAAAGAAGGAAAGTCTTGGTGACCGGCTTCCCTCAGTGGCGACCACGCTCAGCAACATCTCCGGCGTGTACTACTTACAAGGCCGCTACGAAGAGGCCTTGGCGTACCACGAGGAAGCGCTGTCGATTTTCAAGGAAAGTCTTGGCGACCGGCGACCCAATGTGGCGACCACGCTCGACAACATCGCCGAAGTGTATTACAATCAAGGCCGCTACGACGAGGCCTTGGCGTACTACGAGGAAGCGCTGTCGATTCGCAAGGAAAGTCTTGGCGACCGGCATCCTGATGTGGCCCTGACACAAAGTAATATCGAACGCATTCGCAGAACGATTCGGGCAAAGACGGAGCGTCGATCTCCGCTGCAAAAAAAACTTGCATTCCTCAGGGGTAGGAATTGACAATTTTCAGAATCACTGTAAAAAGACACAAACAGAAATGTAAACAGTTGTACTGCTCCTTGGTGAAGTTGACTTACTCTCGTGGTAATCTCCTCTTCTCTGCAATCAAATCAAAATCCATATGCGACGGCGTGAGCGAACTTGTAGATGATGCGGAGGACTGTTAGCAAAGGTCTCAAGGTCAGGCTGCATAAAGTCGAGTCCAACAAGACCACCTTTGATTGCATCACAGGGCTCAAACCGAGCATGCGCAGCAGCGTGAAGTCTTTTGAGGAAAAAAGAAGTCGACGTGAAAGTACTGGAAAAGAGTGACACTGAGTGTACCTTTTCACTGTCCATCACTTTGACACGATTTGATGCGTCCAATAAGTTATGGTTCATTTGCACGCCGGATCAAGGTCGTGTCGCTCTCGCGTCGCATCGCCAGGAAGTTATTTAAGGTGTCGCCGTGCCAACAGTTGCGGAGCGGCGGCTGCTGCTTTCCGTTCGAGGATAGACGAAAGCAAAATCGCAAGAGCAATCGAAGGGACAAAGAAGGGAACAGAACGGCGGAAACTTTACAAACTAGGAAACAATTCTGAACTCAGCGAACAATCAACGCCATCTTTTTTGGCATTTTGGATTCACTATCGTCCTCGACATGTTTTGAGTTCAGTAACAGCATAGCTTGTTGTTCAACAGCCCAATGACATGGAGAGAAGTAGCGGCCAATTGGAAAAAAAATCCGTACAATATTAATGGAAACGAGATCTTCAAGATGGAGCAGGAGGACGACTTGCGAGATCCCAATTTTGTATTCAAACAATTTGCCCCTGCCGAGTCGTCGATAATTCCAACGCACCTTGAGACCTCTCGAGTTCGTCTCGCCGTTCGTTGTCAGCTGGCCCGAAAACATCCTCTTCAAGCTCGACTTCGACGGTAATGCGGGTCCAATCTACACCGAGACGACCAAATTTAACAAAAGAATCGCCAGGCCTCTCCTCTCCCAATCCCCCGGCCAGCGCGCCCCGGGCGTGGGTCTCCCTCCCTCCGTTCCTCCAGACGGCTCGTCCTCCGCAAGCTGCAGCTGCAGCTGCTCCGCCGAAGCCGGCTTCGTGAGTTACGGTTAGTGAGAGCCTCCGCGAGTGAGTCTGAGCGCAACGACTCCGAGGCCGCGGCGCAGCAGAGCACCAAGCGCGCGGGCGGCGAGCGGGCGCGCGCGGCGGGCGCCTCGCGCGGAGGGCGCGGCGGGCGCAGGCGCGNAGCACCAAGCGCGCGCGCGGCGGGCGCCTCGCGCGGAGGGCGCGGCGGGCGCAGGCGCGGCGGCGCGGGCCGGCGGCAGCGGGGGCGCAGGCGAGACCTCGCCACGATGGCAGGCCGCAAACGCGCCCGCGAGGCGGTCGAGGAGACCGCGGCGACGACGACGACGGCGACGACGACGGCGACGACGACGACGAGGACGACGGCGACGCCCAGGAGGGCGAGCTCGGCGGCCGCGAGGACGCGCAAGAAGGCACGGCCAGGCACGGCGCGCAAATCTCGAACGCAGCAAGCCGAGGAGGAAATTCTCGATGACGATGATGCGGGGGAAAAGCACCAAGAAGACGGCACCAAAGAGGGTGTCGAGGGGGCGACCGCCAATGGCGAGAAGAAGGACGTGGGCAAGGGCCCCGGCAAGGCAAAGGGGGCCAAGACGCCGGCCAAGACGCCGGCCAAGACGCCGGCCAAGTCGCGCGGCGCCAAGCGAAACATTCAAGAGACAGACCAAACGCCCAGCCTACGAAGAAATGAGCCGCAGCACACGCGCAAACGCGGACGCAGGGCGAGGGCGGGCAGCGAAGACAGCGGCGTCAGTGCAGCAAGTACTGCTACCGTGGGCAGTCGTTCTAGCCAGAGACTACGGAACAAACGACTTGCTGCCAATGGTGTGGAGATTCTTCCCTTGCCACCGCCCATGCCTCTTGCGCGACTCGGCCGCGGTCGTCGCGCTCCAGCAGCAAAGCCCAAAGCCTCCACAGCTAAAGAAGCTAAAGCCAACGGCGGCACTGTAGAGACGACTCCAAGACCACAGCCACAGTCTCAGCAGCAAGCCGAATCAATGATGCCCAAAGCTGTGCCGCAGTCCGCACCGTCATTACATGTCCGTCGGGCGGCGTTTGGAACTTCTGTTGCTGCTGCTGCTGCTGCTGCTGCAAGCCCCGTTCCGGCGCCGTCGAGACTCCTGGTCGCCATTTCTGAGGAGAACAAGGCATCACACTCCAGCAACGCAGTGTCAGCAACGGCTCCCGGTCCAATACCCCCACGATTGGCCTCGCCGCTGCTATCCCCGCGCAAGCCTCGCGCCGCATCGCATTCCTCTGCGGATGAAAGAATTCAAGAGACGATGAAAGAGAGGTCGGGGCGCCGTATCGTCTGGTTTGCACTCGCTGTCGTTCTGCCACTACTCTTCTTTGCTCTTGTCCAAACGATAGATAATTCGTATCGTCAACGTGAGTTGGAGCGCCAGGATCGCGCACGCATTGCTGCCGAGCAGAAACTTCGCGAATCCCCTGAAACGTGCATCGAGGTACCTGGACACGCTCGCGCGTGCGGACCTGGCTTTGCTGCCGCAGAAGCCCAGATTCGGGAAGCAACACGAGCTAAAGTGTCAGCATTCCATGAGAGCTTGCTCAAGCGAAAACGCGCGGTTGAGCTCGAACTTGCCACACTCAAAAAGCACGGCCACGCAGAAGCGCGTAAATGGGAAAGCTCTGTCCCCAATGGTCCTATTACTTCTCCCGAGGATGCCCTTGCGTCCCTCCGCAAGGTCCACGACGAAGCAAGCGGAGACTCCAAAGGACAGGTAGCTTTTCTCTTGGATCTGATCACTGAGGGCATGCAAGTCCGCTTTGCGCAAGACGAGGTCCAAGACGAGAAGAAGGACTTGCAAACAATCACCCAGCAAATCAAGGAACTCGAGGCGGTCCTTTCCGAGGCGCGCGGCGATGTCTTTCGACGTCTCGTTCATGTAGAGACTCACGCCAAGAGCATCGTTCAAGAGATGGGGGCGCTTCAGGTGCATTCTGTCCCCGTCGTCAGAGACGACGACGTAAGCCGCGTGGCCGTGGTGCCCGAAGAAGACCTGAGCCTGGAAGATTTGTTCAAACGCGTGGTACACGAACAGTTTGTGGACTTCCAGAACAATCATCTGCAATATCCCGATCTCTTGTCGCCACCCGAGACTGTGAGCGTTCTGAACGGGAAGGGCCTAACATCATTGACAGGTCCACCGCGCAGAGCTAGCAAGTGTAGTGGACGTCAAGCGGATTCGCCCCACGACGACGAGGGTCACTATCAGAAGACAGGCTGGTCCCGGGTCCACCGCTTGTGCACCCAAGTTGCTGGCCTTCCTCAGCCCGAGTCCGTTTTAAAGAACACCTTTCCAATTCGTGACTGCTGGTCGATGATGGGAAAGACCGGAAACTTTAGCGTTGCGCTGAGTGAGCCAAGCATGGTGCATGGCTTTCAGGTCGAGCATCACAAGATCCACTTGGGCAATCATGATCCGGGCGTTGCACCGCGGAGTCTGACGCTCATTGGTGTGAACATTACCGCTCGCACCGAAGCAGTCTTGGTTGATATGGAGTACGACATTAACGGACCGGCCGTGCAGCAGACATTCCTACCCACGGGTGCCTATGGGCCCTTTGAGGCTATCAAGGTGCAAATCAGGAGCAACCACGGCGCCAATTACACCTGTCTTCATCGTGTTCGGGTCTTTTGAATCTCTTTGTCATAACAAATGCACGCATATGTCATCTTCTACCTCACGTTTTGGAAAGAGGTCGTCATTTGCCAAGCACTGTCTACCGCGCACAAAAAATGTGGGTATTCGACCTCGAGCTAGCTATTGCTCGGAATGTTTCGTGCGTCTCCCCAAAGGACGCTCTTGCACGCTGAACACCAAGAATCATGTCTTTTTACGCCTCACTGAGCTCGGCAGAGAAGTTGCAAATCCAGTCATGACCGCGACCCATTCTCTCACTCTCTTTCTCTCGAGAAACCAGAATCAGAACAAGCTTTGAAAATCGAATTCATCAGTCTTGGCTTCGACGCAGCGCTGCAACACGTCCACGACGAAAACAAGGCCTCGCGTGGAGTGGAAACAGCAGAGTGCTCATCGTGTGGCACTGTGAGCTTGAAAATTTTCTCTTCTGCCGCACACAGCCGCACGGGCTAGAGCAAAATGTCTTGCAGAGTTGGTCGCCCAAGAAAAAGGAAACGACCATCATACATCCCGCTTGATCTTGATCTTGGCGTTGGAGGCCTCTGATACCTTTGCCGCGAAACTGCAGGGCCGAATCCTGGCCCGCACTATGAATAATGAATTCTAAAATACAGTAAATCTCGCCTCCCGTGAAGTCTTATTCTGTCAAAGGGGCGGCTGGACCTTCTTCATACCAAAGAAGGCAATATTCTATTTGCACATCAGCAGGATGCAAAGGCGTGTACTGGTTTACGCTGCCCTTTATGGTTTTGGGCGGCACAACGATGGAAAGGTTGCTGAAATCGTCGTAGCAAAGGTAGGACCGTCCTGTTATGGTCTTCGAATGGTCGCAATGTTTAGTCTATTCCCCACAAACTCCGATTCCTCCTTCAATTTCAGATGGCACACCAGTCAAGCCCTCTGCCTCGTGTACATCGCAAGCGTCGTCCTGAATAGCAACGCCTTTGTTCCTACAACGCCCGGCGCTCTGGTCCTCCGCGGAAGCGATCCCTTCGCTGGAGCACTTCATCGTAGCTTACGGCTGCTGCTGCTGCTGCTGCTGCTGCTGCTTGTGCTGTTCGATCTGATCAAAATAGGCTTTGGGAGCGCAGATAAGCTTGACGTTCTTATCAGCACCGGCCTTTACCATGCACGAACGGTAGGTCTCGAGCTCGCTGGCGCACGATTTAATCACGGCCAGCCCTGCGTCCGGATGCCAGACAACATCGACGATAACGACAATAAATGCAAATGGATCTTTGGTACCTGGCTCCAAAGATCTTGCATCGCTGATCGTGGTATCATCCTTTCTGACTTTGACGATGATGATGTTGGTGATGAGAAATGAGTATCAGGCACCAAGGCATCGGTTATTTCTGCCTGCCTGCGAAAAGAATCAACAACAGCATACAAAGTTTACTTCGGGTTCTTTCTTTCCCTTTGACTCTTAGGCGGCATTCACTTTTCCCGCATATGCACGCGCTCACTTGGGACTATACATGCCAAGACGCGTGTCAAAGAAGACGCGAAGACGGCGTTGATTTCGAGCATGGAGCATGCGCTCCGTGCGTTTCGAAGACTCGGCAATGGCAACGATAAAGACTGGCCAGCACGCAAATGGGACCCAGAAGACGACAGGAACTTTGGTGAGCCAAGCCATTGGCGAAAGATCGCGCGTCGCATTGAGCTGAAGGGAGATGATCGAGTACACAAGCTGCAAAATGAACGAGACAAAGGCGCAGGGGAACCATGCGTGATTGAGCAAGAGCTGCGCGAAAATGCTGTCGTGACGATAGAAAAAGGTGACGGCGTGCACAAGCAGAAACCACCACGCGAGAAAACCCATACTACAGCGTACAAGAGCACGATCATCATCACTCAGGCCGAGCGCAGCGTTTGAAGCCCATACGAAGCTTGACCACGCCCGCACAGGTGTCGGGCTCAGCTCCGCGAGAACCCACATGAAGGTGAGCACAATCACAACGCAGGACGGAGTGATGCGAACAATGACATAGTTTGCATAGCGCCGGCCAAGAGCCGAAAGATACTTCATGTGCTCGGCGTCGTTCTTGGAAGGGAGCTCGTGCATGAAGGAGCGCATACGTCGAGTTGACAGTAATGGGAGACCCAAAAGAGGAACCTGAAGCCACAAGAGCCACGTTAGCTCGAGCGGATGAATGAGGTCTGGCAGGGAAAACACATAACTCAGCGCCGCCGAACCCGCGAGAAGAAAGTGTCCAGCCACGATGAAAATGAGCGCCTGCTGGTAGTTGGCAGTGAGAAGACGAGCTTCCCAAATAAGGTCGCCCACGATCGAAAGGCTTGCATCAGACTGCAGAATGATGGAGCTGTGCAGGGAGGTGATTGCAGAGCTGAGCTCTAGCTGTGAAAGCGCCGGACGCGCAGCGCGAAAAGCCGTCTGGCCATCTTTGGCGTCCGGGCCGCTCAAATTCGATGTCGAAAGGAAATGCTTGTGTGAGCTCGGATGCCGCAAAAGAATTTTCGGCTGAAGCGAGACGGAGAGGTTGGCCTTTCGAAATGTGTGATAATTGTCGGTGCACAATCCTGTCCCCACAGCAGCCACGATCTCTCCATTGTCCTGAAGTATCCCAATCATTTCTCGGCTCGACTGAGGCGTGCTGTCAGTAAAAGTGGACACCCGAAGCGGCACATCATCAACCTCGACAATGTGGTTGCGAATCTCCTCAATGCCGTGTGGAAGTTTCGCATTCACGTCCCAATCGGCCCGGAAGCGGCCATCTTCCATCGCTTCGCTGTCCTCTTCGGTGTCAAGTCTCCGGAGCGAGATTGCCGTATTCCAATCCGTCTCGAGTCCCATTTTGTCGGCCACAACAAGACTGCGACGCGCGCCACGAGGAGAAAAATATACAAAACGAATACCCGCTGCATCGAGGTCTTCAATGAGCCCTGTGAGCGACGCACGCGGCTTTTCACGGGCGCCAACCATGCCTGTAAAGACCTGCTGCGGAAGTAGTTGTTTGAGAATCCGCGTTTTCTCGACACGCATCACATCGGTGACGAGATCCGCCCGCGAGCTTCCCGTACTGCGCCCAACGTGGTGGTGACCTTGTCTATTTTCCGAACTCTTGTTTGCGAGTCCGGCCGAGCCTTTGGGAAGATTTGTGTTTGCGTTTGATGATGACCCACTTGTACCAAGAGACCCGCCAGAGCCATTACTCGCTGCAAATTTGACATGGCGATGGCCATGAAGACTGGCACTCGAGTGGGCACTATACTTATTGGCGTGCAGACCATGCTGATGAGGCGAAGGTGGCGCGGTAGACGCCGCGGTAGAACCCTGTCCGTGCGGCAGTGAGCTGCTAGCCCCAGTTCGATCGCCATCCGTGTCGCCGAGGTGCACGTGCAATGGCTCGAGGATTGGCGATGGTAACGCAGGAAATCGTATCGCAAGATGAGATGGTATGGGCGTGTACGCAAAGGCAACGCAATCAAAGTCTTCGGACTTCCATTGGCGCTCCACGGAGTCAATCGATGCCCGATTCTGTGCCGTCAGGGGCCAGATGGCTTCGCCACTCCAGTGCTCCACGCAACAGGAAGACACAAGAGCGGGATCACCAAAGGTGAACATGTGCAGGCTTCGTGAGCCCGCTTCCTCACCCCGCTTTCGATGTTTGCGACGAGATGGTATGGCTGCTGCCGATTGCTGCGCTGCGGCGCCAGCATTCCCGGCACCGAGCCTCACCGCGTTGACTGCTGCCGTGGGCTCGGATGCTTGTGCCGTTCTCGCGTTGTTAGCATTGGCTTCAGGCGCCGTCATCTCGGGCCCCTCCTGAGCTGTCGCCTTCGTGCCGACCGCCGTTTCCGTTGTAGCGTTCGCTTGCGCGTCGATCCGCGGTGATTCTTGTTTGGCTGCAGACGCGGCCTGCGCTGCTTTCTTGGCATCGGCGTTGCGCAAGCTAGACTCGAGCGCCAGTCTCCCAGCAGAAGTCCGCCTGAATTTGCGCTGTCCGGATGCTGCTCCGCTGGCCCCAGAAACACGTGCTTCCTTGGACGTTTTGGCAGACGACGCGATCGCAGCAGACGGGTCGATTGGACCCGCTTCAGAGGCAGCATCTACATTCTCCTTGTCGCCTTCCTCTTCTGCCTCCTCCTCCTCCAAGACCTCGGTGTCGACCTCATCGAAACTGTCGAGGGCAGGCGCGTCTCCAAGCATTGGTGGACCCTGGGTTGGATCCGCCAGGCCAGCAGTTGGCGTGGGCGGCGCCATTGTTCGATCTTCAACGATGATGCAGGTCATTTGCGCCCGCCCACGATGCAAGGACCACGTGAGCACGGAGCGGGACATTTCCACAGGAACGGGGAGATTGTCGGTAAGACGCACAATCTCGCAAGGCGTGTAATGACGCGCGTCTGAATTGCGAAAACCAATGGCGCGGGTGAGCGCACGCAAATGGCGCGGAATAGCGCGACGGTGAAAGTACGAAGCGAGGTCCTCCATGGACGCAGCGCTATCGACTTGAACCGGAGTGTCTGTGGCTAAAAGCGCACGCCGCAGCGCTGTTGGCCGCTGGCGCAGGTTGCCCTGGAGCCTCGCGTCAGTTCCCAAAAGACAAGCCAATGCCAATGGTTTAAGAGAGCTGAGATGACGTTTCCACGCTGGGCCCTCAAAAGCCACGGTGTTATTCGGACCATCGCAGAGGTCGACAATGGTGGGATTGCTCTCCCCTTGCAAGAGCATGATTTCCTCGACAGTAGGCGTTGGGTCGAGAACGACTTGCTCGTCGAGGCAGCACAGCGCGGTCGTGCGACTGAGGGTCTCGAGTAGCTTGCCAGACTTAAGCGGGAGCTGGAGCATGTTTGCCATTTCAAAGCTGGCGGCAGAGCCAAGACTTCGTTCAAAGGATTGCGTGTCGCGCAAGGGCTTGACCAGCTGCCAAAAGAGGCGAAGGATTCGTGAGAGACGAACATCCTGGCGCGCCGTAACGCCAAGTTTGGTTTTCAACGTGCGACGTTCATCCTTGTCGACCTGGGCCGATACGCGCGACACCGAGCTGCGAAGCTCTTGCAGATTTTCGCTGAGACCAATGAGCTTTGCGATAGCCCACTGCTCGAGGGCTTGTTCCCAGACAGGCATGAGAATGGGAATACCCGCCACAAGGACGACAGCAAGACGAGCGAGTATGAGGTGCACGGCAGTCATGTTGTCTGGCCGGTAAACGTAGCGGAGGACGTTGGCAAGCAAGGTGACCACGACGAGAATGATGATGACACGCATAATGTAAGCTTTGGCATGTTTGCGACGCAGCGGAAGCATGTGGGGCGCTTCGCTATACTTGACATGATGGGCCTCTTTCACGGCGGCGCGCACGATTTCGACCATGGGGGTTTCAAGGACCATGCAAATGGAAAGTCCGTCCACGCCAGCGGCCATGTTGGCCGTTTCGAAAGCTGCAGGCCTCGCAGGGCCGGTCGTGATCGATGATGATGATGCTGATTGCGGCAGAACTTTGCTCACGGGCTCGCCAGCACCAAAGACAGCGTTGTCCGCGGGGCAGATGCGCCGCACTGTCGCCGGGGCGGGCCTGCCCCCTGTCAATGCCACGATATCGCCCTTCATGAGTAAATTGCTCGGAACAGGCACCCAGCACGCTTTGCGAAAGGTATATACGAGGCTGGGCAGCTGGGAGTCGTACTGGCGCACGAATTTCCAGTTGCTAATGGTGGGCTCCTTTGCCTTTTTCAGGCCGCTTATGATGCGTTCAATACGGACGAGTTTCTCTTGACGGAAACGCTCGAGCGCGGCGTAATGAGCGAAGCCGACGACAAGAATGGAGGCAAAAACGAGACAGCCCTGTGCTATGGTAGCTCGGCACGCAAAGCCACCATCGGTTTCCTTGCAGCGAGCGCCAGCCGCCACAAACAAGGTTCCAGCCAGCACGGAAGCGAGGCCCCACGACGATGCAAAGAGTTCGCGCAAGCTGTTACGGGCATCCTTGGCATGTTTCCGCAGGGCTTCGCGAGGTCCCTCGTGGCGCTCGCGCAGCAGCTCTGCGAGTTTTTGCGCCAAAGCGTGCATCGACCCGCCTCCTCCACCACTACCGCTATCGCCATCTTGCCCCTCGGTGTGCAGCCACTCGTGGTCTTCTTGCGGCTCCGGCAAGGGGTGTGGCGCTGTTGCATCTTTGCCAGCGCCGGTCCTGTCGGCGCCAGACCCTTCGTTGCCTCCCGCCTCGCGCGGGAGCTGCGCCTCCGGGTCGGCCATTGCCATACCATACCAACGGGTTCTAGCTATCATAAAAAGTCGTTTCGCAAGCAAGCGATCCCACGGGCCCGGGAGTTGCGAGAAGCGGAAACAGGGCGCAGGGCACCATCACTGCGCACGGGAGAAAAGAGATCATTTTAGTTTATATAAAAGGTTGGCTTCTCTTGATCTTGGCCTATACCACGTCAACGATCTTGAGCACCCACCTACCTATCATCAAAAAAGAATCACGGCCATCGTCTTGAACAGCTTCTTCTACGACAAAAGAAAAAAAGAAATGAAAAAGGACAAAGGAGCGCCTACTTGTGGGAGAAACAAGGGACTTTGGCCTTGATAAGCTTGGCAGCAGCAGTACCACCGTTAGCGTCGAGCGCGACAAGGGTGTCAAAAATGGCGTCCTTATACTTGCGCTCAAAGGACTTTTTATTGATCTGAATGAGAAGTGCGCCCATGTGTGGGGTGAGAGCATCTTTCACGCAGTCTGAAAGCTGGCGGATCGCAGCAAGGGCAGCGCCAAAAGGACCCTCCGCCTTGCTGAGCATGCATGCGCGCAGATTGCGAACAATCTGGGCCACAAGCGGCGTGGCCTTGGCCGCGGCGCCGGGGGCCTCGAGCATTTCTTTGAAAGCTGCCTGCGCCACAAAGACATATGGGTGTTTCGTTTCACGCAGGCCCTCACTAATGGTGACGAGAAGAGGGTCATAGTCGAGTACTGCTGGGTCTTCGTCCCACTGAAGTCGGCAATAGACGCCGCCATGATTAATTCGACAGGGGATGCCACCCTGCGAATAGACAAAGGAAAAGTTACTGCTTGAAGCGGCTTTGGCAAAAGGGTCTCCGCTGGGTAGCTTGTCGAATTTTTTGCTGAGTCGATCCGTACGGCTCCAGCGCTGCATCGCCATCGTTCTACAATCATCGTGCTCTTCACGGTCATCACCCACGTCCCTCTTGCGTTCCATTGCTTCGAATTTACGAGAGGGAGTCGGACCTCGACTGGCGAGTGAGGAGGACGGTGCGGGTGTGCTTCTGCTTGGCCCCGTTCTGGGCCTCAGGGCACTTTTAGACGCCGTCGACGCACTTGGTCTCGCGCTCAGCCCCCTGACAGCGCCAGCACTGCGCGCTGCAGTGTGACTTTGCGCTCTCCTTTCACCTTGCATGCTTCTGTTCTGCATTCTATCTCAAGGCGCTCCCAGCTGATCGCCCACCCACACACCGTCTCGTGCCTCGCCTCGGCGCGAGGTTCTGGTCGCGGTCGTTCGCCGCGTACCACCCCCCACCCACCCGTCCGTCCACGGGTCCACGAAGTTGCGTTTTCGTTTGCGAAGATCTCAGCAGCCCTTCTCGCGATTCCTTTTCCGTCTTCTTCTGCCTGCGTGCGCTGCCTCCGCGCTCTCGCGCTCTCTCGCCGCGCTGCGCTGCCAGGCGAGCACGCTGTGTCTCCGTTTCGCCAAAGTTATCTCTGCTCTGCTCTGCTCTGCTCGCAACTGCCGCTCCTCGGGCCGGGGAAACCAACCTCCTCCAACGGCTATCTCCAAGTCCCGCCCCGCCCCTCGCCCCGCCGCTTCCCCGCGGATCAGCCCCGCGCGAGGGGGGCGCCGCAGGCGCTTTCGGCAGAAAGCCGTGCGCAGAGACACCCCGCACGCGCGGTCCCCTTCGACCCCCATCGCTCCTTTCTTTCTTTCTTTCTTTCTGTCCTTTCCCCCTTCTCTTCTCCCCTTCGCTCCCTCCCGCCCGACCACGCGCCTGCGCCGCCCGCTGCCGCCCGCTGCCGCCGCCCGCGCCCGCGCCGCCCGCGCCGCCCGCGCCCGCGCCCGCGAGGCCAGCCTGGCGCGGGTCGCGTCGCGGCCGCTCCCGGCGCTCCGAGCAGCGCGGGGTGGTGACGACGACGACAACGACGAGGAGGAGGACGCGGGCAACGACGCGGGCGTCGCGCATAACGAGGAGGCGAGGCCGCAGGGCAGACGCGGGCCAGGCAGACACGCAAGCCCGCTCGCCCGGCGCACGCCATGGACGCCGCGCGCGAGGACCGCGGCAGGGGCGAGCCCGGCGCGGAGATTGCGCGGGCGGGGAGCCCAGCCCACTTGCGGGAGCAGACGCACGCGGCGAGGAAGGCGAGCCGGAAAAAATCCTTCGACGCGCCCGTCGCGGCCATGGCCGACCTCGAGAAGAGCCTGGCGGGGCACGCCAAGGACGTCAAGGACCCCAAGGACGACGACAGACGCGCCATGGGCCTGAGTGCAGTTGTCTCGGTCATGTTCTTCACCGTGTGCGGAGGACCGATCGGCTGCGAGGAAGTCATCGCCGCGGGCGGGCCCGGCCGCGGCCTGCTCGCGATGCTGATCTTCCCGTGGCTCTATTGCTTTCCCGTGGCACTGGTCAGCGCAGAGCTCTCGACCGTCTTCCCCGAAGATGGCAGCTTTACGATCTGGGTGAGCAACAGCTTTGGGCGATTCTGGGCCTTTCAAGACGGATACTGGAGCTGGATCTCGGGCGTCATTGACAACGCCATGTACCCAGTTCTGGCCACCGAGCTCATGCTCGGGGCAGATCGAGTCCACAGCGCCACGGGCGTGCTCTTGACGCTGACGATTTCGCTCACGTGGTCGCTCATGAACTTTGCTGGCGTGGAAATTGTCGCGCGCCTCATGGTCATTCTTGGTATTATTGTTCTCACGCCCTACGTGGGTCTTATCTTCCTGGCCATCGGGTCCCAGCTAGCCACCTTGACCTCGGATGCCCTGAGCCCGACAGCTGAGCCATCTTCATCAACGCTGAGTGCAGCCATGTCGCTGGCGCACCGCGTGGCCGACGCGACGATGGGTACAACACCGACGCCTCTTGCCGCAACAGCAGCGCCCTTGCAAGAGTACGGTCGGACGGGACCGAGCGATCCTGACGAGTGGCACTTCAATGCGATCGAGCTGCTGCATGTGGTGTTCTGGTCTTACAGCGGATGGGATAGCGTTTCAACTTTTGCGGGCGAGGTGCGTGATCCGAAGCGCAACTTTCCGCGTGCATTGGCGCTCGCCATGCTTCTCACGTGTGCTTCATACGTCCTGTCGCTCGGGGCCGGGATCCTCACGCCAGGGGCTCCGGACTGGCGCACCTGGTCGGAGGGCTCTTTTCATGAGATCGGCCGTGCGGCAGGCGGCGAGTTCTTGCACAGTCTCATCTTCATTAGCACGGGCATAAGCCTGTTGGCCATGTACTGTACGGAGATGTTTGTGGATTCCTTCTTGTTGTTGGGAATGGCGGAGCAGGAATTGGTGCCCCGGATATTTGCTCGCCGTAGCGCGCGCGGGGGTGCACCCTGGGTTGCCATCTCCGCGAGTCTGGTGGTGATTGTAATTGTGGCCCCCATCTTTGACTTTACTAAGCTCATGCAGGTGAACAATTGCCTCACGTGTATGTCGGTGTTCATTGAGCTCTTGGCGGGCATGAGTTTGCGCACGAGCGCAGCGTCGTCATCACAAGTGCCACATGAAGCCACGTCTTCCACTCCTTCTTCATCGTCGACCTTTCGGGCGCCTGTGTCCAACAAAGTTTTTGTTGCAATGCAGATTCCGGCCATTGTGGTTATTTTTCTCGTCGTTACCACGACAGTCCTCATGACCTCCCTCGAGGTGCAGCTCTTGACGCTGGTCCTCATCATTGCTGGTGCTCCGCTCTACCAAAGTTGCGCCACGCAAGATCTTCGTATCGAGTGAAAACAAACATGTAAAGTCTTGGACCCAATCTTTGTAGCGAGACCCATACCGTCTCTATTTCTGTTGCCATGGTTGGTCTGTTGATGCATCAACCAAGACGTTGTAACTTGTGGTCGGTCTTTTTGATTTGACGCATCATGGATTAGTTTGTATTGTGCAGTAAGCTTCACCATCATCTGCTGGCAGTGGCTGCTGCCTAATCGATCGAGCATCTCACCTCGCACATTTGCTCGAATCGCCTCACGCCTACATTGGCAGCCATCACTAACAACACCTCGTAGAACCACCACCACAATTCACCGCGACGCCACTGCTCGGAGAGCGAGCCTCTGAGCGATCACTTCCCGAACCGAAGCACGCGCGCAGCGCCTCCGGACCGTGGCGCCCACGGTGTGACCTCTCGCTCCCGAGATACGGCAAGCTAGCTCACAGTGCGCCCGTGGTAGTACTCACAGTCGGGCTGGCTGACCGCGCGCACCGAGGGCGACTGCGACTCGGAGCCGCGCTGTCCCGGTCGCCGATTGCGCCGCGATCGTTCTCCGGCCCGCACCGCTGCCGCCCGCGCCGATCGCCGCCGCCCTCCGCCGCGGCCACGCTCCCGGTGCGTCCCGAACTCGCTCGCCGGCCAATCCCGCCTCGCTCCGGGGCGCTCTCAGCTCCCTCCCGGCGCCGCGCCCCTCGTCTCCCCTTATCGCCCAGCCCGCGCAGATCGTTCCGGGACCGTTCCTCGGCGCTTGATCGCGCCGAAGAGCTCGAACCCCACGTTGGGTCCTATATTTTTAAGGCGGGTGGATCGGGGGGCAATAGGGGAGAGTGAGCCCTCCGGTGGGGTGGCAGTAAGGAGAAAGGGTTAAGGCGGGTAGAGCCGCACGAGTGGTGGCCGCGAGGCGAGCAAACGAGAAAGCGACCAGAAGAAAGCAGAGAGAAGCGCGCACGGCCAACCAGCCATACATTATCTGTCTGTCTGCCTGCCTGGCAGCAGAACTGCTCCGAAGCACCAGTCAGTCAGACCCGTGTCGCCGCAGCCGCCGCGCCCAGTCAGTCGCCTTTGGTTTGGCAACTCGCTCGCGCGCACAAGCTCTCCGACAAGATGAACCAGGACCTCCTGCACCCCTCCGCCGCGGAGGAGAAGCGCAAGCACAAGCTCAAGCGCCTGGTACAGTCGCCCAACAGCTTCTTCATGGTAAGTGCAGCGCGCAGGCCCGCGCCGTCGGCGCCGTCCCCCTCGTGACCGAGGCGGCGCTCCTCGATGGCGTCTTCTTCTCCTTCTTCTTCTTCTTCTTCTTCTTCTTCTTCTTCTTCGTGCCGCGATTCGTTATCGCCACGATCCAGGTCAGCCACTCGCTCATTCGTTGCTCGTTCCGTCGTGGT
This sequence comes from Aurantiochytrium sp. KH105, assembly GCA_003116975.1. Taxonomy (NCBI): domain Eukaryota; class Bigyra; order Thraustochytrida; family Thraustochytriidae; genus Aurantiochytrium; species Aurantiochytrium sp. KH105. The sequence continues at coordinate 957,118 of BGKB01000021.1, read as the reverse complement.
GGGCTCGTCGTCTGTTTGCGATGTCGTCATGATAAGCAAGGATGGCGGGCTGTACGCTGCGCATGATCAACACCTGCTGCAGCAGCAGCAGCAGCAGCCTCGCGTACAAGTGGTTGGCTGATCCGGACGACTGGAGAATATAGAAGAACGCGAAGTTGCAAACTCTCCTCTTGCTGCTGTTTGCGGTTTTTGAGGGGAGCGAGAACGAGGCAGACGAGGACAGAGGAAAGGAAAAGAGGGAGGATGTTTGTACGCTCTGAGGGAGAACCGATGACTGACCGCGTCAATTCTTTTTTTATGTTTTTGCTTGTTGATGACGATGAACAGGACGTCAAGTGCCCCGGCTGCTTCAAGATCACGACCATCTTCTCACACGCACAGACGCGCGTCATCTGCGCTGCCTGCTCGGTGGTCCTGTGCCAGCCGACGGGAGGCAAGGCGCGGCTTACTGAGGGCTGCTCGTTCCGCAAGAAGGTGGAGTAAATATCAAGAAACACACGGACTTAGCGCCCGCCTGTGTCTTATTACATCTTACTAAACCTTTGCGAAACAACCTCTCGAAAAATTGCTGTTGCTGCTTTACATCTTGTATCCACCTTTTCACCTTGTTTCACACTCAAAGGTCGTGCCTCATTTTTTGAGCTTGTCGTCTCCTATAATTTCTGTGCCTCCAATCAACGGTGAGAGGATGGTAAGCTAATCATCTGCGTTGTTATCATGTCAAATTTTCAGCCTTTTCAGAGTCCTTTCGACTTGAAAAGACTACCTCCCAAGAGCAAACGGCCATGGAAAGTGCTCTTCTTCTTCTCTACAAGAAGCAACCACAGTAGGGACGCAGGCAACCCGGCTAGCATCTAACTTTCGTCTTTGCGCTTGCATGTTGATTTGAAAGTAGACACCAACATCAAAACAGTGAGATGATGCGGTGGGTGACAGGGAGCTTGAAGCAATACGCGTGCTGCCTGGACCGCATCATCTGCCTCATTTGCAAACTTGTACGAGAATGGAAGGGTTGCTTTCTCTCTATTTTAGGGAATACATGCAATGAGCTGGTCTCATGCTTTGCTACGTCTCTTCTTGCAGTGTCTCATATGAGGGCTCAACGCGACATTGCGTAAGACAGGATCTCGTTACAAATTAAGAAAATTGAAAAGAAGGTGTTTGCGTACAGTATGCGGGACTCGACACGTTGGCTCGGTCAGAATTTCAAAGATCACTTATTTGAATCTATGGACACTGCACAGCAGCCATCGACGCCTTCGCTGCAGAAAGTCTAATGGCTGCTTCTCACTTGGCTCCAAACTTTTGGGCAAAGTACGCAGCGCGTTTCTCGCGATCTGACATGTTGGTGCCTGCTGAGCTTTTGGCCGCAGTGGATCCCCCGCCAAGCCTGTTGGTGGTACCAGCGGCGCGTTGCACAGTTTTGGATGTTGGTTCGTCGGAAGCAGCATTCGTAAGAGCCTTTCGTCCACGCGGCGGCGTGACGCGGTGGGCGTGTTTGATGGGCCCATCGTGATAGGTGATATATGACTGTCCACTGCTTCCAAACTTGAGTTGTGCCACGCCCGTTTTGCGCTGTGGTGCCTCCTTGCTTGCTCCGCTGGTGCGCAAGTTGCTGCACGCGCCATTAAAGCTATTGATGACGCCCTTTTGACGAAGGTATGAAGACTCGTTGGGCTTTTCGGAAGTTCCGCTACGAAGGGATCGGGCACGGCCCTGGGTGACCTGCTTAATGTTGCTCCTCTTGGGACCGCTCGAGGAGGATGAAGAGGTGTCGATTTTGTGAATGTTGCCGGCAACACGCGTGACCTTGGGCTCATGCTGAGCCGGACGTGGTGCGCCGCCCGAACGCGTTGGGCCAGCTAAATTGTGGCCTCCATTGAGCTCGCGCCGGAGGCCAGACATGTGCGAGTACATGCCATTGGCACTGCCAAGGCCTGCGGCAGCAGCAGCATGGAGATACTCCTTTGGAATGTACATGGAGCCTTCACGAACCATATTGTCGGCGTCTTTGGTCTTTGCGACGGTGGTCATCTTGCCAGTAACCGGATTGATGCGCACAGCTGCACGCGAGCCGTCCTTGGACGGAGCGGCGTCTTTGAACGCTGTGGCCCGTGCAGAGCGCGTTTTTGTTTGGGAACGATCAGGCCTTTTGCTGAGACGCTCCACGAGTTCTTTGGAGGGGCCTTTGCCGCCTTTCCTTGCAGCAGGACCTGGCGCGCCAACATCGATGACCTCTCCGCCCTTCATCTTGCTTTACTCTGTTGATTACGATCTGGCGAAGGGAAGCGAGCAAGACTTTTGCGTCTTGATTGCCGCAAGCAGGCAGGCGGACAGGCAGGCAGGCAGGCAGGCAGGCAGGCAGGCAGGCAGGCGAGCAGGCAGGCAAGCAGGCAGACAGACAGGCAGACAGGCAGTGTCAACGTTCACTTTTTTACTTGCTGTCGGGTCGAGATCGCTGCTTCGCGCTTTATTGATTGATCTATTGCCGCGGAGAGCACAAGCTTGCGCCCTTGCATCAATTCTTTCGAGCCTGCCTAGCTACAGAAAAGAAGCGACGATTACGGACATCCATTGTATAAGGCTGGGGCTCAACCTAGCCGTTGGCAGCATGCGGGACAACCTTCATATGTCCACCTAATAAGATGATAGACGTAAATCATAGGGACACAAGGGGCCTGTCCTAATTTTCCATTGCCGGGAGGATGGGTGATTGATTGCTTGTTTGAAGGACTGCAAATGGCCCAGCGTGCGATTGCATTGGCTGGCTAGTCACCTGCGAATCATGCAAAGCTGTTCAGAAGTGTTCCACATTAGAATGTACGTCCTTCACGCGCAATTTCAATGCGTGCCATTGAGGTGGGTCCACTTGCAAGATTGGAAACGTTGAACTGCGGCGAGACATTGCCTACTACGTTGTAATAGGCCACAAGGCTTGCATCAAAGCGGTAAACAGCTTTCGCGAACAAGTTTCCGCCATTCAATGGGGATGATTGCACTTTTCTCTCACCCTTTTTCTGTTCGTTCACAAGTCGATAGAAAAGAGGCAATTATTTCACGATAATGCAAGGATGGCACTTGGATCTTAAAGGATCAGAGCATCTTCTTTCTTGCATTCTTCTCAGCACGTAACCTACCTTGAGACACCGATCTACCCGTCAATATGTGGTCGCCAAAAGTGTTGGAGACCACCGGACCTACAGTTGTTTGCTGTGGCCACATACCTCTTCGTCATCTGCTGCTGCCATTCAGTGAAAGTCTGTGTTCAGTCATCGGACCTGGGCAGCGAGCGCACTGCCATGCAGCTGCGAATGAGCATGCCAACGCCCCGCCTTGATTGCATTTGCGCAAAATGCAACTCTCAGTCGCCATCGAACCCGTTGCTTTCGCATGGCAATGCGGCCACAGATGAGTATGCCGACGCACCGACTTGGTTGCACTTACGCGAGATGCAAATCGTAATCGAACCCGTTGTTTTCGTGATGAAAGCTAAAAGGCATCACAGCAACTGCGCTTCCTGAGAGGAGGGTGAGCGCTTGAAAGAAAAACAAAAAACAGTCTGCGCAGGGTGGAAGGCCTGCCTGCCAAAGTGGCTGGCTCCAAGCGCCGAAATGGGCGAGGAAATTTTCTCCTGAGAAAGACCCGTGCGTTCGGACGTCTCCCAGTGACGGCTACGGATGAATGAGTGGTGATACCAACAAAAGTGGCAGAATGGGAGGTCGTCTCTGTCTGAAGAGTTTTTGCAAGAAAAGAATTGGCGCGAAGCTTTCTCGTCGCGCCAGAGCGTCGCCCACAAACAAGAAGGATAAGGTGACAAGCGTGCTGGCCCACACTCAATGCCTAATCTCATCATGCTTTGCAAGTGAAGCATAGTCAATCGACTCTCCTTGCTAGCAACATGCAAGCTGCAGTTGGCATGGCTGCTTCCACTGCCACAGGCAGTGGCGGAACTCAAAAATTGAAGAGAGAAGAGGAGAGGGAGGGAGAGGAAGTGCGAGAGAGACACTTTAAGCTGCAGTTGCGCGTTCGGCCGGGCCCCGACGCAGATCGAGCGCGTGCATTCGCTAACGTTGCCGCGAGCGAACCAGGCGTACGTCTTTGGCTGATGAACTTTCTTTTTACAAAACCTATGTTTCAGAACCGGTGGCAAGCTTCCTCGTCCTGGGAAGCTCCTCGCGTGTGCCGTGCTCAGCGAGCCTGTTGACGGCAGCGCGGGAGTAAGGATGCTGGTGTTCTTTTTCCATTCAGCGTACTGAAGGGCCAGTGGCGGTTCCTGGCGAAGGCCGCTGGATTCGGCGACTTTCGCTCCACTACACTACTACCTGCGTGGATTTGAGGAAAGTCCCAGATGATGGCTGGTCAAAATTCGCACGCCAGCGCTCGCAAAGGTTGGCCGTCGACCCAAGTCCACCGAGAAGTAAGAATCGAGCGATGCAGCCAGCTGCAGCGCGACGTTTTATTTAAGCCAGCGCGGGTTGGCGGGGCCGCGAGAGAGAAACGCCAGCATTGTCTCTGGAAAGAAGAAGAAGAAGAAGATTGCAAGTACAAGAAGCGTTTCGTGGCGGTTTTCGATCTTTGCTGTCTTGTCTGGGGCACGCACGGCCACTGTAGACCTGTGGAGCGGCGGCGGGAAACGGTGAAGTTGACTGTGAGCGTGCCCATTTTTACTGCTTCGATCGAGCGAGCGGGTGGGCGAACCGACCGACTCCCCTCCGAGAGCTACCACTCAACATTGGCAGCTTACAAACGGGCCCGAAGATTGATTTTAGCGTCGCGAATCGTCGTCCGTCGTCGACGCGACGGAGCAATCTCGTTGCTCGGCAGCGGTGCGTGCGGCTTGGGTCGCGAACTGGAGGCAGACTCAACGCGAACGCGCACAGGAATCTGAAAGCGCGGCTCGGCTTCCGGGGCTCTGTTCTGTTTGTGGTTGCTCGGCGGTTTCTCTCTCCTGGACGTAAGTATTATAGGATCATGGCAAGTTGATTGTTGTCGGCAGAACTCAGCTCAAAGTCTCGAGTCCTGGGCGGCTCCGTCCTCCACGCACGCTGCGGGAGCACATCACCTCCGCTTACGCTCTCTCCCTCCCTCCTCCTCCTGGCATGGAAGCCGCGCGCACTTGTGACTGAGGGGCCGATGCGGGAAGTGCGGATCCCGCAGCGGCCCGCACCTCCGCAGCGGCGAGTCAGCCCGCAAGCTTGGGGCGACCGCTGAACCGCGCGCGCCGAACGGAGGAGGAGGATGCATCGACGCCGCGGCGCGGCTAGAAATGGATGGGTGGATGGATCACGATGCGCGCCGCCGCCGCCGCCGCGCGCTGCAGCGACAGCGGCCAGCGGCCTCGACCGGCACGCACACGCACTAGCACGCAGACGCGCCTCGGCGCTGCGCAGGACAGATCGCTGGCGCCGCGCTTTCGCTCGCTTTCGTTCTTTTTTCTTTGCCTGCTTGACGTGGGCTCGGAACGAGCTTTGCTGCGAGGGAAAGAAGGTAGAGGTACTTTTGGGGGAGGAGGTCTATCTGTCTGTCTCGCTGGCGAGGAACTCGAGCATTGCGTGTAAGTATGGCAGATCAACCCAGGCAGTTGGTCGTGAAAGGACGTACGAATGGAAAGGCATGGAATGGAGGCTCGAATGAATGGATGGCCACGGGCGGCAGCAAGATCGGCACGCCTGGATTTGTATTTTGAGCGCCACACACCTCTGGCATGATTTTGTGCGCTGGGTGGTTGGTTCGTTCGTTGGTGCGTGCGTGCGTGCGTTCGTCGATTTGTTTGCTTGCTCGTTGCAGTTGATTGGTTTTTTGAACAAATTCTTTCTCATCAGAGAGAACGGACGACCTTTCCCAATCGAGCTCAAGCTCCGGCCTTGGGCGCGACCGCACGTGGTAGCAAGGTCCGCGCGGGGCGGCGCTTGGGCCTTCTTCTCTTGCCTCTTCCTCTCTCTCAGCTGCAGCTGCTCTCTGGCGTGGCAGCCGTTGCGAGCGCGGCGTCGAGGACGCCAGCGGAGATCGCCCGCCAGCCACAGCCAGCTGCTCGGGGCGGTCGGTCCGGCGCGCATGTCCCGAGAGTCGATTCGCCCAACCCCTTCTCCTGCCTGCCTCACTGTCAACAACTCTGGCTGCACATCAGGAGGCTGCACTCGGCCACGGCAGCAGCTGCAGACAACTTGTATCTTGCAATGCAATGCAATGTAATGCAATGCAATGCAATGCAATGCAATGTGTGGCAATGTATTGCAATGCAAAAGCGGAGGCAGAGACGAAGGGAAGGGCGTTATCCGGGGTTCTCTCGGTCGTGATCTGGGCCAGTCCGCTGCCGGCCGTGCAGCGAGCGGCTCAGGCCGGGTTCGCATTCCTCCCTGCCGCCGCGAGCGATCTTGCTCCAGACGCAAGTGGGCCTCGCAAGCACAGCGGCAGGGCGGAAACGGAGTCGCGGCGCGGCAAAATCGAGCTGCCATTGCGGCCAAAAGAGCCCCGCCTCGTCGAGCCAACCAAGCGAGAGGCAAAGAAAACCAACCACCAATCACCGCGCTCGCAAATGGCGTCTGCCCACAGCTGACTGCCGTCTGTACTGCCAGGCCGACGCGCAGCTGCGGGAGATCCCGCAATTCAGCGCGCGGGTGTGCGCCGCCGCTCGTCCCTGATTTCGAAACGCAACGAGAGGAGCTGTCTCGCCCTCTTTGTCTCCTCCCGTCTCGGCTGTCGTCTCGGCTCGGGCTGGAGGCCTCGTGATCACGGTCGCTGCGCCGGCCCGGGCGCAGGCCTGTCTACTCGTTGCCGGCCGCGGCCCGAATCTTCGGCCAGCTGCGAGGCCTGGTCGCTCCAGGCGCCAGCGGTCACGGCAGCGCCTCCTTGCGGCAGGCTTCTCTCTCGTCGTAGGCTAGGCCTTTTCTGCGTGCGTGCGTGCGTGCGTGCATGAAAGGTCTGTCCCTGGCGCACCCGTGTGCGCGACGCACCCCGCCCTCTCGTTCGCGCGCTCGCTCGGGGCTGCGGTTAGGCCTGCAACGAGCGAAGACGCGAAACGCGCCTGCACCCGCCGCCGCGCGGCCGCGCGTCGCAGTGGTCGCCAGCCCACGCCTCGCAATCGATGCGACGTGCGCGCGGTGCACTGCGCTGCCGGCCAGCGCATCACCCGCGATGACGCCGCCGCCACTGCTGCGTTCACACCGCCGCCTCGCATGTAGTGAGTGCCCCAAAGTCTTCTTCTTTTCCCCTTTCTTTCATTTCAAGTTCTTTTCTTTCGAGTTCTTTCGTTCGCTTGCCTTCTTTTCGCTCATTCGCTTTCGACCCACTGCTGTCTGCCTCCACTGCCGGCGCACACGGGGCGTCCCAAACGGCCCATGGCGGAGCGCTCGCTTGCTCGCCCGCTCGCACCGAGGCCCTGCGCTCCTCTGCGCGGCGCTGCGCTGAGCAGGCCAGGCCCCGTCCGCGAGATGCGTGGCCGACAGACCAGGGCCTGGCGCCCGCGAACCGTGGCGTTTGTCGGTTGGTTTCGAGGGCGCTCTGCTTGCTTGCTTGCTCGCTCTGCTGCTGCTTTACTCTTTACTTGCTTTCTTCTTGCTGTACGTGTGAACGCCGCGGACTCGAACTGAATGAACGAATGTAGAAGCCAAGCCGCGGCCGCGAGCGTTTCTTCGCCTCTGGCCGCGCGACGCGAGCGACGGCGTCAGAGACTGCGAGGGCGGAGCGAGCGAGGAGGGAAACGGGAGGACCCGACGCCAGGGATGGAGGATGGGAGGCTAGGCGCTGCCGGCAAGCTCCTAAGGGTCCCACTTCCTTCCTCCTTGCGCATTTCTTCTTCTTCCGCAGGAAACAAGAACAAAAAATAAGTTTCTTTCTTTCCTTTGGTCAAAAGGAGACAGCCGCCAGGCTTCAAGCGCTGCGTGCGTGCTCGCGTGCGTGCGTGCGTGCGTGCAGGACCTCGGCGGCTGGCCGTGCCGTGGCTGGGGGTGGCGTAGCCGCTGCGCTCACTGTTTAAAAACCAACCAACGACGGCAACCACCCGACCGCGCCGCACCACAGGCCGCACACCCGCCGTCCCCGCCGCTCCGAGGATGCTCCTGCGTCGCGTAGGGGTCCAGGGACACACAGGCAGGCACGCAGGCGCACACCTTGAGTGGGGTCACTCTTTGGCTTACACGAGAACGAAATGAGGGTAGGCCCAAGCTCTTCTCGGCTCTGCTCGGCTTTGTTCTGCTCTGCTCTGCTTTGCTTTGCTCTTCTCTGCTCGGCTCGGCAGCGGCTCGTCTCAGCGCCGCCAAAAAGGGCGTTTCTTTTCTCGCTAGCATTCGTTCGCCACGCCATATAACGCATGGGAAGTGGCGATGCAGACTGCGGTGAGGCTGGTGAGGCTGGTCGCTGGCTTGGCCGCAGCAGGAATCGTTTTTCGAATTTCTGTCGTCCCATCCATCATCCCTTCACCTTTGCAAATTGCAATATCATGATTTTGCGTGCCTTCACGCGCTCAAAAGCACCGTAGGTCGATCGTCACCTGGCTGGCGGCCAATAAATTAGCAATCAATACCCTACCAGCGGCCACTACGGCAAATTGACAAAGCGATGGTTTCGAAAAGGTTCGCTTCGCCGCACTACCTGCCGCCAATCTCTCCTGACCCCGAAAAGTCAAGAAACGCTCTCGGTTTTCTGCCTCACGCAGCTGACCACCCCCGGGCGCCATGGATGCGCTGCGATGTGATGTGATGTGATGTGATGTGATATGATGCGCTGCGATGTGATGTGATGCGCTGCGATGCGATGCGCCGGGGCGGGATGCGTTGCGAGGCCTCCTTGAAGTTCGCAGGGTCGGCGGCCGCGCCGAACGAACTTCAGAGGTAGGCCTTTCTTGGGCGTTTCATGACCCGGTACGAGGCCTCAGCGCGGGGTCCTGAGAAGTCTGCGGTCGCGTACCTCTGAATCCCGCCTCCTGAGCTCTGTCCAGCCGCCGAGGATTGCCTACCTACCTACCTCGGCTTCTGGCGATCCGGCGTCGCCACGCCAAGCCACTCCATCGCCAGCTTGCTTGCCTGCTTGCTTGCTTGCTTGCTTGCTTGCTTGCTCGGCTGCTCGGCTGCTCGGCTGGTTGCTCGCGTTGCTCGCGATCGCGCTCCGGAAGGCTGCCTCGAGTTTCTTTTGCCGCCGTCGTTATTCGAAATCAGGCAGGTTCACGCTGCTGCTTGCACGCGCCGCGTCTTCACACGGAGGCCGCCTCTCCCGCCTCGTGGAACCGCGGCGAACGACGGGCTGGCTCGGGCTGGAAGGCAAGAAAGTATGGCGCTTCGGCGACTATCTTCAGAAGTTATGCAGACGTGGCGGCTTCGCCAGCCCGCCCCCGCCCACCAGGGGCCACTGGCCGCTGCCGCCACTGGCCGAAGTAGCAGCCCGCCCCGTCAGCGGAGTTCGTGCCACCGCTGGCTCGGGCGATCCACCCTGCGTGCGTGCGGCCAGCGAGGTCTCTGCCTTCGCGGCGCGAAGACCTTTGCCGCCACCGGTGACGCGGGCGCCGCGCACGGAGGAGGAATTGTAGATTGGAACACCTTGGGACGGTTCAGCACTGGCTTCGCGTGGCTGCTTCCTCCGCGGCTCTGCAGAGGGGACCCACGCCAGCGGTCGCGGCGGCGTCACCGGGCCCGGTCCCTGAGCTTCGTGTCCCTCGGCCTCCTTCTCCCGGCGGCTCGCCCTGCCCTCCCTCTCCGCGGCCAGTTGCCCTGGTCGCTGTCGGCCGCTGCCGCTACCGCTGCCGCATCCTCCGGCCATGCCTGGAGCAGCAGCAGCTGGCAGTTCCTGCGCTGTCGTCGGCCAGGGCGAGCCACGCTTGCCCGCCTGGCTGAGCTGACTGCCCGGCACGCTCGGGGTTTTGAAAGAAACCAAAATAGCCAGAGAAGAAGAAAAGAAAGAAAGGCCCAGAAAGATACTAGCACAAAGTTATCGAAACGAGCAGCGTGGCCAGCCAGCCAGCCAGCCAGCCAGCCACCATGGCCAAGCTTGCATGCGCGAGCCAGGTACGCGGGCCGCCAGCGCTGCCCTGGCAGGCACTGGACTGGCGGCCGCGGGGCGCGAGGCCTGCCGCGCTGCAGCTGGCTGCTTGCTCTTCCCGGTCGCAGCTCAGGCAGAGCGGTGGAGAGAGAGCAGGCCGCTGACCCACGCTGCTGAATTCGTCCCTCGCGGCGTCCCTTCCCGCGACGCCCCGCAGCTCACTCCTGCTCTGCCCACAGCGCGCAACCCTTCTTCTTCCCTAGGGAATATGGCGACTCCTGCGGGCGCCACTCGCGTCGCATACTGCCGACCGCCCCCACAGCGCGCCGCGGAGGAGGAAGGGGCAGAGGGGGCTCCTCCCAGGCCGAAGACTCTGAACCTCGGCGCGCCATGCAGTTAGGGAGGGCGGGAAGAACTTTTGAATGAACTCGCAAAATTCTACGCTGAGACGGCCGCAGGGTCAGAAGCCTGGCCTCTCCCCCTCTCGCTCTCTCCCTCGCGGCGCGTGCGCGAGGCCTGGCCGAAAAAGGCCAGCGCTGCGCTGCGCAGAGCAGAGCAGAGCAGCCTCGGAGGGCGCGACTCTGGCTGTTTGCCTTTCTCGAACGACCTGCCGGGTGCTGCTGGCTGCTGGCTGCTGGCTGCACTGCTGCTGGCCGCTCCTATTCTTCCCCGCAGCGCCCCGCCCTGGCGCCCCCCCTGGTCCCCTCTGTCTCGCTGCCCACTGACAGTGAATTCAGCGCTACGCTTCCCGCCCGCTCCTTCTTTCGAATTCTCCTTTCTTTTCTTTTCTTTTCTTTTCTTTTCTTTTCTTTTCTTTTCTTTTATCCTTTTCTTTCTTTTCTTTCTTACCTTTCCTTTCCTCCCTCGCTCGTGATCGCCGCGCAGCCTCGGAGGGCCTGGCGCCTCGCACTTCCCGGCCGCGCCGCGCCTTGCCGCGGGCCTCCCCGTCAGCCACCCACCCGCCAAGGAAGGCCAGCCGCGAAGTCCTCGCGCTCCCCTTTCCATCCCCACTCTTTTCCAGTCTCCTTCACCTTTTTTTCTTCTTTTCTTTTCTTTTTCTTTTCTTCGCCTCCTGGCTGATTGATTGATCCCCGTTCTCTCTCCCCCCGCGTTCTCGCCTTCTCCCCGCGCGGCACGCACGCACGCATGCCGTGCCGTGCCATGCCGTGCACGCCCAGCCCGCCCCGCTCGCCTCCCTCCCTCGCTCCGCTGCCTCGCAAGTAGTTCGACGCCGCCGTTCGATCCGATTCGGTCGGCTCGAGTTCGACTCGCCTCCGCCCTCTGGCCTCCTGCCCGCCTTCCTTCCTCCCCCCTCCATCTCGTTCGGCGAGGGCAGGCAGGAAGCCGAGAGAGGAAGGCCGAGGCGGCACAAGCAGGGCCGGCGGCTGGACAGGCGCGCAAGCAGGGCGGCCGCCTTCGCAAGCAGGGAGAAGCGCGCGGCGCGGCAATCCCGCGGCGCCGGAGAAGCAAACCCGCAACACCGGTCGCGCAGGGACCCTGCCCGCGCACGCCCGGACTTCAAGCAACACCAGGTACGTGAACACGAGATCGCGACAGCGATGGAGTGGAGTGGAGTGGAATGCAATGCAATGGAATGGCGGCCTGCCGGCCTGCCCAGGGCAGCGAGCAATCGCGACGCGTCGACGATCTCAATGTGCGTGCATGCACAGCACGCGGGATTTGAAAATGAAAATTCGCGCGATCTGCTGCTGCTGCCTGCTGCCTGCCGCCAACGCTGCCGTTCCCACCAAGCCCGCTCCGCCGCCTTCTTCTTCTCCTCCCCGACGCCCGCCACGCCCGCCTCGACGTCTCCCTCGCCAGGCCCCGCTCCCGAGCTGCCTCTGCCGTCTAGTCTCCGCGGCCGGGGCCTGTTCGGCCAGGCGCCACAATTTGCCATGCACGCGGAGAATGTGGTTGATTGAACGAACGAACGACACGACACGACACGACACGACACGAACGACCGGCCGCGACGAGGAGGAACTCGCACAGCGTCCTCCTCCTCTGCTTTGTTTTGCATTGCACTGCATTGCATTGCAGGCGTCCCTGCATGCTGCGTCTGTCGCGCCGCCATGACTCGAGGCGACGCACGCGCACGTTCGCTGCCGGCACGCTCTCTCGCACGCTCCCGCGCGTCCACGCACGCATGCCTCATGCATTGCGTCCAGGCGTGCGCGAGGGTGGACGCCGCCCGACATGACGGCGTTCCTGCGCGGGTCGTCCTCTGCGCCTCACCCGCGCCGCTGTCAATCACCCGTCGTCCGTTCATTCCTCGCATCGCGGCGCTCTGCGCGGTCGATGGCGTGGTCCGTGGCCCTCGATTCCTCGCATCGCTTGCTTTCATGAGCATCTCGGGGCCTGCTCCGCCCGCTCGCCAGCACCGCTTCCTGCGCCTCTTCCTGCGCCCCGCGAAGGCCGCCCGCCAGGCCTTGCTGCGAGATCAGCTCCGCTTTCCTTTCCATTGCATTGCTTTGCATTGCTTTGCGTTGGACTGGATTCCGCCGCGTTGCATTGTATTGCATTGCATTGCGTCGCGCTGCGCTGCGCTGCATTTGCATTCTTTGCGTTACAGGGCCGCCCCTGCGCTCTGTCGCTGCGGTCGCAGGCGCAGGGAACCGAATGCCTTTTGCAGGAAGGACGCGCGGGTTTCTTCCGGTTTCCGGCGGGAGGAAGGGAGAAGAGGAATGAAAATAAGGCGACGAGCTCTGCTCTGCCTGCCTTTTCTCCCTCTCTCTCTCTGTGAACAGGCGCGGATACTATGGCATGGCCGAGGAGGAGGCGCAGCGAGGCGAGCAACTGCGTGCAGGGCGATCGCGGCGAAGCGAGGCCAAGAAAGAAACGCTTGCACGGACGCGCCGGCGCAGAGGCTTGCTTGCTTGCTTGCTTGCTTGCTATGCTGGCTGGCTGGCTGGCTGGCCGTCTCGCAGCGAGTTGACGTCCGCGGGGAGCAGTTTCAGGTCCCCGACGGAGTCCAAGCTCTTTCTTTTGTCTAGAGCTGGCGCTCGCTGGCGTGGTAGTGGAAGCAAGAACGATTTGCGGGCAGGCACAGAGAGAGAGAGAGAGAGATGATGAGAGAGGGGGCTGGGGAACAAAACCAATCATGAAAAAGGAAGAACGGCTGAACGTGAGAAACAGAACGAAACTGACTGAATCCATCCCATCGCGCGATCGCTCGATCGACTGTTGACCAAAACCAAACAGCCAACGCAGAGAAGCGTACAGAACCAGGAACGACATCCAAGATGAGCCTCGAGGAGGGCAAAGACGCGTCCTCGACGCCTGCCCCCATGGAGGAGACCGCGTCCAACGCGACCCTGACGGAGCCTCCTCAGGAGGAGACCACGGCCCCCGCCGCCACCGAGACCAAGCCCGAGGACACCACGGCCACCAAGGAGGCGGCCGCTGCCTCGCCCGCTGAGCCCGCTGCCGCCGCCGCACCCGCGGCCGTCCCGGCCGAGAAGGAGTCCCTCCACGCCATGAAGGAGCTCCAGAACCCCACCGCCCAGCGCCAGATGGATGACGCCGGTGATGATGACGAGTTCGACATTGCCGCTCTCACCATCGAGGAGGCCCTCGCCAAGTTCAACACCACCAAGGGTGGCCTTACCTCCGAGGAGGCCGCCAGGCGCCTCGAGCAGTACGGCCCCAACGCCCTGCCCGAGACCGAGACCAACAAGTGCCTCCAGTTCCTCAGCTTTATGTGGAACCCTCTCTCCTGGGTCATGGAAGCCGCTGCCATTGTCGCCATCGTGCTCTCCAACGGCCCCCAGCCGTACATCTTCCCCAACTCGCAGTGGAACCAATTCGACTCCAGCTTTGATTCCGGCAGCCCGGACGTCGACGGTAACCCTCCCCCTGACTACCCTGATTTCATTGGTATCGTGCTGCTCCTCATTGCCAACTCGTGCATTGGCTACTACGAGGAGTCCAAGGCTGGTGATGCCGTCGCCGCTCTCATGGACCAGCTCAGCCCCGAGTGCTACGTCAAGCGCGACGGCGAGTGGAAGACCCTCCCCGCCAAGGACCTCGTCCCTGGTGATATCGTCACCATCAAGCTTGGTGACATTATCCCCGCTGACATGAAGGTCCTCGAAGGTGAGCCCCTCAAGATCGACCAGGCCGGTCTTACCGGTGAGTCCCTCCCCGTCACCAAGTCCCCTGGTGATGAGGTCTACTCCAGTTCCGTCGTCAAGCGCGGTGAGATCGACTGCATGGTCCACGCTACCGGTATCAACACCTTCTTCGGTAAGGCCGCCAACCTCGTCGGCAGCACCGAGGAGCACGGCCATCTCCAGCAGGTCCTCAGCGCCATTGGTCTCTTTTGCATGTCCTACATTGGTCTCTGGATTGTCATCGTCGTCATTGTCACCCCGTCCGCCTACACTTGGTACTACCGCGGCATCATCAACGTCGTGCTCGTCCTTCTCATCGGTGGTATCCCCATTGCCATGCCTACCGTGCTTTCGGTCACCATGGCTCTCGGTGTCAACGAGCTCGCCAAGATGGACGCCATCGTCACCCGTATTACCGCTGTCGAGGAGATGGCCGGTATGGATGTCCTCTGCTCTGACAAGACTGGTACGCTCACCCTCAACCAGCTGACCGTCGATACCCCCTCGTGCTGTGGCGAGTTCACTCCTTCCGAGGTTATCCGCTCTGCCGCTCTCGCCGCCAAGCGTGAAGGTGACCCCGATGCCATCGACAAGTGCATTGCCGAAGCCGCCGTCGCCCAGGGCCTCAACTTTGACGAGTGGGAGGAGACGCACTTCTTTCCCTTTGACCCCGTTGGCAAGCGCACCCAGGCCACCCTCAAGCACAAGACCGAGGATAACCGCGTGTACGTTGTCTCCAAGGGCGCCCCCCAGGTCATGATCGACCTTGCCTGGAACGCCGACGAGATCCGCGCCGAGCAGGAAAAGCAGATTGACGACTTTGCCCTCCGTGGTCTCCGCGCCATTGGTGTCGCAGAGAAGCACGGAGAGGACGGCAAGTGGGAGTTCATGGGCCTCATCCCCCTCCTTGACCCGCCCCGCCACGATACCAAGCAGACCATCGACGAGGCCCAGCGTCTCGGTGTCAGCGTCAAGATGATTACCGGTGATCAGGTCGCTATCGGCAAGGAGACCGCCCGCCGCCTCGCCATGGGTGTCAACTTCCACAACGCCAAGATCCTCCGCTCCGAGTTTGTCGAAGGCATCCCCATTGTCGATATCGTCGAAGAGGCCGATGGATTTGGCGAGGTCTTCCCCGAGGATAAGTACCGCTGCGTCGAGATCCTTCGTCACTCCAAGCGCGGCCCCTTTGGTGGCAACCACGTTGTCGGCATGACTGGTGATGGTGTCAACGATGCCCCTGCTCTCAAGGCTGCCGATGTCGGTATTGCCGTCGCTGACGCCACCGATGCCGCCCGCGCCGCTAGTGACATGGTCCTCCTTACCCCCGGTCTCAACGTCATCATCCACGCTATCATTGGTTCCCGCAAGATCTTCCAGCGCATGAAGAACTACGCCATGTACGCTTGCGCCACCACCGTCCGTATCGTCACCACCTTTGGTCTCCTCTGCGTTGCCTTCCAGTTCTCCTTCCCTCCCTTCATGGTCCTCATTATTGCCTACCTGAACGATGGTACTATTCTCACCATTTCCAAGGATAACGCCTCGCCCTCGCCCACCCCTGACGCTTGGCGCCTCAAGGAGATCTTCTCCATCGGTGCCAACATCGGTATCTGGCTCACCCTCTCGACGGTTGTCTTTTTCATTGTCATCATCTACACTGACTTCTTTGACACCGTCGCCCCCAAGATGCCCGAGCTTATGGTCAAGGACGACCCCATCTGCTACTTTTACGAATCTACGACTGCTCAGAGCTGGGGTGCCGCCAACGGCTTCGCCGAGTGCGCTGCCGGCAGCATTTCTGATGCCTGCACGGCCGTCCTCCGCGCTGCCCACTCTGCCATGAGCCCGGACCTTCGCTACGCCCCCGAGAACGACTGCCTTTCCGCCTACCAGGCCACCTACGGTAACAACGATATCGGCCGCCGCCTGAATGCCGTCATCTACCTCCAGGTGTCCATCACTGGCCAGCTCGTCATCTTCTCTACCCGCTCGCGCACCTTCTTCTTCCAGGGCGCTCCCCCCTCGCCTTGGCTCATGGGTGCCGTCGCCCTCGCTCAGCTCGTCGCCACCTTCCTCGTCGTCTACGCCGACTGGCCCTTCACGGCCATCGCGCCCATCGGCTGGGGCTGGGCTGGCATCATCTGGGTCTGGTCCATCATTTGGTTCCTCCCCGTCGATATCGTCAAGATCACCACCCTCTGGATCCTTTACGGCAACCCCTGGAAGGCCGCCTCGCAGCAGCGCCTAATGCTCTCCATGGCTGTCAACGGCGGTGCCTCGCACCTTGGCTCCCGCGCGGGCTCTCGCAAGGCCCCCAACTCGCGTGCCTACGCCCGCGCATCAGCAGCGCGCGCTGCTGCCCGCGCGTCCCGTCGCTGATTTTCTTAACCCAAGACCAATTTGTGCTTTTGCTAGCAATAAAACGAACATTACGTGCGCAATGCATGCCCCTCAGAAATGTCTCCCCTTCCTCGATTTTCTTCCTTGTCCCCTTGTTCTTCTCTAGCTACACGCCTGATTGAAGCGAAGGCCCATCATTTTCTTCGTGTTCATTGATCGCTGCCTGCCTACTCGAGACTTATGTAGATTTCACGACAACAATTTCACAGGTAAAAGAACCACGAGATCAGCGACAAGATCAACAACAGGTTGTTCAGGTGATCGCAGCATCCATTCCAATCTATTCGGCACTCGTTGGGATTCTACGACAACAGTCGCAGAGAGAAAGAATTACGAGATTAACAACAACAACTTGTTCAAGCCTTGTCAAGCACAATTTTAGTTAAGCAAAACACAAAAGCCACACGCGCGAGCAATAATTGCAAGCTATTCTGCTTCTTTTCTCTTCTTCATGAATGGGTGTTTCGTTTCCGAAACCATCTTCCGTTATCATTCTCATGAAATATGGGAAAATTTTGCCAGGGCCCTTCTTCTTGGGTTTGTCGGAACAAAGCTTGCCTGTCTCCTCGTTCTTCTTGTTGGTCTTCTTGGTGTTCGTGGCTATCTCACAAATGTTATTCATACACAGTCCACTTCTTTTTTCCCCAAAAAGAATCTGTCTGGCACGTCACACGCTTGCACGCTAGCTTGCATGAGAACGAAGTCCATTTACTTGCATCATGAAGCGGTTCGTCTCGATTGGATAAGCATTAGTAGCGCAAAACATTCGCAAGACCTCTTCGCGAGGCGCGCGCATGATTCGTTTCTTTTGAGTGCCAGGACGCAAACTCGGAAGCAAGACGGACAGCTCCACGTCCTCCAAGACGACTCCAGCGACCTCAAAAACGCGCGCAATCTCTTCGCGTGACACAGTCTTGACTCCGTTTTCCGAAATCAGATGGCGACGTGGGTCTCGTGCAGCGTTCAAGGGTTGCCGCGCAAAGTGTTTCTCTAAGCGGGCGCAGAGCTTGAAAAAAGCCACCTTTGCCGACGGCTCGAGTCTGCCCACAAGCACGCGTTTCTGCGCTCGTACAAACTCATCATTCTCCGCAAGCTCTCGGCGCGCGCGTGCCGACTTTTTCGAAAACCGCTTGGCGCGGTGCGCAAATCCGCACCAGCGTTTCCGCGCAACGCAAGCGCCGCAGGCGCCGTCGTAGTGCTCGCCGCGCTCTCGCCGCACCTGCTGGTTCGAGGTCAGAGCGTTTTTTCGCTCGCCCTCCGCGCTGCCGCCTTGCGACGCCCAGAACTCCCGCTCCGCCGCCACCGCGCGCCGCAGCGCCTCGCGCGACGCCATGGCGCACTCCGGCAGCCACATCTCTGCCTTGCAGTGAGAGCGCTCTCAACTCAACACACACCTCTGACAGCAGCCAGCAGTAGTATACTACATAAGTATAGTGAGACAAAAGAGGAATTTGTTCGTTTTTACACTCGCAGCTATAGTCAGTCCTAGCTGGACTGTACGGATGCAGAGGCCCCGGAAAAGGCATCGTACTACATCACAACGAGGAGTGCTGCGACTGCTGCCACTGCAGACAGCAGCCCACCAAGATCGAGCTCGATAGCAAGGGAGTAACCTGTATTATAGTACTGTCGCAAATCAGCCATCTCGCCACCGCGAGCCGGCTCGCCGCCGTCGACCCGCAGGGCCACCATCGACAGGATTACCGACCCACCAACTGCAACCTGCGCACGCCTTCGACTCGTCGACGCGGCGGTGGCGGCGCGTGCGTCTCTCCTCGAGCTCGAGCGCACATCCTCCTCCTCCTAGGCTCCTCTCCAGGCCAGACCAGCCCACGCCAGCCCACGCCAGGCCAGGCCAGACCAGGCCAGACCAGGCCAGACCAGGCCAGACTAGACTCCGCTCCTCGGGCTCGCTCTCGCCCGCCAGGACTCGCGCTTCCACAGCGAGCTCCAGGGAGCCCTCGCCCGCCGCGACCCCGCGGGCCTCGCTCCCGGCGCTGGACATTCTGTCCCCTCATCATCTCGTCTCAGCTCATCTCACCTCATCTCCCTCGCCACGCACGCACGCACGCACGCACTCCTCGCTCCCTCGCTCGCCTCGCCCGCGACACGCGCGTGCCGAAGGTACGCGCCGTCGCCGTCGCTCGCAGTCCATGCCCGCCTTGCGCATCCAAGACCGCCGCAGCCGCGCAAAGCCAGCGACGCACGTGCACGGCTGGCCGGGCTGCGCGTCTCCTCCGGAGGATTCCGGGCGAAGAAGTCGAGGCGGGCGAGTCCTGCGCGGCCTCTGCGCGCGTCTCCGGCGGCTTCTTTCTCCGCGCGCCTCTCGGCCGGCGCCGCGGCCGCGCGCCTTTCCTGCAGGGCGAACGCGCGCACGCCCGGCGGGGGAGGGAGGGAGGAGGGAGGGAGGGGGAAAGGAGGGAGCCTGCACACGCGGGCACGCGGCGAGAGCGCGCTGCACGCGCCGAGATCGGGCGCCAGAGACTCGGCGGCGGCCCCTCGGATGGAGGCGGCGGGAAGGGGGAGAGGGAGGGGTGGGGGGGCGGGGAGGGAGTTGGGGGGAGAAAAGGATGGAAGTAGACAGGCAGGACGCGCAGAGTGACCCTCGCCCACGCGTGCGAAGGGAAGAAAGGAGCGTGTGGAATGGAGCGCGAGATGCAGCAAATCGCAAAAGGGTAGCGAGAGTTGAGGCAGCGGCAGTAGCAGCAGCAGCAGCAGCAGCAGCAGCAGCAGCAGCAGCAGTCGCCGGCAGGGAAGCAGAGCGGTAGCAGCGAGTCTCGCACGTAAACCCTCACTCCGCAAAGATGGGCAACCTCCCCCTCTTCGTCATGAACGCCTCGGTCTTCGGGAGCTCGGTACGTCCGTCCGCCTTGTACTTGCAGGATCCCTCGCGCAGCGTGCTCGCTCGATCGCGCGCTCGCGCCTGCGCTGAGAAAAAACCACGAGTCCTCAGAAAACTAACGAACCAGCGTCCACGCTGACATCACGTTGCAGGTCCTCGCGTACCTGGCCCCTGGCTGGACCGCCCTCAAAGTGGGCGACACCACCTTTGGCCACGGCGTCTACTACGGCTACTCCAAGTACTCCGGAGACGACTACGACGAGGTACCCTACACCTACATCCAGACTGCAGGTGTACCTCTAGACGACGATGGAAACGTGGTCACCGTGAAAGATGCGCAATGGGTCGGCATGCCAATTCTCGGCGCCGTCATCATCGCCCTTGCGCTCGTTCAGATGTGCTTTAGCTGCAGTAGCGGCAAGGGTCTGAGCATCGTCAAGTTCACCAATGTCATGATGATTCTTCTCGCCGTTGCCATCATGGTCGTTTACGTGTACACTGACTTTTGGATTCGTGTGGGCGATGCTTGCGACAACGGAACCTACTATTCGTGCGACGAAGGCATGATCACCTGGACATTCTCGAACCTTGTTGGCGGCGAAGTTGTGATTTACAAGTTCTGGTGGAGCTACTTTTTTGGCTGCGTCCTCATCTTCTTCTGCTTGCTGTCCTTTTGCTTGGCTGCGCAGTACCAGAAGGCGTAATGAAAGAGCCAGCTTGCTTTGCTCCTGCCTGATTCGCGTGACGTAATCACTTATGATGTTCTTATCGATGTTGATGCTGAAAACCATTGATTGATGCGGCCGGCCGATGAGGTGTTTTCTTCAAGAATTATGAATGTATACCGACTGATGGACGAATTGACAGCGAGTTGGGCTTCTGGTGTGCTTTGCTCCTAAATCGTCTTACGTATCATACGCGCCAGATAGAAAAGATCAGAATTGGAATTTTATCAAAAACGGTCGATAAACAAGCATCTTTTCGGCTCATCAAAGGACGTGAGCCCCAAGGACCCAAGCAGTCTTGCTTCTTTCTTCACTTCGATCAAGAATCGAGTTCGAATTAAAAAATGAGAGATAACCACGCGGCAGTCAATGTGAAGCCGCCAATGGGAGTGATCATACCCAGCTTGGTTTCGCCCGTGAGGACCATGGCGTAGAGCGATCCCGAAAAGAGCGTAATGCCCGCAGCGAAAAGGGTCACGGGCAAGTTCCTCGGTTGCGCGGCCGCGCCGCCGGGAACCTCCTTGACCATCTTCGCTGCCACGAGCATCGCCACGCTGTTCACCAAATGGTAGTGCGACGCGGTCTCCCAGACCTTGGCCATGCGGTCATCAACCTTGCCGCGGAGCGCGTGCGCTCCAAAGGCGCCCGTCACGATGGCCAGGGCGCCCGAGATACCGGCGAGAACGATGGGTCTCATTCTCCGCAAGTCGTCTACCGTCGCGCGCGAGCCGAAAGCGGGGCTAGACGCTGCGTCCGAACAGACGTTCTCGACCGCGGGGGTTCTGCTCCGGAGTGTCGTCGTGCGAAGCGGTCTCGGATGCCGAGCACGTTTGCCTGCCAGGAACGACGACTGCCACGCTGTAGCTCTGTTGCTTCGCAAACCAACTACGAACAAAAGCAAGCAAACTCTACCGGGGTCAGGGAAAGAAAACCCCGTCACTGGCTTGCCAGAGATAGGGGAGACCTGGGATCGAAGCGCACGCACGCACGCGGCGAGTCGAGCCCTTGTCTCCACCTGCGCCCGGCGCTCGCGCTAAGAGAAGGCGTCTTTGATCTTCTGAAAAAACAGCGAAGATGAGCACGGCGCAGCTTCGGCAACGGGCGACGAGGAGACGAAGACGAAACGCGGTGACAGCTTGCGGGCGTCTGCCGTTGCTCTTCGCAGCAGTCCTTATTCTGGTTCTCGTTTTGCGTAGTCCTGCAGGCGCCGACGCCAAGGTACCTGCGTCGTCGCTGCAAAAAGGAGACCAGCGGCGCTCCCGTGAGAGCTACGGAAACTCTGCTGACGAGAACGAGGATGGAAACGACGATTACGCACAAGATGACGACGACGACGACGACGACGGTGGCGATCAGGACGATGAGGATGAGAATGAGGATGAAGATGATTACGATGAGGACGACTACGATGAAGACGAGGATGATGACGAAGGGGATCTTGATTCTCGCGACAATGATTTGAATGCGTATCAAACCCGATCAAACTTCCTGCTTCGCAAACTTCAAGATCGCGGTGGCGTACAAGTCGTCCTCGGCGGCTCTCAATCCTCGCCAAAAGGGGCATGGCAAATGAAAAGCGCCGATGGCACCTCCTTCGAGTGCAAATTCTCAGTCGCTGATAATGATGACCATACCACGGCGCACCCGGGAGGAGGTCGACGCACGACGTCTGGAGCCACGACAGACTTGCCGACGGTACCCGTCGCAGAGGCGGCGCTGCAGCCGCTCGAAGGTAAATGTATCTCTATTCGAAAAGGGTACTGGTCTTACGATGTTTGCCATAAGAATGGCGTCTTCCAGTACCACGGAACTTCGCGCGCCAAAGCCGGTGTCACGTGGAGCCTAGGCACTTTTAATAATCCTGATGCTTCGTCAATCCTCACGTCCGATAGCCAAGGCTCTGACAAACAAGTAGCTCTCGCAGTCGTCCACCACTTTGTAGACGGACAGCCCTGCGACGAAACGGGCAAGCCACGCGTCTCACGAGTGGTCTACTTTTGCTGCCCGCACCTCAAGGGCCCTAGCGGCATGGACTACCAGCTTGAGTCTCTCACAGAGAACCAAGTCTGTAGCTACACCGTGACCATGTGCACGCGCACACTCTGCGACGTTGGTTTTGTGCCGCGCGGCTCCACCGATGCCTGGACGATCTTGCGCTCTCTTTCAGGGCTCTGTTTCCAGGATACGATCGATTGGTGGTCTTATAGTCTCTGCGTGGAACGCGATGTTTCACAATTCCACATGGAGGAGTCCGTGACGTCAAAGGGACAGAGAAGCGTGGAGCGAACATCAGAGTACAGTCTTGGCATCTTTCGCGCAGACAAGTCGTTCAAGATCCCCTCGAGGCTCTCGAGCGGAATGAAGCTCGAAAAGGAGGTCAATGCGCGAACACTACTTTACGTCGACAGAGATCCGCGTAACCCGGCCGTTGTCCAAGTTTATGCGGGTGGATCTTCTTGTGATGTCTCTCAGGATGCGCGCACTCGGACGACTCTCGTTCGATTCGTCTGTGATAGGACCTCGGAGAGGGCAGGTGAGACGCATCGTATATTATCTGTAGAAGAGGTCGCCTCTTGTCAGTACGTTGTCACCTTCCACACGCACCTTCTTTGTCAACATGCACTCTTCAATCCACCTGAAGATCAAGGCGAACATGTGACCTGTCTCCCGGCCGAGGCGTAGTAGTCTAGCATCGAAATGTTTTCCCTCATTTGCCTGTAGATCTGCTCTTCTTTTCTGTTTGGCAAAATCGTTGAAGAAAATGTCGTTGATAAAAAGCTCAACGAGGAGAGTGCCGAAGCGAATATCTTGCA
Source organism: Aurantiochytrium sp. KH105 (assembly GCA_003116975.1). Classification (NCBI taxonomy): domain Eukaryota; class Bigyra; order Thraustochytrida; family Thraustochytriidae; genus Aurantiochytrium; species Aurantiochytrium sp. KH105. Next base: position 934,254 of record BGKB01000021.1, on the reverse strand, counting down.
AGCGCGCGTGTTTCAATCGCATACCAATGGAGAAAACGCAAAGTCTGGCGACATGATGGTGAGCACCGGAAAACTCTTTAGATTTTATAAAACGAATACGCGCCAACTCATGTCGCCACCAAAATTAAGCGCTTTGGCCAGTGGCAAAGGCCAATTCTGGCCTCCTCCTGCCCCCCCCCGCGCGCCCCTACCCCGTTGCCCGCACTCACGCTCTCGGTCAGCCTCTGCGAAGGCTCATTCCCATCCCTGTAGGCGCACTGTCCGTCACTCCCTTTTGGACCAAAAAAGTCCTGCAAAGCCAAGCTTGGTCTTGTCTGCTTCAAAGCACAGAACTGCATAGCTATACCTCACGACGAAAAGCAGAACCGCAAAGCCATCTCACGTGACCAAGAGCAGATCTCACCACCATGGTCTTCGACGAAGCGCTTCTTCGACCCGAGTAAGTTTTCGCGCGGGCTCGTGAGCGCGCGGACGCAGCCCGACGTCGTGCAAAAGTGCATGGCTGATGATTCGTGGGTTGTTGTAGCGGCGGGAACATGGACAGAACTGACGAGCGCTCGCGCGCGGGCAACCAACACACAGCGTCAAGGGCCGCGTGGTCATTTGCACAGGCGCCAGCCGCGGCATTGGCCGCGAGTGCGTGCTCGCACTTGCCAAGCTTGGGTGCAACGTGGTCATTGCAGCCAAAACCACAGAGCCACACCCTACGCTGCCAGGTACAATCTATACCGTCGCCAAGGAATGCGAGGAGCTCGGCGTGCAGGCCTTGCCCGTCAAGGTTGATGTGCGCAGCGAGGAAGACGTGCAGGCGTGCATCGACCTGACCATGAAAACATTTGGCCGCATCGACATTCTCATCAACAATGCGAGCAGCCTTTGGTGGCATGACATTGTTGACACGCCCATGAAGCGCGCCGACCTCATTTACGAGGTCAACACGCGCGGCACCTTTATGATGACCAAGGCTTGCTTGCCGCACATGGTAAAGAACGGCTATGGCCATGTCATCAACATGAGCCCGCCCTTGAGCACCCAGCGGCTCGCAGGCCACACGGCGTACTATATTTCAAAGTTCGGCATGACCCTCGTCGCGCTTGGAGCAGGACAAGAGTATCCTGGTGTTGTGGCTGGAAACTCGCTTTGGCCGCGCACCGTCATCGAGAGCCTCGCTTCCAAAAACCACAAGCTCGGCACTCCGGACATGTGGCGCAAGGCAACCATCATCAGTGACTGCGTGCTTCTCCTCATCTCCAAGGGCCTCAATCACTCTGGCCATACTTGCATCGACGAAGAACTGCTCCGCGAGAATGGCATGGAGGACTTTTCCAGATACCAAGTCGTTGCGGGCTCTGAGCCTCCCTCCATGGCAGACCTCGCCTCTGCTGGTGGCAAAGAGCTCAACAAACGCGGTCGTGCGCTCGTACGGGCTCCCAAGTCATCCAAGTTGTAGCCATCTCCCCCAGGACCGCGGCACTGCGACCTCGTTGACAGAGCCGTTCCGACAATAAAAGGAAAGAGCCCCGAGCCGCAACAGAACTCACTCGCTCGCTTGATCTTGCGATGCCAGCGTCAGTCCCTGGTGGGCACTTGATCTTAACGTTCACAAGTAAGACAGAGTTTACGATTTTGATGGTGCAATGCACTGCCCTGCAATGCACTGCAGTGCAGTTCTATGCAGAAAAGAGGTCTTTGTCTCGGCAAGCAAGAGTCTTGCTGCAGTAGGTGTGCATGCCCCAATGGACAGTGCGACAGTTGCGGTTTCCCGAGGCGGCCCCTTTTGTCTTCCCCAATGAGCCCTCCTCGTCGAGTCTCTTCCAGATGACTCGGAGGCGAGGCGACGAGGCTTCGCGCGCAATCGCGCAAAACGTCTTGACAAGGCTCTCGCGCGCGACGACATGAGTGCAGCAGAGGAAGCTAGGGATGGGCACGGCGCCGGCGGCGCTGGCGGCGAGCCCGGCGAGCCCGGCGAGGTCGGCGAGGTCGGCGAGGTCGCGGAGCGCGAGTCGTGGGCAGCGCAGGAGCGGCGCGAACTCGCGGCGACGCCAGTCGTGAGCCGCAGGCGCAAGGCGGCCGGCGTCGGCGCGCTCGTGGCCGGGGCCGCGCTCGTCTCCTGGCAGCACCGCGCCAAGATCGTGTCCACAACGCGCAGTGCCGCCAGAGTCGATACGCTGGGCGTTGTCTGCGCCGCGGCGGGCGCTGGGCTCCTGGCGCCTGCACTCTGGGAGACAAAGCCCGAAGCCTTTGTGCCATTTGCGCCCACGCATGCGCGCCTCCGCGCAGACGATGCGGCCAGCGTCTTCGACTTCAAAGTGCTCAATCGACGCTGGCGCGCCGAGGTCGAGCGAATGGAAGCCAACGTCGGCTTCTCCCCCTTTTGGTTCCCTGCCGACATCCAGGAGCTCTTCCACGAAGCGTACGAGAAGCAGCGCCAAGAGAGGCGCGAGCGTCTTCTCGCAAAGGAAAAGGATCTCGAGGATCGCGTTCGCGAGGATCTTCAAGCCGGTAAATCTCCACGCAAGGTGCTGCAGTCGCTTGGACGCACCGTCTTTGTACTTGACTTTTCAGACTACGAAAGCATTGGCGACGCAGAGGACATCGGAGAGGGCGACTGGGACCGCCGCGTGCCTTCCGGTACCGTCGAGTGGGTCTCTTTCTTGCGCGACGCTGTGTCCTTCCTTCTCAAGGCTGCCTCCGAATACGACGAGATCGTCATTCGTCTGGCCTCGCCTGGAGGCTCCGTGACAGACTATGGTCTAGCTGCCTCCCATCTTCTTCGTCTTCGCAAAGCAGGGATCAAGGTCACGGTCTGCATCGATGAGATTGCCGCCAGCGGTGGCTACATGATGGCCTGCTGCGCGGACCGCATCGTTGCAGCGCCCTTTGCCCTCATCGGATCTATTGGCGTGGTCGCCGAGATCCCCAACTTTAACCGTCTGCTCAAGGACCGCATCGGTATTGATTATCTGTTGTTCACGGCCGGGCGTTACAAGCGCACCGTCCACACGCTTGCGGAAAACACCGAGGAGGGAATGGACAAGTTTCGCGAGGAGCTCGAGGCCATCCACGATGCCTTCAAACAGCACGTCACATCAAACCGTCCTGCCGTCAAGGACATTGAGTCCTCTGCCACCGGGGAGGCCTGGCTTGCGTCACAAGCCAAGGAGCGCGGTCTTGTTGATGACCTTATGACGAGCGATGAGCTGCTCGAGGAACTCGAGACTGCCGGAAGAGATCTCATTGCAATCTCTCTCAAGCGTCCCAAGCCCCGTAGAGTTCTTTCGCACCTTCTCTGGGACCTTCTCGACCTTGACGAAATCAAGCATGGCCTCCACTCTCTACGCGCTCTTTTGCCTTCGGGAGAGGATGCCTTGGCTGGTCTGCAAGCACTTCGCCATGCGATGCATCCTCGCAAGTTGCTCGCCCGACTGTAATGGTACATTTTTTTTTTTGCAACGCCCACCAAGAACTCAATTTTCTGACTTTTGCTCGCTTCTCTCTGCAGGGTTCTTTTTTCTTCAAAAAACTCTTCTCTTCAAGTTCTCACCAAAAACACCTTATCTTTCTCCCCGTCATGTTGCACCGTATCCCTACGTAAACGAGGGAGACCGAAATTCCATCCGTCTGCGTCTTGGATTTTGCTGAGGATAAAAGAGACTTGATTTTCCTTGCATACTTTTGAAATAATTAGAGTCACATGGGTTGCTTGCAAGGCTATGTACGCTAGAATTACCAGGATAGATTCGTGCCTGGCCGAATGGGACTTGCTTTTGTCTAGAGACCGAACCCCGGCTTCACCTTAGTTCGCCTCGTAGCAAAGACATGGTCGGCAGTACTTGCCGAGTTACCGAACCTCTGCTTGCCCACGCCATCTGCAGAGTCGGACTCACCTTGATGTCCGCGTGAGGAAATACGCGGTCCAGAACTATCGATTCATAGAAGACTCCCTTTTGGTCCAAGGTTGACCTCGCCGCTTTGATGACGCGTTGATGTCTGTCCACATCTCCCACAACATGCCAAAACTTCATCATTTTGCATCGACATCGATAATGCCTTCGTCCGTCGAGATTTACCTACACGTTCTTCTCCTCGAGTGCCTCTGCGACGTGTGCCGCAATTTTTGTATTCCATTTGTTGGCCTCACTTAGCATGAATGATGGTGGAAAAGCAGAAACGAAATACGAAAAGTCCGTTGCCACCTGAGACGCATAGGCGTTAGCTGTTTGCCAGATCTCGTCCGCAAACTCGGCATGGTGACCTCGCAAGGCGAGAGAGGCCATCGTCTCAAAGCTGTGCGGTACAAGACTGGGGTCAAAATCGTCATCGCTTCGCGCGTGTGCCGCTGCCAAAAGCTGGCCCCACTGCTCTGAAAGTTTACGCAGGCGCTTTGCACTGGTCAGTTCCGACAGGTCAAAGGTATCTTTGAACGGATTTCGCTGCCGGACGGAATAGCTTGCGCCGTGGAATGAGGCGTTGCCAAGGAAAAGATCCGCATGGTTAAGCAACGCACGATTTCCGAGTGCAACGCGCGCTCCTTCTTTGTTGCCAACCTGCTTTGAGGACATGACCACCGCACGTTGCGCATCGCCAAGTGCGAGTGCCGTGTGTGGCGCCCGTTCAATCTTCACATCGAGTATGATGTCATCATACGGATCCATACTTGGGCCCTCCACCAACACATAGTAACGTGCTGTCCCGTACGAGCCCAGACCAGCCTTAAGTCTCTGGGCAATGTCTTTGACCTTGAAAAACGAAGTCTGATTTCGCAGCGCCGGCGCCACGCCCTTTTGATAGTTCACAAGTGCGTCCCGAATGACACCTGCGGTGCTGCTTGACACAGCGCCGAGTTTGTCAAGTCGCAAATCAAAGACGCGCGTCCCCTTTTCCTCCTCACTGTGCCGGGTCCACTTTTTGATCATTTTCTTACGGGATTTGCTTTTTTCCACGTCCGCAAGGAAGTCGTCGAGCCGTCCATACGCAGATTCGCGCGTGATCTCAAAGCTCAGTTCGTCGTCGTTACCAACAAAACGCTCCAGTTGCTCCGCATACGCTGTGGAAAATCTCTTCACTGCGCCCTCACAGTCATCGTCGTCGTTCGTAGCCTTGCAAGTGAGGACAATTGAGGTCGTTGCGCGCCACAAATCGAAGCGAAAGTCCGCCACAAAGGCTTCGTCGAAATCGTTCAGATCGTACACGACGGTTCCCTCGCTGTTATCAAAGGCGCCGTAGTTTTCTACGTGCGCATCTCCAGAAAGCCAAGTTGTAATGTTCTCCAAGCGCAATGCAGACGCTGGCATCTCTGTGTGTAAATCGTTGTAGAAGATTCTGGCCGTGCCTCGGAAAAAGGCAAACGCGTCCGCGCGCATAAGTGCAAGCTTTTCCTCACGCGTTTGTGCGTCGAGGTTTTCGAGGTCCAGGGCCACCATCGACGTCACAAAGGCTTTCCGGCCATCATTCTCACCTCTTCCTGCACCGTTGCGCTTTCTAAGACCTGCAGGTACTGCTATCTTCGCCGTTTGCTGCGCGGCAACCACGCACACGAGGGCCACGACGATCGCTGAGGCGATGCCTGTCATCGTGCCTGCCACGTGCGTCGAGGATCGGCAACGACGGACGTCTACGGGCTGCTCGCCAAAGACACCCGGGGTTCTCGTGTTCGCGCCGCGCGCACGGTGTCCCTTCTCTCGCCGCCCACTGCTTTGCGTGCGCCAAGAAAGATTTGCGTGAACCAAGAAAGATTTGCGGTTCTGGCTTCTGTCGTGGTCATGATGCATGGCAAGGATTCCAAGTCGTAGTACGTTTATGAAACGAAAGCTAATGGTATGTATTGCAGCCAACACGCAGCTGCAACAGCGTTCTGCAAAGCAGCTCGCACCTAAGGCAGCTTGCGTGGCTTCTGATCGCTGTCGAATGAATGGACTGTGGCTGACTTCATTTTGGGGGAAAAGAAAAATTGAGACTTTCGACTTTCGACGCGCGCGCTGCTACACGCATTTGTCTGAGCTCGCATCCAAAATAACTCTTGCAGGTTTTGCCTTTGTAAAGAAAGAACATTACTTGTGGGACGACTTCTTGCTTCGCGTTTCGCGGGCCTTGTCCTTCATCAAATTGACAAAGAACTCATAGTCCGTTTGCGCCGCTACCATTTTGACCAAAAAGCTTGATCGTTTGTTGGCCTGCAAGGGTTCAACAATCAAATGACAGGGTACGTTAGTTTTGCAAAAGCCACCAGTTTCTTCTCCTTCATAAAATTTCACTTACGCCCTCTGCGACCTCGTTGAGCTGCTCTCGAAACTCTGCGCGGTCGAGCTTTTGGTCTTCCATGAATTCCTCCAGATAGCTTTCAAAGAGGGCTTCAAACTCCTTGAAGATCTCCCAGTACTCGAGCTTGTTTTCTTCCTCATCCGGATCGAACTCGTGAAGGTGCTCGCGATAAAAATCGTCGAGCCCGTGGGAGATCTTTGACTGGTAAAATGGGTACAGATTCGCGAGCACATCACCGTCTCCTCGCATTCTCATCTGCAAGCAACGGCACAAAGCAAAGCAAAGCAAAGCAAAGCAAAATAAAGACAAAAGCAATTGACGTCATACAGTTTTTTTCCCATGATGTCGCCGTCAGTTTCCGTCATGTGCGCTCAATCATTTTAATCGGCAAGCATACACGCCTTTCCTTTGAGAAAAAGAAAAATCTTGCTTGCATGAAGACTTACAATTCGATCGAGCCCGCCATCACCAGACTTGCTCTCGTCCGCAGCCTTGCTCTCGAAGCCGTACTCTGCCATCGTGGCTCGGTCGCTCTTTCGTCCTCTCACTCTCGCCGCAACACGAACGACGTGGTCCGCAGCCGATCTTAAAGTCAGGGCCGTCGCCGAGAGAGTGATTGGGTTTGCAACCAACAGAATCTGGGTATTGGCTGTGCCTTTAATGTATGTCAAGATCGTCTCGAGCGGCCGCGATTCGCACTCGCCTTCCTTTGTCCAGCCAGATGGGATCCAGCGCGCCACCTAGGTCCACTTCACGCCCTCGCGCGCGAGCGCAGAGTCCCACTCGAGCGACCCACGCTCACGCTGGCGCGGACTCCGCGGCGAGGCCCCGCTCTCAACAGGTGGGTTCCGAGTTCTCGAACATGGCGCACACCTTTTGTAAAAAAAAATTGCGAATAAAAATGAGAACGCAGGGGCGATCGATCTTCTTCGTCTTCGATCACCTTGGTGGACCACAAAACCAAACTCGTATCCTCGCGGTCGCCACAATGGACGCCGACGACCCGCTCGAGGCCGGTGCGCAAGCTCTCGAGGGCGTCTCGGAAGCAGACGATCTTGCCGTGCGCCTGGGACTCGCGATCTCGGCCAGAGACGTTGCGGAGGCGGCGAGAAGAATCGCGCCCTACGTCAAACGCACGCCAGTGACCACCTCGTCGACGCTCGACGAGCAGGTCTTTGGCAGAACTGATGACGGCCACGCTGGGACCGTGTACTTTAAGTGCGAAAATTTCCAAAAGGTCGGCGCCTTCAAGTTTCGCGGCGCATGCAACGCAGTCTTTGCGCAAAACCAAGATGACCTGCCTGCCGCTGGTGTGATCACGCACAGCTCCGGGAACCATGGCCAGGCGCTCGCGCTCGCGGGCAAGCTGCGTCAGATCCCTGTAACAATCATTGTTCCAAAAGGTGCGCCAAAGGCCAAAGTCGATGCCATGCGCGGCTATGGCGCTCAAATCGTTGAGGTGGACCCTTCCACTCGCGATGCCGCCACAGAGGAGAGAGTTGCAGCGACTGGAGCGCTCTTTGTGCATCCTTCAAATGAGCCGCTCGTCATGGCTGGCCAGGGTACTCTCCTGGCCGAGTTCTGGGCCCAAGTGTGCGCTCTACAACGCGCATCGAGTGGCGCTGACGCGGCGCAGATGAAAAACGAGCTCGCGCCTGTGTTTGATGCAGTTGTCGTCCCCGTGGGTGGAGGCGGAATGCTCTCTGGCGTTGCTGTTGCTGCTCGTGCGCTTCTTGGACCCAAGGTTCGTATCATCGCGGCAGAGCCTGAACTCGCCGACGATGCGGCACGATCGAAAGCGGCCAACGCGCTGCAGGGCCACCGTGATGGCAAGGTGCCCCAGACAATCGCCGACGGTTTGCGAACGACCCTGGGTAGCAACACATGGCCCGTCGTTCGCGATGTCGTGGATGAGGTTATTGTCGTGTCGGAGTCTCAGATCGTGGACGCCATGCACTTTGCTTTCGAACGCATGAAGCTCGTCATTGAGCCCTCTGCGGCGGTGGGTCTTGCCGTCGTATTGTCAGACGCATTCAAGCGCGACACGTTGCAGCAGCTTCCAAAGGCGCCGCGCGTGGGTGTCGTGTTTTCTGGAGGTAACGTGTCATTGCGAGAAGCGCTCCCATTTCAGACGCAAATAACCTCCGCCAAAGCTTGAGTCGGCCAAAAGACACGGCCAAAAGACACAGCTTGAGTCGGCATAAATCCCCCGCTCTTGCAAAGGAGGAGCACTCACGACCTCGCTCAGAAAGGATCCAAGGTGCATCATTGATTGCGATAGCAAGATCAATTGCAAAGACAAAAAAGCTTGGCCATGGACATCGCCTGGTCTCATGGGCACCGTCCAGTCATCAAGTGCAAAAAGAAGGAAAATGCTCTTGGACAACGTGTGAGAGACTTTCAACGAAGATCAGTTTGAACTGCAAAAGCCACGAAAGCTTCTCGCCGCAAAAGTCAATCCCGGCTTCGCTTGCCCCCTCCGACACCACAAATCCCTCGTGTTTCTTTTGACGCGACATGCGTTTCTTTCTGACACGACAATGCAACGAGCTACTGGCTTTTAATTAATTAACACGGAGTCCACGAGAGAAATACATGATTTTGCGAAGGCCAATCGGCACCTAGACCCCTCCGGCTTTGATTTTTTTTTCGAATCGGTTGGTCGACCGTTCGCCCACCGGCGAGAAACGTCGATTGCCGCAG
>BGKB01000021.1:684276-924617 GCA_003116975.1 Aurantiochytrium sp. KH105 | reverse complement strand
TTCTACTCCGCTCATGCGGCTCGCCCACCGGCCTTGTCGCGCCTTCTACGCCCCCGCAAGGCCCGCACGGACGCTCAGGGGCTCGCAGGTCCCGGTTCTGCCTGCTTGTTCCCTAAGATGCTTCCTGATGATTAGCTGCTGATTAGGTCTTTGCCGGGCCGAAGCAATTTTGCAGGGACACCCCGCACGCCCGCGCGCTCCCGGCCGGCGTCCTCCCCCGGGGTCGCGCGCACGCTGCCGCGGCCGCGCGCCGATCGAGGCAAAGCCGGATGGGTCTGATGCCCAGGAGGCCTTCGATTATGAGGAGACGATCACGTACTTTACTCGCGAACTCCGTGTTAATTAATTAACGGTGCCATTCAGGTGTTTGGGAAAACTAATTATCTTGTCTTTATTTTATTTTTCTGCAAGGGGGGGTGCATGTGTGTTGTGGTTATCTGGCGGGGTCGTCGCGCTCGTTGGTGATGTTGTTGACGTGCGGCGGCGAGCAAGACTCGTCAGTGCGGTCCTGAGCTTTCACGTCAAAGAGACCTTCTCTGCGCATCAAATGTACTTTCAATCTGCAATTTGTAGCTCGAACAACATATGAGAGAGAGACGCGGGGTGTTTAGTCATTTCGCGACTGGAACGATGAAACGGGGAGGCCGCCGCTGCCCAGTCGTGCAAGCTCTGAGAGAAAAGTGTTACTGCTGTGCACACTCGAGCCGCCAATGACAACACGCATGCCCGGGTTGGCGACATTGAAGCGATGCACGGCCGCAGCCTCCTCAAAGGTGGCACCACCCAAGATGAAGACGATAACGTCGCGCGGCTTCTCGCGCGCGTTCCCAGAGCCTGCGAACGCAAAGACCTTTTCAGAAAGCTTGCCCTTGGCGAGTTTGTCGAGCGTTTCCGCAAGAAGCGGATTGTGTTGCGTGTAAACATTACTGACGCCCTTGATGGCTCTCGTGGCAAGCTTGAGGCTCTTGGACAGCAGCGTGCTCTCACCAAAGAGATCGCTGCCACGCTTGCTGGCTCCGCCATAGGCAAGAATCTGATCCACGAGCTGAATACGGACCTCCTCAACGCCCTTTTCGCGAAGCATGCGCTTGAGTTGCCCAATGGCGTTACCCGGATGGTTCTCGTAGCGAATTGCGTAGAGCAGAACAAGGCGCAGCGCGTCGGGACGCGACGTGCTGGGGCTAAGAATCTTGGCCTTTACCTCTTCGATTTGCGTCGCGTGATCGCTCGTGCAGGCAAGCTCTTGCTCGAGCTGCGAAACCTCCATGAGCTTGTGCGAATTGACGAGACGCACGAGCTCGCCAACCACGGCCACGTGCTTGGACACATTCGTGGCGAACTGTTTGAATTGCGGGTAACTCTCGACGAAACGCTGCATGTCCTCGATGCTCTCGATCTGCTGGTTGGTCTTTTGCTGACGCTGGTAATTCTGCAAAAGCTCCGCGACGGCTTCGGCCAGGTCGCCAAAGTTCGTGTACATGTGCGACTCAAAAAACTGATCCGAAAGCGCCAAGACGACCTCCTCCATATCAGCGCTGATCCCCGGGGCTTTGGCAAGACTCACGCGGTTGTTTCGAATACCCAGGAGCTCGTGAACCATGGCCTGGTAGGTCCACTGCGTGAGCAGCGGGGTCACCGGGTCGTCGCGCCGGTCCACGATGAGCAGCAGAGATGACTGTCCGTCCCGAAAGTCGAAGAGCTGCTGTTCTCGCTCCATCTGGTGCTTGATCTCGCGCGCGAAGTTGTGGCAGAGGTCCGAGCTACGCTGGAACCGAATCGCGGGCCGTTTCTTGAAGGCGAGGAGACTCGCCAAAACGCCCTCCACGGTCCGATAGTACGAGCCTTCTTCGTCGCGCGACCACCGCGTGCGCGGCACGCTGTGCAAAAGGCTGTTGGCAATGTTGAGCGTGAAGAGCTCATTGTTGACGGCGTAAAAGTCCGCGAAAACCTCCTGGACCTGCTTGACAACTTCGCGCTCGTCAGCGTCAGCGAGCTGCTGCAAGAGATCTTGCCGGACAATGTTGCTGAAAAATATGTGATACTCGCCGTACTTGGGCTCGCGCAGTTCCTGCCGCAGCGCCTGCACGTTGGACCGCGTCGGTCGGCAGTACACGACGGCCTTGAGGTGCATCATGGCCTCGCGTGACTCGGTCAGATTGGTTGCCAAGAACACCTCGCGTTCCAGCACCTTGGTCTGCGACATAACCATGGAAAGAATGCCTGTCGTCTCCCAGTCCAGCAGCAGCACCTTCATGCCGGATATGTTCGAGAGAATCTTGTCAAAGTACCCTTCGCATGCCGTCGCCGGGTTCATGCCCTGGTTCTCGCGCTGGAGGTGCGAAAACCCCGTTTCCTTGGGGCCTCCCGCCGTCATACTTCCGGACGCCATCGCGCCTTCTCGCGCGCGCTACCGCGGGCTGTCCTCCGCTTGCCCTCCGCTCGGCCTTGCGTCCCGTCCTCCTCGCGCAGCGAGTGCAGCGAGTGCAGCGCGGCGTCGAGCGTCGCGCTGCGTCGAGCGGCGCCTCGAGGCTCTCGGCAGGCAGGTTCCTCCTCTCGCCCGGCCGCTGCGCGGCTCGCGACGCGGGGAGGGCCCGCGCTCTGCAGCAAGCGCGTCTGCGCTCCCGCGGCGCAGCCTCCCGCCGCTCTCGCGCGCGTGCTTCGCGTGGCGTGGCGTCGCGTCGCGTCGCTGTGCTCGCCTCGCTCCTCGCGCTCTTTCGACTCTGCTTCGTCTCGCGTGGTTACGATCTTGGGCCCCGCCATTCTGCACTTCCCGCGCCATTCCGCACTTGCGCGCCGCCACTCCGCACTTGCGCGCCGCGCCATTCTCCACTTGCGCCGCCGCTCTTCTAGGCCAGGCCAGGCCAGGCCAGGCCAAGCCAAGCCAAGCCAAGCCAGGCGACAAACCCAAGTCGCGCGGCGCCTTCGCGAGCCGCAGCGCGGAGCCGCTCGCGCGCGACGCCCCGAGGCTCGCGCCAGGCGCGTCTGCGGCTGCTGCGCGCGGCCTCCGCGCGGACCTCGCTCGCGGCGCGCGCGCGGCGTTGCCACTCTGGCAAAAATCCGAACAGGGCCGCGGCGCGAACGTTGGGACTTGCGGCGAGACGACCTCGGCGTGGAGCGCGAGGGGACGCGAGGCGCGCGCGCGACAAGCCGTGCGTTGCGCGGGGCGAAACGAAAATGACGTCGAATGGTACGTTCGGTGAGAAGTGAAGTTGAAAACGATGCGAAAGCCCACGAGCAACTTGGTACTGACCGCGCCGGGAAACGTTTGCTTGCACCTGAAGTGGAGGAAACGCCGACAGAGCCTGCGGTTGACCTTGTGGACGCCGATGACGCACCAGTTCCGCCTGTTGATGTCTTGGATCAGCTTGCTGTGAAGCGTACCGTTGATGACTGCATCTACAAGCTGCTCGAGATCGAGGGCTACAATGAAAACCTCTTGCTTAGCAACGTAAAACTTGGCATCATGACATCTGCATGCTGCGTCGCGCTCTATGCGCAATTGGGACCACACAAGTTTCCAGAGGACAAAGCCATTCTTACAGCATGCGTCGTCTTTTACGCTGTAGCCAGTGCCATTCTTCAGGTGATTGCCACCTTTATTGAAAAGGACTACATTGTCCGTACGCGAGCAAAAGAAGGTCTTCCCGGCAGCGAGCTTCTCGTATCGACTTTTATGGACCGCGGCGATGAGATGATCAAGGTGCGCTTAGAATGTGCCGCAGCAATCGCGGAGCGCACCGTCGAGTACTCCTCCTCTGTTGGCAAGTACTTTTCTCCTGAAGGTGAGCTCGACGAGGTGGCTGTGCAAAGCGATCTTTGTGTTTGTTTGGAAAAGCTCGAGCGGAGCCTTAAACAGTCCTCCCACAAAAAGGTCATTTAAAATCAATTCGTTGACGCCGCGCCCGAAGAGATTGGTGGCATGCAGAGAAGAGAAACATGTAAGTATATTGTTTTCGGCGGCATTCGCGCAATGTAACGTGCATTCATTATGGTTCAAGGTGCTCGAAAAGAATTCCGGGCTGCCTGCCGAAGGACGAGCTAAAGGAAAAAGTGAGATCAAACAAAGTCATCACGCTCGGGGCTCTTTCTTAGCAAGAGACCTCGCTCAGGTCCGAGCCCGAGGAGGCCGAGGACGCCCTCGCTTTTCGCCGACGTCGGCCCGCGCCAGAAGACGATGATCCTGCAAAGACGACATCCTGAATGTATTCGCGATTGACGTTGTACAGAGGCGGAAGGGTGAAAAGGGCCACACAGGCCCCGGCAAGAAGAATGTAGGCCTCGTAGTTAATGTTCAAAACCATGATAAAGACAATGGCAGCGACAAGAGCTCCCACCGCGACCAGGTCATCTGTGAAAAACATCACCTCCTCCAGACTCTCCATCCAACTCCCAGCATACATGCCCAGACCCTTGGAAAGTTTCTCAATCTCGCTCGCTGGCACGAGTCTGCGCTGCTCCACAAAGCGTTCCGCGGTAAAATGACGGTTGACGATCTTGGCATCCCGCAGAACAGGTGTAAAATTGACCGTGATGGCGCTCAGCGTGAGTTGAAAGAGGATCATGAAGCTCAACAGGGTCAAGACGGAATACTCGGAGTAATGCACGAGACAGAAAATCAGAACGACCATGCTCAGTCCGAGCGAGGAAAACGCGGGCTCTTCCCAGTAGGCGAGCTTGAGCACTTGATGCTGCACATACTCTTCAGGATCGTCAATCTCAATGTCACCTTCTTCCGATTGCGCGTCTGAATCGTTCTCGTAGGTGGTCTGCCTTTTCGGCGCTTGGCCCTCGGCAGGCATGTATTCGACATCATCACGGTCGTCAATTGTATATCGTGGCGCGATGCTTTTCTTTTTCCTCGCCTTGCCATCTTTCGGCCCGCCGGGCCGCACGGCGCGCGTGTGGCGCACCACCCAAACCTGGCCTTCGCCGTCGCCGTCGCCGCGGGCCTTGTCGCCCATGACTGGCGTTGACCAAATTGATTTCCTTCACGCAAACTCAACAAACACACAAAGATGCGCGCAAACGGCAAGCGTAGAACGCTTCCGCTCAGTGCGCGCCTCGCTCTCGCCTTCGTGCGTCTTCGCGCGGCCCAGCACGGCACAGTCGAGCTATAGGTCGAGGTGAGTGATTTACCTTCCTTGGCGCGCGTGCTCGCAAGTCGCCCACTCGCCGACGCGCGAGCGTGCCGCGGGGGAAAAGAAAACTTCGCCGGTCTCGCCCGGCCGCGCGACGCCAGCCAGGTCGGCCGCAGCCGCGGGCAGCGAGCGGGTGGGCGCGGGCGCGGGCGCGTCGGAGTTTGCAAACTCGTTCTGCCTCTGCTTCTTCTCTCCTCTACGTACACAACGAGTCCAAGCCAGGCACGCGGCACCGGCACGTGCATGGGGCGGCCTATTTCCGCAGCGTTGGGTCAGTTTCCGCTTTGCGGCGAGCGCGAGGAAAGCGCGCCCCGAGACGGCGGAGACGCGCAGACAATCCCGGGCCCGCGTAGCGGCGCGGACGGCGCGTACGCACGCGGGATGGAGGCCGACCTGGAGAACGGGCACGAAGACGCGCCCCGCCGCCAGCAGCAGGACCCTCGGCTCCGGAACCGGAGTGAGGATGAGGATGAAGGGAAAGAAGAGCAGCCTCGAACATCCACGGCGGCGCACGCTGCGCAGCGCGACGCGGACGACGGCGACGACGACAGTCTGGCCCGTGAAGGAGGGCGAGGAGGAGATGAGTGGGATGCGGAGGGCCGGGAAGAGGCCAACGAGTTCATTGATGCTGAAGCTCCCGCGGAGGCCAAAACCGAGGCGCGGGAGCAAGAAAAGGCGAAGCGATCGAAACGCCGGCCGCGCTTCGTTCCGCCACGCATCTACAATCCTCCGTCCCTCATGGAGTGCTGTCTGTCAACCATTGGAGAACGTCCAGACGTTGCTGTTCTCCATCAAGACCTCTACGGTTTCGGCCAGGACATGCTAGCCCGAATGCTTCTTGCCATCATCCAGCGCGGAAATCTTACAATCCCGCTTGTGCGACGCTTTGAAACCGTGGCAAGAGAAGAGGGACATGACCTGATTGAGCAGTTTGTCGAAGGCCTCGACATCTTCGCGGCAATCTGAATGTCGTGCCCCTTTGACGCGTCAATTTGCCCATCTGTGAGTTTTTCCCCGTTTCCTCCTCTCCCACTGCGCACGATGTGGACGGTGAGCGAGAGAGTGAGACCCCTCACTCGTTTGAGCCTCCGCGTGCTGCCTGCCAATGCGATGCAGCTCTGTGGCGTCTGCCCTCTCTTGCGCGCTCGCGCCGTCGCGCATGATATCGCAAAAGTCGCTCGCGCAGGCCATTGTATCGATGATACTCGTGCCGGGTCCGCACGCCTCGCCACCAAGCCTGAATTCGCGTAATTGCGCGTCGCTCTGCACGCGTCGTGCGCCTCGCCCACTCCCCGCGAACAACACGCTGAATCTCAGTTGCAGCCTTGCACTTGTACAAGTGTCTCTTTGCGAGGCCTGTCACTGTCGCTTCGATCCAGCGCTCGAGGTAAATTCGCGCTCTGAGTCGACGCCCAAAGTGCTGAGCCAGACGCTTTCGGCGCCTCTGCGCTGCGTTGGCATGCCAAATCGCAAAATGTGGATGCATGATCATTGTGAACAACACACGAACTCCTGAGCGTCGACGTGCAGCGCTTGACGATGCGGCCTGCTGCCAGCCTCTCAAGACCCGCGCAAGCTTCCGCTGGCGCATTCTCTCGACCGCGCGCCGAAGTCTGGAGCTGCGTTGCGTTGCTCTTTTCCATGTCGTAAATACCTGTACAAAGACTCGAGACCTATTTTCTTCCTCTGCCTGTTTGTGCGCCCTTTTTTCCGCTTCTTCTGCGCGATGAGCTCCCCGAGCGCGGGCGAGTCGCTGCAGCATACGTGCAAGCTGTTGTCGTTGCTGAAGACGATGCGTGTACCAAAAGCGCAGCCAGTTGGCGATTCTTGCCGCCTGAAAGTGGATCAGCCGCAAAAAGGCGCGGCCTGGCCGCTCAAGTTGCACAAAGAACTCGTCCGGAAACCCAGAGTATCGTTTGCAAAGCGCCCCATAGAGTTTTGCGTCAGCAACTCCCTTGAGAGCATTTGTTGCGCGTTGGTCGGCATCATCTTCATCAATGGGGCAGTCATTCGAGTCAGAGGCCTGCAAGCAGGCTCGAAATTGCTCATTCATGGCGCGTATTGATTCCACACGCGTCTCAATCTCGTACGCAATCGCTTGATGTCTCGCGTATGGAAGCGCGTCGCCACGAAGGTGTAAGCTACCGCCCTTTTCGGGCCCATGCCAACGCACATCCGTCACCTTGCCGCTCACACGCCGACCGTCGGCAAGATCGAGAACCACAGGCGTCTGCGTATTGTATGCGTCCAAGTACATTTGAGGATTTCTCGAGGCGATAACCATGTCAGGGCCCGCTTGGCGTGTCTCAAAGACCTCCCGTGTCTGCCGCAGACGCCAACGCTGGTGCCGAGTCGTCGCAGCGAAGGTGGCATCCGCCTTGCGCAGTTGTTCTCGAAGAGCCGCGTCGTGCGCAGCTGCACGACCTCGTGCAGCTTCTAATTTATTTGCAAAGTTAAGTTCCATTTGAAAGACTCTCTTCTCAAAGTGCAGTAGCTGCTTTGAGCGCGAGTCCTCCCACGCTTCTTCTCGCAAGGACGGTTGTGACCGCACGACCATCTGCATCGATTTACATTTTTTGACTTTGCTCGTTGAAGTCCCCTTCTTCTCTCGATACCGGTGCGCGTGTCGCGCTTCCTCCCGCGTTCCGGGCCCTCTCTTGCGAGACCTCCTTTTGCCTCTCCTGCACCGTCGCTGGGACTCGCTAGCCTCTGGCGCCGCGGCGGCGACCATTCTCGACGACAGTCGAATGCCTCGGCGCGCGCGCCACTGAGCGGCCCAGCGATCGGCTCGCGAGCGTCCGAGCTCTGCAGCCCCACCCTCGCGCTCTCCTATCCTCTTCTCCGCTCCGCTCTGCTCGGGGCCCTCCGTCTCGATGTCCAGGCGCGCGGCCGCTGCCTGAGAGCGCCCCCGCGATCGACGACGCCTGAGCAGAGAAGAGGGAAGTCCCAAGTCGCGTTCCCAAGGGTGTGCGCCGGGCCCCCGATTCCGCGGGGCCCCCAATCCCGGTTCCGCCCCCTCGGCGACGCGGCGCCAGACCGCCACCTCGGCCGCCCCAAGCAGCTGCAGAGCGCGAGCCGCGACGGGAGGCGGCAGACGCCGGTCCCCGGCAGGGCGGCGCCGCGGAGCGCAGAGAGGAGAGAGAGCGAGACCGGCCGGACCAGACTGGACCAGACTGGACCAGATCAGATCAGATTTGGTGAGATCGGTTCAGATCTGATAAGATTTGATCAGTCACAAAGACAACTTGGGCCACCCTTGAGGCGCTGCGCGACACGCTGGACGAGGTGACGGAAGGCGACGCAACGCAAGACGCGCCTCGTGGAGAGCTTGGAGAACAAAGTCTAGAAGACCTTGTGGAAAGGGATTGTCAAGATGGCGGGCTCGGCGAGCAAAGAGGCCGTGCTGAGCGCGGTCGCTCTGGCAACGCTCGCGTCGAGGCTGGGCGGCCTGCGCAGCGCAGCGTCGAGACGAGGGAAAAAGGTCGTCGCACTCCAGGTACGTTGTGCGGAGCATGCAGAATCTGGCGAATTGCACGTCGACTCTAACTGGCTTCCTTGGTGATGACTTTCGGTTTGTGCAGTGGGCTCTCGTGGGCATCGCACTTTTCTCCAAAAGGACGCGACGCATGTTCGAGCGTATCCCGTCGCTTGCAGTCCCTTCACTCGCAGTTGCAGCGCTCGTTGTTGACACGGCGACAGCGCGAATGGGTCGTCATCTGATGCGATCTAGGGCGCGAAGCGCTCTGTGGTCCGTGGTTGCTCTCGGCATGGTCCCGGAGCTCACCGAAGCGGTCGCGCAAGGTACCGCTGCCTTTACGAGCGGCGAAGCTGACATTCCTGCTCTCATCGCCATGCAGCTCGGTCTTTGCCTCAATCAAACTCGCGCTGTCGCAGTCATTCTTCTCATGCTCACAGGCGGCGAGGCTTTCGAGGAGCACGCTCTCGATCGCGCTGGCAAAGCGCTGCACGGCCTCTTGGCTCAGCGTCCCGGTCGCGCCCACCGCATGCAGCCTGCCACCGGGCAAATCGAAGACATTGATGCCGAGCACGTGGAAAGCGGGGATCTTCTCTTGATCAAGACGGGCGAGACGGTTCCTGTCGATGGCGTTGTCGATTGCAGCGAGACCAAAGAAATGCCTGCATTCAACGAGAGTCTGCTCACCGGCGAGCGCATTCCGGTATCAAAGGATTCGGGCGACGCCGTCATGGCAGGCGCGAGGCTTGTTGGCGGCGCCTGCAGGCTCAGGGCCTCGGCGCGCCACCAGGACTCGGTCTTGGCCCGCATGAAGGCGGAACTGGCCAAAGCGCTCGAGCGCAAGGCGTCTTTGGAGCTCGAATCAAAGCGCTTTGTGGCTTTCTTCACACCTCTCACCTTTGGCTTTGCTGCGCTTGCTTGCGTGATCTCGGAGTGGAGAAAACTTTCTTCCCGACGCGTCTGGGAGTCGGTCCTTGCCGTCTTCATGTCAGCAACGCCGTGTCCGGCGGGAATTGGTGTCCCCATCGCCATGCTCTCAGGCATGAGCGTTGCAAGTCACCGCTTTGGAGCCACCGTCAAAGCGGGCACTGCCCTCGAAGCTCTTGCCAATACCACGGTCGTGGTCCTCGACAAAACGGGCACGTTGACGCAAGGTTCGCCCTCGGTCAAATCGTTTTCAATCCATAGCAACGATCTAGCTTCGCCTCTAGGCCAAGATAAGGAGAGCATTCTTCGACTGATCGCAGCCACAGAACAATACTCGACGCACCCTTTGGCCACGGCCGTCTGCGAATATGCAAAGGAAGACGACTCGTCCAAGAAGAAGGCAAAAGGCGACCATCGCCTCTCGGCTGCGCACGTGGACCAGCACGATGGCCGCGGTCTTGCCGCTGACTTTGCTGATCTCGCACTCAAGGTGCGTGTGGGCTCGGCAAAGTTCTGTTTCGAGCAGACGGAGATGCCCGAGACGCCAAGGGGAGTTACGCAAGACAGTGACATCGAGGCGTACTTTGCAATCTTCGAAAAAGACCAGATTCGCGCCCACGGACGCTTTACATTCGAAGATAGCGTGCGAACTTCGGCGTACACCCTCGTGCAAAGGCTTCGCAAGGACATGGGACTTCGCGTCATGGTCTTGAGCGGTGACCGTAGCGAGCATTTGGCCAGGGTAGCCCAAGATGTGGGCATTGCCGAGTATGCTTCGTGCTGGCCGCACGAAAAGGCTCAGGTCGTCACGAAGCTCCGACAGGCTGGTGAGGTGGTTCTCATGGTGGGAGATGGTGCAAATGACTCTGCTGCTTTAGCAGCGGCGGACGTTGGAATGAGCGTCGGTGCGAGTAACCTAGCTGCCGAAAGCGCTTCTGTCGTCCTCCTCAACGAGGACATTGAGAACATTGCAAATCTTCTTGTGCTCAGCAAGCACGTCGTTCGCGTCGCCCGTGAGACAGTTTCGTATGGTATGTCTATCTCCCTCTGTCTCATGGCCGCTGCAGCTGCAGGATTTACCACGCCCTTCGGGAGTGCCATGGCTCAAGAATGCGTGGACCTGGGTGCGGTCTTTTCTTCTCTGCGCGCGCTCCAGTGAACTACAATGCGTGTCTACCCGACCTTTTTATCTATTATGGTGAGCGCGAAGTGTTGATCTTTATCGCAAACCGAAACGGAACGAGAGAGAGAGAGTGCAAACAAGAGAACGAGTGCTCTTCGGTCTTTTGTGTGCCGCTCTCAATCCAAGTCAAGTCAAGTTAAGTCAAGTCAAGTCATCAGAAATTAAAGAAAATCAAAACAAAAAGGTGAACCTTGTACGTGCGAGCAAACCGCAGAGAGAATCGAGTTATTCTATCCCCGCTATCGTCGTTGTTCCAGCGTTTTGACCAACATGAATTGACAACGTGCTTGTGATCTTGAAAATCGAAGGTTTCACTCCTTCTGTTCTTGCGTCAATGGAGAAGAACGTAAGTGGTGAAGTCACACGGGCCTCCTTGGACTGTGCTGCAGGAAGCGCTGGCGGCCCATACGCAGCAAAGAGATTACCATAGCAGTCGAGACACACGCGTTGTGGCTTGTGCGGGTCGATGTGCTCCAAGAGCCAGCGGTTAGGAGTGCAATCATTGCACAAGCACTTGCCGCAGCGACGACAATGATGAGGACGCGACACCAGAGAAAATGGTGCTTCGCATCGCATACACTGTGCTGTGTCCTTGACCCAGACTGGTGCAGTTTCGCTTTCGATTCCCCTTTGGCGCTCTCTAACTGCGGCAATCGCACGTCTGAGATCCGATATCCACTCCGCGCAAACAGTGGCATCGACTGCGCGCACGCGAAAGGACTTTTCACGACCCACGAGCTCAAATGCACAAGAATCATCCTCGGCCTCGCGCACCTGACAATATGCAATGAGCATTGTCCGATGATGGCGCACTCGCTGAAGAAATTCGTCGCGCTCGCCGTACATGAGAGCGTCCGTAAATAGAACAAAGTCATACTTTTTGAAGCCTCTCCTTGACTGCTTGACGAGCGATCCCTCGCGCAAGCATCGCCGATCGACCGGCGCGTCGCGAATGACGACATTCCCCCAGCAACGAACAAAGTCGTGCATCTTTACGAGTCCCTCTCGCTCTCGAATGCGTTCGTTGATGTGGCATGTCATTGCCTGAATGGCGTCCACCGCACTCTGCAGACGCGCAAACTCCGCACAGTCCGGGTCCGTATTCTTGCGAAGGCGGTCCAGAAGCAAGAGGTATCGAGGGAGACGCTGGATCGGGAGAATCAAGAGGCTTTGCATGCACTGCGCGCCGACAGCTCTTAGTTGCGTCTCATTCTCGCGCTCTTGGCAGTCAAAGAACTCGCGCAATGTGTGGAATGCATGCATTTTTTCTGTGAGCGTCCGGTTGGCGAACTCAAAGGAGCTCGAGTACTCATCATAGAGCTGAAAGAGCGGACTCATTTGTAAAAAGATGTCGGCGATGGACCCGCGCAAACCTGAAGCGGCTCCATTTGAGTCAAAATAGAAGCATTGCTCCCGAAGAGCCACCAAAAGACGTTCGCTCAAAGCCGCAATGTACTGAATGTCCGATAGAAAGACAAACATGGATGAGAGATCAGCCTGCTTGACAATACCCACGACCTCGCCACCGATCAGTCGCGCGTCAGCCCGAAAGTCGTCAAGAAGAGGCCGCACGTACACCTTGATGAGCGTCCGCAGACCTTCCAGATACGAAACCTCGGACTGCAATATATCGAGGGCAACGCGAAGAGCAGGATCAACTTGTACCTCACTGGGAGGCTTTACTTCTTCTGTAGAATCTTGCCCCTTAGCTGTGCCTCCTGCTAGTGTATTCCCGTCTTCGACATTCACATAGTTCTGCATGTCTTTAGAGGACAAAGGCCCCGTTCCTTCTTTGCTCGTGGCTGCAGAGATTGAAGAGGGCAAAGTCCTTGCTTGCGCCTTGTTCGCCTCGTCGGAGGCCAAAGCGATTGTCTGTGTCGACTTGATCGAGCACCCTTCGCACATACGGACAGTGCGCTCGAGCGTTTGCTTCTCTTGAGCACGATCACTGAGGCCCGTGGAGCCTTGCTTTCTTAGCAAGCGACGGAGCGAACTGTCCTTGGCGAGAGCCGACACCTGACGCAAACCTCGGAAGCGTGAGCACGATCCACACAAGAGACGACCACACGCATAGCAGTGGTGACGTCTTCGAAGCGTAGTAAAAGGCGCATCGCAAAGTGTACACGCCGAGGAGGCCTTATCGGGCTGCCAAACGGGTGAGAGAACGTCATGGAGGTCACGATTGGCCTCAAGGCGTGCTACGTTTGCAGCGCCAGGCCCTGCTGATATGACTCGTGCTGCGTGTTGAGCTTGTCTCTGTTTATATTTGGCTGCTGTGCGAGACAGCGTGAGCCACCACTCGCACAATTCACCGGGGCTCTTTGCTTTCACGCAGAAACTCTTTCCGCCCCCGCCAGAATAAATGTTGAACCTGAGCTGCCCCTGATCTTGCTCGGAAAGCGACGAGAGCATCGAGAGCACAGCGCCTCCAACAGCGCCATCGGGAGCGACGGTAGATAAGTCGTCGAGCTCAAGAGCAGTATCGCCCACAGAGATGACCCCAATCTGGACAGAGACGAGGTCGAGCGCATTGTGCATTTTGAACCGTTTGCGAGACATGACACCCCCTCGCGAGCCGTACATGAGGGCATCATTGAACAGAACAAACTGATAAGCCACCTCTTTCTTGCGCGAGACCTTGATGAGCGTTCCTTCCTTGACGATGAGTCTTCCAGGCCGTTTGATGGCAAATACGTGATTCCCTACGTCCCAAGCTGCAGCAATTTGGACGACGAGCGCTTCACTTGCATGACGGGCCTCAATCTCGTTGATGCGCGTCTGGGCATTCTCGAGGAAGTCGGCAACTGGGACAAGATGTTCGAGCGCTCCTGGTCCTGATACTCTTCCTCCTCCTCCTGCTGCTGCTGCTGCTGCTGCTGCTGCTGCTGCTGCGTCATTCACGTGTCGTCCGAGACGTTTATTGATGCAACCTCGTAGTGCAATAATCTGAAGCAAGGGGAGATCAAGCATCTCATCAAACTTGCAACCGACTCGCACTTCCGTCTCGGCAATAAGGCACTCGAGAGAGGGTGTCTTTTGTCGCTCTACGCGCACAAGCTCCGCAAAGGGCTTCTTGGCCTCGAAATACTGCTCATAGACGGAAAAGAGGGGCGCAAAGTGGAGCAGGACCATCTCGAGTTCTGCGGCGTGGAAGTCGCGCAGGGCAACTTGCCGCATTTCTTTGGCCATAAACTCGTTGAGCGCCAGCATCGTGTTTGCAGTTCTCAAGAAAGCCACGGTCCAGGCGCCACGCGGCAGGAGCGTGCTCATGCTGGCGTGCTGCGCGCGCAAGTCAGCCCAGACTGCCGACACAAAGACGCTGCGGAAGGTCCCGAACCTTTTCGCAAAGCCGTCAACAATCTCCACGAGCTCGTTCCCTCGCGACTCCTCCAGTGAGGTCATCATCGTGCTCCTCCTCGTTCCAGTCCAGGTGTCCGCGGCCTCGCGACGCCTCGTCTCTGTTCTGGTCGGCTCCGCGTCGCTCTCTCGTCGTCTGCCCTAGTCTACTTTGCCGGGCCTTGCTTGCTCTTCTCGGCGCGTCCCAGGCAGGCCGAGTCCACTTTGGACTCTCGCTCCCTGCAGTGGTTCTCACACGGTGAGAACGGGGGTGTGCAAATGTCCCGGTCGAGCTGGGCTTTTATGACCACCGATCGGCCAAGCCACGGCCAAGACGAGCTCGCCTCGCGGCGTCTTCTGGCTTCAGGAAAAAACGTCGTCGCTCAGCTCAGCACTGCAGCCACTCGCATCGGGCAGCTCGTTGCGGGCGAGCCATCCTCTCGTGTCCCTCGCTTTTCTTTGGACGACGTGAAGAGCGGGCGCTCTCAGGAAAGGGAACGCGGGGGAGGACTCGACTCGTAACCGTCTCGCTTGATGCGATGAGCCAGCAGCTGACTCTCCATTTGCAAGCGAGCGCGGCTGGCTCATTCTTTGGCAGCTCGACCGACATGCACGCTGTCTATACTGCAGAGTATAGTAGTAAGGTAGTGGGGATAAGTAGGGCAACGGCTCGCCCGTCTGGCTCCTGGAACCCTGCTGCTTCGGCAACTGGAGCGCCCGGGTCGCACGGCAAGCAAACCCAAGACGTCCGCTGCAAGAACCTGGAGACTGAGCGAAGAACGCAAGACGCGACAGCGGGCACGGCAAAGCAAGCGAGCGAGTCGGACTCGAGATACCTTTCGCGGAAAAGAAGAAAGGAGAAAGGAATTATGGTCCGCAGCAGCTGCCTCATGGCGGTCCTGGGCGTGGTGGTCCTGGCGCTCTCAAATGTCGACGCTGGACTTGCAATGGGTGTATCGGAGCACTGTAACGCCGCGTGCTTGAACGCCGCGTCGCCGAGCGATGAGGACGCTCGCAAGAGCATCAACATGGAGACCGCAGCCGCGTGCCGCAAGGCCTTCTCGCAGTCGAACCACGACGGTAAAATCTGTCGCCAGCACTTTTTGCGCGCCGGGAAGCTGGCTTGCATCCTCGGCTGCGAAAACATGGCCAAGGGAAACGTCATTGCCAACAAGATTGAAATTGCCAAAGAGCGCCAGGCCTGCCTCAAGTATGCAAATGGCCAATACACGCACTTTAGCAAGGGTTCGTGCGAGCAGGGCGTCAAGGCAGGAACTGCCTACTTTTCAGAGCAGGGTCTCGCTCTTCGCGCAAAGGTTGACGAAATGTGCGCGATCTCCAACGACGACGCTAGCGAGGCAGAGGTGGCAAAGGAGAAGGAAGAGGAAGTCGTCGTCGTTCGTTCCGCGGGAAAACCCCAAGTACCCAAGGAGCCCGTTCGCATTGCGGTCGATCCTATTGTGACCGAGCCTGTCGTCGAGGAGGAACAGCAGCCCGAGGCTGCTACAGAAGACTCACAGCCTGCTCAGGAAGATTTGGAGGAGTTTCCGGTCGTGATCGACACGGAAAAGGAGGCTGACGTGACGGAGGAGAACGAGCCCGTGCTTTCGAGGAAGCTCCGCACCTCGTCCTCGGCGGAGGAGCTTCTGTAAGCAAGAGTTGTCCATTTTGGAGTCGTCTGAGCTGGTTGAGCAGCTCGGGTAAGGAAGACCCGTCATTCTTCACTGTTGTAGAGAAAACTTCTCCTTCTTCTACCGATTTTTTTTTCACACCTTTCCGCGCTTTCTTTTTGTTGCGGAACTTGCGATGTGCTGCAAGGCACGAAATGCTTAGATTCGTTCTAAAAGCAAGTCACATTTTCTCGTCATTTTTTTGTTATCTCTTTTTCGTTTGCTTGTTCCGCAAAGGCTAGTGGACACCTGAGCATTACCAATCACCGCTCTCAGCGGCAAGCTTTTCGTTCGCCTCGCGCCATTCGCGCTTGATGGTGTTGTACAATGGTTTGAGAAATTGCTTTTCAAAGCCCTCGAGGTAGGGCTTCATGGACGTCTGCAGGTACAGCGGCCCCTCCATGTTGGGATCGGCAGCGTTGATCTCGTCCGCAAGTTTGGGAAGCGTCGGCACATCATCCGGATCAAAGGCATCTGCATTGGCCACGTCCAAAATTGGCACACATACCTTGCCAGTCTGTGGTCCGTTCGTTCGTTCGTTCGTTCGTGCGTGCGTGCAGGAGTTTCGTCGTTAGTCGGCATTCAATTTGCCCGCACAAACACATACAAACCATCAAGGAGAGGCCACCTGCCACAAAGGACTCGAGGGACTTACCTTGGGGTGAATCACAAAAGGGCTTTTCAGCAAGTGATTCCGGTGCGTGGACACATTGACATCAAGTCGCGGATAGCAAAAGACAATGAGGATCGTGGGGACGACCTTGCGGAGGAGTGCAATGGTTTTTTTGTTACCACCGGATCGATCTTTGGAGAGACGTTTGATCTCGTCCTCGGTGGTTGCCTTGAGCTGTTTCCAGCGAAATCTGGAGTCCTTGCCATCGTCAGAGGCCCAAGCACTGTCGAGACGCGAGCGCAACTCCTTATTGGGAATAAGTTTGAGCACCTTATCCCAGCGCGACTTTTCGCAAAGGATATCTTGGCCTTCTGGGCTAAGGACCATCTTGTCGAAGATTTCCTCAAGCTTCCCAAGGCTTCTTTCAATGGACTGTACAGCAAACGCATGGTGGCAAAACAAACGGGTGAGCGCGTGAGTTAGTTGGTGGGTGAAGAGAATCTTCGCGATCGCTGCACGCCAAGAGCTTGCACACAGCAAGACTCGATGGGAGAGAAGGCAAGAGAGAAGGGGGAGAATGAAAAAAGTATAAACGTACCGGGTGCAGAGGGTGCGAGAGCTGCACACGCTGCGCTGCGTTTTCGTTGCCGACAATGAGGGTGAGGTAATCCACGACGGCCTTGCGCTCCTTGTCTTCGAGCTGGCGCGCTCGCTTGTCCGAGACCCAGCAGTGCACACCGCGACGGCCGGAAAAGATCCAGACAAGGTGCTCAAATCCAAAGTCCTCTCGCAGGGCCTCGTCAACAATTTTCATGGCGACCGACATGTAGAGCCAGCTCCCTCTGTCCCACATCATGTCGGGCGTGCATCCGAGGCGGACCTCATCGTAATCCGTAAGATCGATATCAAAGACAAGCTCACGCTCGACCGGCTTGAATGCTGCAGCCTTGACAGACTTGTTGTTTTTGGGTGGTAATGTGTAGAGCGGCCCGATATCGATTTTGTGCGGGTTCTTGCGCTCGATGAGCTGGCGAAACTCGGAGGCGTCGCGAAAGCACAAGTACCGGATGTAGACGTCGTCGGCCATGGTAAAGGAGAATTCGCGACGCATAAAGTAGTCGCTGTCGATCTGCGACTGCTCATCTGCACGGTCGGGGTCGTTTCCGTAGCTCAACCACCGGAACATGGCATCGTGAGGAAAGAGACGGGCATAGTAGACGCGCAGAAGCTCCTCGTCAAAGACGCTCTTCTTTGAGCTAACCTGCTTCCCCTTGCCAGCCTCATTGTCGTCCTTTGACTGTTGCTGCCGCTCTTCTTCTTCTGTGTCCTCCACTTTTTGGTCCTTGTCCAGCGCCGGGTTGGCGCCCTCGTCAACCTCCATGGTGCTGGTTTGACTGATTGCCGGGCGATGGCTCGGTCGGTCAGTCGGTTGGTCAGTGGTTTGCGCAAGGCTGCACGCGCGCGCGCACGCAAACTCGCAGGTACGCGCGTGCCACTGCCTCGGCTCCCTGTCCCGTCACGACGTTGCCGCGCAAGAGCGCACGCAGATTGACGTTTGTCTCGAACTCGACCGCATTGACTTGCCGCCGCGGCCGCGGTCGTTAGGTTGGTAGAGAAGTATATCCTTTTATTGTAGAATATTATGGTAACGGTGCCCTCAGCCAACTTGAACTTGAAGCCTTGCTGCTCAGTTAAATTTTGCCGTGCAGTACGCCTAAAGGCCAGCGAAAAGCGAAGCGTGCGTTCGTATCCAGAACACTTATTTTCAACGCACTGATAAGTACAGGTTCGGATGATGGTCGAGGCGAATTCGAAGCGTCCTTGACATTTGAGGCCCAAAAGGTATCCCCATTTTTCAGGTTCAACCTGCGGCTGTGACAATCATGATGATCATGATCGACATGACCACACGACATTCTACATTTGCAAGAGTTATTTGCGTTCTGGCCAGCTGGATCTGAATATAGTTGTGTTTGATTGTATGCTTGTTCGTGTGCGGACAAACTTTACTTCCCTCGAACACGCAATGACTGACGCTTGCAAAGACAAAACAAATACTCTGCGCGATGAAGGAAAGCTCCAGCTTCTGTTGTGTGCACCGCGTCGCTCTTCCTTGCTTGGACAAACGAATGAATACCATAACACCTTGCCTTCATAGGCGGTATACGTACCCGCTAACTACCGGCTATACATAGGCTGTGACTACACAGCCGGTGGATGAATCGAAGATGCAAGTCAAGAAGTAGATGCAGAACAACGTGGCAGCGGGCACATCTTGCGCTCGGCAAGATGGCGGCAAAGACACGCCCGTCCGCGAAGACGTCGTCACCTGCGGCGGCGGCGGCGACGACGACCAAAACGCTGTCGCCGTCGGAACCGCCTTCGACAACGGAGAGCGGCGACACTCGAGGCGATGGGAGCAGCAGCAAAGCCCTCGTCCAGACCGTGGCTGGCGCTTGCGCCGTTGCAGCGCTCGCTTGGGCATTTTCTACGTACAGCGAGACCAAGGGAGGGGAGGTGAGTGTGTCAGGGATGGCCGAGGACGCCATTGCTCTCATCGAGGCACAAGGTGAGATGGGGCCAGTGTATTATACCATTTTCTTGGCCATCTGGATTGCCTGTCTGCTGCCGTGCTCCATCGTGGAGGT
This sequence comes from Aurantiochytrium sp. KH105, assembly GCA_003116975.1. Classification (NCBI taxonomy): domain Eukaryota; class Bigyra; order Thraustochytrida; family Thraustochytriidae; genus Aurantiochytrium; species Aurantiochytrium sp. KH105. The sequence goes on along the minus strand of BGKB01000021.1, from coordinate 905,627 downwards.
CGTGCCCGGCTTTCTGTACGGCGTGAAGGTCGGCTTTGCAGTCTCACTCGTTGGCAAGATCCTCGGCGCAGCGCTCAGCTTTCTCGTGTGCCGCACGTTTTTCAAAGCGGCCTTGAAACGTTGGTTTTTCGACAATTACCCAACGATTCGCGTCGTCGGCAAGGCTGTCGAGGAAGAAGGTTTGCCTGTTCTTGTGGTCGTGCGCCTCTCGTACGTGCCCATGATTTTCAAAAACTATGGCATTAGCGTGCTGGACGTGGATTTTGCGCGCTTCGCAGCGTCGAGTGCGCTCGCCGGTGTGCCGTTCAGCCTGTTGTGGGCGAGCTTGGGTGCCTCTTCACGTGACTTGCAAAGCATCTTTCGCGGAGAACGTTCGCTGCATGACATGCTTCCAGTGGACCCCATGCAACGTGTGATGCTTGGTGTTGCGGTCATTCTCGGTGTTGGAGTGGCGGTTTTGGTCGTCTCCAAGGTCCGCGCCAGGGTCAGCGAAAAGATGCGCAAGCTTGCGCTCAGCAACGAGAAAGGCGATGCCAAGGCCGCGGAGGCAATTTCAGAGGCCCTCAAGCAGAACGAGGAAGAGACGCTGGTGGCACGCGGACGTATTTGGTGGAATATTGGCGCGATTGGGGCAATCTTGCTCGCGGCCAGCGTTGGGTACTGGCAGCGTGAGTCGCTGCCTAGTCTTCAGGGTACAATGGTCAAGGCAGTGGACTGGATTCGCGCTCAAGGAGATGTGTGGGGTCCAATCTACTACTCGATGTTTCTTGCCGTGTGGGTTGCGGCCCTTTTGCCGTGCAGCGTGCTGGAGATGGTGCCCGGGTACCTGTTTGGCTTTCGCGTTGGCGTTGTCGTCTCCATTTTAGGTAAGAATCTTGGTACGGTGATGAGTCTTTTGCTCACTCGTTTCTTCTTGCGGGACATGGTGCAGAGGCGTCTGTTGACTCGTTTTCCGATATTACGTACATTGGAAAAGGCTGTCAAGATGGAAGGTTTTCCCGTCATCGTCATGATTCGGTGTGCATATTTGCCCATGATCGTCAAGAACTACGGTCTCGCTTCGCTTGACATTGATGTCTTCAAGATATGGATTGCCTCGATTGTCAGTTCTATTCCGTTCGCTGCGGCCTGGACTGCGGTGGGGGCGTCTGCGACGAATCTTGCCGACATTTTCGACGGCAAAATGAAGCTGCGCGATTTGCTTCCCGAGGACTCGTTGCCGATTCTCCTCGTTGGTATCCTCGCCGGGGCGCTTTTCCTGTACGCGCTGACCAGCTTCATGAAGCGTTTTCGCGAGATTCTGCGCGAGGCCGACGACGACGCTGTCGCCGCTGTCAAATAGCCTCGCTCTTTTCCTTTCTTTTCTTTTTTACTGATTGCATCGTCCGCGATTGTTGAAGTGTAGTAGTTTCCCACGAAAATGTAGTTGTCGTAGAAGTCATCGGATCGAATGACACTGTATCTCCTATCCTTTCTCGCGCCAAGGCGTGTTCGAGACCATTCTCTTCGTCTCGCTTATGATGATGACGACGATGGCGCTGATAGACCAAGAAGAAGAAGCAGAAGCAGGGAAAAGGGAGGGTGTGCGCCACACGTCTCTCTCCTGTTTCCCCAGCATGGCTCGTTTCCTTCCTGTGGCCCAACAGAGGCGGCGCGTGCACGATGAAGAGGTAAAGTAAAAAGTACTACAGACCATTAGCACTCGCAGCGCAGCGCGTGCACGCAACTCGAAAGAGCAATGCAAAGACGATTCGCGTTTAGGTGCGAGCGCGCGGCGCAAGCAGACGGACGGGCGGGCGCGCGGGCGCGCGGCAGGCGAGCGGCGCGGCGCAGCGAAGCTCCCGTACGACGGCGAGACGTGCAGAGGCCGGCTGCACGAGTGGCCGTGAGGAGGAGGAGGAGGAAGGCACGCCGAGCGAGATGCCGATGAAGGCCGCGGACGCGCGCAAGTCGAGCAGGTACTCGATGGAGCGCGAGGAGCTCGTCGCGCTGCACGACCGCGCGCTGCTCGAGCATTATGCGCAATGGGTCACGGAGATGACGGGCGTGCGAGTGCGGCGCAAGGCGTTCACGCAGGACCTCCTCGACGGTACGGCGCTTTGTTCCATTGTGGCCCGTGTCCCGGACAGCGGCGTCAAATCGTACAAGGATGTACGCCAGAGCCCTGCGCACATGCGCGCGTTCCATGCGCGCGATAACATGGTCAAGTTCCAGGACGCCTGCCGGCGCCTCGCGCTCCCGGACTCGCTCTCGACCGCTGATCTCGAGAGCGGTAACGTGCGAAAGGCTCTGTCCATTATGGTCCACCTCGAGGAGCTTTGCGAAGATGAGGAACTCGCGCCGATTGGAGCTCCGGACGACGGCTATGACAGCGCCGCTGACGACGTCGATGAGGTCATGGTCGAGCAAGAAATCGAAGAAGACGAAGTAGTGGCGGAACCGCCAAGCGTTCAGCCTTCTGAAACAAAGCGCCGGTCCTCGTCATCGTCTCGACGAAGGTCATCTCGACTCAGCAAGAGGTCCTCGAGGCGAGGAAGCAAACAGGAGGAAGAGGACCCCTTGCAGGCTATGCTAGGTCGCTTCAAGGACTTTTGTGGCTGCGATCGCTTCAAGACCTCCGATTGACCACATATTCTTTGATCAGTCAGTAAAAAGGTCAGCCCCAATTCATTAGCACACCTTTTACGACTTCCCCCTTTCCACCCCCCTTTTTTTTTCTTTTTCTTTTCCCATGTTGCACTTCGTAGAGTAAGATTCCGTGAACAAATTAATGACAATCGTGCACAATTTCGTCTGTTTTACGCAATTCACATTGCTCATTGTCTTGTTAACAAGAAAAAGAGGCAAGCAATCCTCGAAGGAATGACTTCTCAGCCCTCGAAAATGAGAGCTCACGTCTCACTTTGTCCGGCTCCAAAGAATTACGACAAAGGATGAAGGAGCTTTGTAAGACGTTCTGGCCACTGGCAAGCCTCCGCGTAAAAACTTGACCGAGATTCATCCTCCTCTTTGGTCTCGAAACTGCGCGACACATGGTGCCAGTCCTTGACCAAAGAAACTAATGACGGACTCCCGAGCGCAGTTGTCGACGATCTGCCTCGAGAAGCTCATCGATCGTGCGCGATTGATCCATGAGCGAGTGGAGCTCAGCGCGCACCTTGGCAATAGCGTGCGCATTGGTATCGGGAAGAGAGTCGAGCAGGGCTTGCTTTTTTCCAATAAGTGTCATGACCTCCTCAAAGTCGCTCTCGAGTTCCGATGTGCGGCGTCGCTCGGCAGCATAGGCAGCCCGGGTTTCTGCTTCAAGAGCTCGAAATGATTTCCGCGGTGCGCGTCCCTGCAATAAGTTGGTCGGCAAGAGTCCTTGCGTTTTCCCTGGAAGTCCGGCCTCGGGAAGCGCCATGCCTCCCTTGAATTGAAATTGCAACTGCAACTTACGCTTCTCGGCGTCAAGATTGTTGTAGCTCGTTCGTTTCATTGGCGCCTGCGACTTGGTGTTTTCTTCGGCGCGTCGTTCTTCTTCAATTTGCCGATGAGGTTTACGCATAGGGCGGTACTGCTGAGTTGCAGGATGATCATCGAGATCAGGCTGTTGGCTTCTGCTGCGATGCTTGGGCCCTACCTTTGGCACCTTGATGGCGCGTTTGGTGAGCACATTGTCCGCATCCTTGGCTGGCGCACCCCATGGTCTATCGTGTACTGCCCGACGCCCTCCTTGTCCGCGACGGGCGTGTTTTTGCCTGTTCGTGTCTCCGGCCTCGATGCCTTGTGCTCTTCGAACAAGTTCACGAATTTGCGCGGACGTCAGCGTTGTAGGAGTCGAGGAAAGCATCGCAGCCTCTTGCGCTTTCTTCGGCTTGGCTCGATTGGTCGATCGATCGATCGATCGATCGATCAATCAATCAATCAATCAATTGATAAACTCGTAGGCCTGTCTTGGCCTTCAGCCGCAGCTTACTGACTGCAAATGCGTGTGCATGTGCGTTGTGCACACATCGAAGTAATTGACGCCAGCAAAATCAAAAATGTAGCCGTTGGCGTAAACAGGCTATAACTAGTAGGCTAGTCAGTCATTTCTCATTGTTTCATCTCATTGTTTCATCTCATTGACTCATCTCATCTTATCTGCAGCTGCGTGAATGAATCGTGGGACTGGAGGAGTTGCGGAGATGATCGACCTCAGGCTGGTCGGCAGACAGCGCGTTCCAGACCAGACATGCCCAGGCCAGACTAGACCAGACCAGACCGACCTCCTCCTCTATCTGGCTGGCTCGCTGGCGCGCGGGTCGGCTGGCTGCGCGTAGGTTCGATCGTTCGACGGATCACGCCGAGGTACACGGTCGCCGGCGCTGTCCGGGTGCGCGAGGAGGCTCTGGCGCCGTGCGGGACCTGGCAAATGTCCCAAACCCGCCGTGCACCCTCCCGCGGCCACGGCTGGAACCGCCCCAACGTGCTGCGCCCGCACCGCGCCGCGAGGCCGAGCCTCTGTGCGTGCGTCACGGCGCGAAGCCCGAGGAGACAGCCCGCCCGCCCGCCGCGCTCTTCGTCTCGCGGCGGCGGCAGCGGCGGCGGGACGATTTTGCGTGGCCCAAGCAAAGGGGCCACGAGGAGGAGGAGCTCGAGATTCTGCTTGGGCTTGCAGTTAGGTAATTTTTTTGTTTCATTTTATTTCATTTTCTTTATTTTTACTGTTGTCTTGTTGGTAGAGAAGAAAGGACAGAAGAAAAGCGAGGCGGGATTCCATGCAAAGCCGTGGCGCCCTGCCGCCAGGACCCGTGGCGTTCGCTTTGCCGTGGCGTTCGTTTCGCCGTGGCGCGGCGATCGTGCACACGCCCGCTCGTCTCGACAGCGAGTTGCGTCCACAACCTGCAGCGATCAAAGACCGCGAGCGAGCGAGTGCAAGTCGCTGCGACTGCCAACTCGAAGGAGGCGACCTCGTCTTGTACGACAAGCACCTCGAATTCAGCCACGCAAGGTTTCCGGGCCAGACCCGAACAGAGCAAGTCGCGAGGAAGCAGCGCAGGGAAGCAACTGCAAGCAAGCGTCGTCCGCGCTAGCCAGCCAGCCAGCCAGCCAGCCAGAAGGCTCTCGCGTAGTCAGTCCCTTGCTCGCTCGTGGCCGTTTCGGTCCGTGCCGCTCAGGCTCTCCACCCCAAAGGGAAAAATAAAAGATAGAGAAACAACTTGAAAACGAGTCCTCCATCCCGCCGCCGCTATCCCCCGCTCGCGCTCGTTTCGTTTCGTCTCGTCTCGTTTCGACGCTCCTCACTCGCTCGGACTGCAGCTGACCTGCAGGCCTGCGCGAGAGCAGCACAACCGCATGTGGCCGGCGGCACAGGTCTTGGATTCGGGTCTCGATCGCAGTCGAGGTGGTTTTCTGGAGCTCGCGCCGCCACGCGCCCTCCTGAACTCCTCCTTTTTTCTTTCTTTCTTTCTTTCTTTCTTTTTCTTTCTTTCTTTCTTTCTTTTATTTTCTGTTTTCTTTTGCCTTTTTTTTTTCAAACTTGTTCACCCGTGAGCACGGCGTAGACTCCGATACTAGCCCCTCCACCTCGGTGGTGCGCGTGCGGGGGCGGTACTGCGCGCGCTCGTTGCGAACCCTAAGAATGTCTCTGCGTCCGGTGTGCAGCGGGGCGCGCACACCGGTCGCCCGGGGGGCCTGCAGCGAGTCTAGCGCGGGACCCTCGCTCGCTGTGCGGTGCTCGACCGCGGCCAAGAAGCGGTTTCGGCGGGACGCGTCGCATCGCTGGCCGCTCTGTCGCTCGCTCGCTGGCGCCTTGCGCGCAGCAGCGCAGCAGCAGCTGCAGCTAGATAGCCCGCCGCACAGCTCGCTTGTGCACGGAAAGTTCTTCCCTCCAGCGCAGCGAGCGAGTGTCCTGTTCGGTGCCCGTGGCCGATGGTTATTTACCCTGCCTTCCTCGTTTTCACATTTCCTGGCTCGTGCATCTGCCTCGTTCATTCATTCACTCGCAGGGATAGTTCACTTGCACCCGCCCACTCGCGCACGCGCAAAGTCGATCATTCGCCCATTCAGTTCACTCTTTCCACCAGCCAGCCAGGAGAGAGAAGCGAAAGAAGTATAAAATAAAAATAAGTCGGGCACGTGCAGCCGGCCGGCGCACGCTCGCTCGCTCGGCCTTGCGCAAGCAAGCACGCAAAGCAAAGCAAAGCCAAGCAAAGCGAAAGCGAAGCGAGCGGTGCACAGCAATCCGCCTTCGCAGCCGCGCGCTCGCCCGCCACGCACGCACGCGAGCACGCGAGCACGCAGGCGAGAGCCGAGCAGCGGGCGGGGCGGAGCCGCTTGATTGAGGCGAGCCCGCTCGAGCGTCGGCGCGAGGCCCTGCGCCCGGGCCGGCTTCGTTGGGCACGCTCGCGCCTCGCTCTCCGCGCCCGGCCCTCGCGGCCTGACACTGAGCGCGAGACGAGCGCGATGGACGCGCAGACCCAGAGACCGCCGCAGCGGAGACGCCGCCCGCGGATGCCGACGGCGCCCGCTGCTGCCGCCGCCTCTTCGCCATCCCCTGCTGCTCCTTCTTCTTCTTGCTGGCCACAAACGCCTCTTCACTGCGCCATGCCCGGGCGCCAGCCCCGCGCGCCCTGCTGCGCGGCGGCGCCAGCTCGATCCCCCTCGGCGGCGAGGCCGGCCTCGCCGCCGCCGCTGCCCGGAGCCCGCCGCGCCCGCCCCTCGAGAGACGGCGAGCGCCGTGTGCATGGCGCGCGTACTCCAGGTGCACGTGCGGCAGCAGGTGCACGTACAGTACAGGGGAGAGGGGCCGCGAGGCTGGTGGCGCTGGCCGGCCTCGCGGTCGTGTACGCGCTGCTGGCCGGCCTCGCGCAGGCAGACGCGGGCCCCCGGGCAGAGACTGACCTCAGCTCGCTGTGGTCGCGCCTGCAGGACGACGGGAGCCACGCCGACGAGGCGCGCGCCCTGTGGAGGAACAGGCGCCTGCAGGCCTCTGCGGGCGATATTGTGCAAAAGGCGTACGTGGCCATGAACGTGAGCGTGGTGAACGAGCTCACCGAGAACGTCGACGATGACGCGTCCTGGACAATCAAGCTCGACCTCCCGAACGGAAACGAGACGAGCTGTATCATGGAGAATTCGGCTATTCTCCCCGCCGCGCTGCGGAAAAAGTACCCGACGGTGCGCGCTTGGAACGGCGCCTGCAGAGATGGCATCGAAGCGCACATCAACATGGAAACCGACAAGGCGGATAGCTTGAGTGCCACCGTGCGCATGCGCGACGGTGAAATGTATTATGTGGACTCCACCGCACAAAACAGCTCTGTCTACATCATGTACAATGTCAGAGAAGCCCGCATCACACAACTGAACGCGAGCACAAACTCGAGCGCGATTGGCGACGGAGAACGTCCTGCCAACAGCTCAGACACCTCAAACGCAACCTTCTCCTGCGGGACGCACGGCGACCCAGTCATTCCCGAAGAAGACGACGACGAGGTTGCCGATGCCAACGCCACGTCCAGTGGTAGTGGACGCCTGCGCCGTCTTGAAGACGGCACGGTGTACTCTGCATCCTACAAGTTTCGCATGGCGCTTATCGCCAACAGAAACTACGCCGCCTACCACGGCGGAAATAAGGCCGCGGTCCTCAACGCCATGGGGACGCTCATGGCCCGCGTCAATGGCATCTACTCACGCGAACTCGGCGTGTACTTTCAACTCATTGACCGCAACGACGAGCTCATTTGTAGCGGCTCAAGCTGCAACTTTACACTCCCCAACGACTCGTCACTCATCAACTACAACAAAGACTTTTTGGACCACGTCGGTATTGACACCTCTGAATACGACATTGGCCACAGCGTCTCCACGGGCGCGGGCGGTGTCGCCACGTATCCGTCACTGTGCTACACAAACAACAAGGCGCGCGGTACAACGGGGATTAGCAATCCTATTGGGGACTCGTTTGCCGTCGACTATGTTGCGCACGAGATCGGCCATCAGCTGATGGGGGCTCACAGTTTTAAAGACTGCGGCAGCCAACTCATGGCTGTGGCCGCTGTCGAGCCCGGATCCGGGTCCACGATCATGGGCTATGCAAACCTTTGCTCGGGACGCAACCTTCAGTCCTATTCGGACCCTTATTTGCACCCGGTCAACCTGCAGCAGATGCGCGATTTTCTCGAGACTCGCGTCGAGAAGGCTTCGGACTGCGGCGAGGTCATCGTCACCGACCGAGAGCGCCCCGTCGTCTCCGTCATCGACGATGTCTGCACTGTGCCTGTCGGCAATGCTTTTCAGCTGCGGGGTGCCGCCAGCAATGATGCTGCCAAGGAGTCAACTTTTGCATGGGACCGATCTGACACAGGCGCGCAGACCTACAGCGACACCTCGCTCGGCGATTTCCGATCGTACATGCCCATCGCCTCGCAGTCGCGCTTCTTTCCCAACATGTTCAACCTTGTCAATGAGGTGACCTCGCTCTCGGAACATCTTCCGCAAACGGACATGAGCATGACCATGCGCTTCACGGCGCGGTCTTACTTTAATGCCACCAAGTTGCTCGATGGATATGCCAAGGACGTCATTGGCGACTTTGGTTACGAGGACGTCGAGGTCGACTTTACGTCTTCGGTTGGACCGCTTCAGTTTACCACTGCGACGAAATCGGCGCTCTCTGCTGGGGTGACGCCTCTTGAATATCAAACATTCAAGTGGGACGTCGCGAACACAGACACCATATCTCCAAATGTGGAAATTCTCGTCGCCATCGATACGCTCGTTAGCAAGCAAGCCTACGATTACTCTACGGACACCGTGGACCTCGATTGGTGGCTCTTGGCCAAGGTTCCCAACACGGGGAGCGCTAGCTTGAAAATTCCGCTCATGGCCAACAACACTGCCCTCATGACGCACTTTATGATTCGTTCGGCAGTGCACGACGTCTTTGACGGCGATCGAGGATGCTACTTTTTCGACCTTGCGACATATTCCAAGGCTGAAGCCGTGAGCTCCTCGTCACCGGTTACTAATGGCAACGCCACAACGCCAACGAGCGACATTGGAAGTACGACTGATTCGCCATCTCCTAGCGACACAAGTGCAGAGGATGGAAAGGCTTCGCTCGTCCCTCTTGTCGGTGGCGGAGCCGGAGCAGGCGTCGTCATCTTTGCGATCGCATTGTTTGCCTATCGTCGCAAAATGCGACGACGCAGCAACGCGCGGAGTGGAAGCCTCTCGGACCAACACGACTATACCGAGCCCAAGCCGCCCCTGCTCAAGCGCTTCTCCAGCTCTTTTGCGTTTGGCAAGGGCAACGGAGGCGCCCCCGGCGAGTCTTCATTTCAAATGGCCTCGGCCGTCCACATGGGAGGGCCGTTCGACACTGTCACGGCTCAGCCCCAGCGCGCAAACCTGTCGCACGCCACGAGCTTTCATGCCGAGCCTGCGGGAGCTTCGCGCTACGAAGGTGCTCGTAACCTCCGTGGCGGCGACACAAGCTTCCATGCAGAGCCTTCTTCATTTCGTGGCGCGCCCAAATTGCACGCTGCGACAAGTTTCCATGCGGAGCCGCCTTCGCCGCGCGCGCCGCCTTCTGGATTCCACGCCGCCTCCTCTTTTCGCCATGACAACCATGGCAACACGCCTTTTGGATCGAGACCTTCTCCTCGCGAACATCACCGATACGAAAATGACGACAACGACAGAGAGGACGATCTCGAGTCCTCGCGGGCCCAAGAGGCGCCCTCGTTCGTGCCTCGCACTCCGGAACCTCCCAAGCGACCTGCGTTGGACCTGAGTCGCCTGTCGTGGTTCCGCCGCAACCAAGAGCCCACGCCCGAAGACTACGACGAAGAGCAGGCTGCGCCCCCGCCTCGCGTGGCGCGCAGACCCGATCCTGTCCCTGTTCGCGCGTATCGGCCGCCTGAGCCTGCGCTGCCTCGTCAAGGATCGTCATCTCCGACCTGGGCCAATGCGCGTCAGAACTTGCGGCCCACGGGCGCGAGCGGCGTGTATAGACAACCTCAGTCCAAGAGGACCAGCATTCGTGACTTGGCGAACCGCTTTCTCCCGGTTCGTCCAAGCGATGTTGCGCGTAATGGTGGTTCCTCTTCGCCTTGGGGTGGTGGCGGCAGCGGCAGGGGAAGTCGTCCGAGTTCGGACGGCAGCGCCTCGTCAAGAAGCGCTTGGGCCGCTTCCCGCTGGCCTCATGGAGACCAGTGAGCTCTCGCCCGGTTTCAGATTAAAGCAATGTCTTTGGGTCTTCCTCAAATCCTTTAGTGTTTCTTATTGTAAATCCTCAAATCCGATGTGTACCTTCGTGTGTGTTTATGTGTGTCTTCTATGGCTGATGCGTCAGTTTTTCTTGCGTGCGCGCCTGTGCGCTTGCTTGCATTGCGAGCACCTATGAACCATGTGACTGACTTGTCTCTCTTGTGCCGGTCATCGCAAATCATAATTGCGCAAGAATCTCTCATCCATTCCCTGCAATCCATAGGAGCTTCCTTGCTTGCTTGCTGAAATAACTTACATCAAGCCTCAATGAAGGGAATGCCAATTGGCGTCTTGCGGCGGTACGCGGGATACTCGTCGGGGAAGAACTTGATGAGTCTATCCTCCTCAAATGGAATGCGTGTGTTGAAGAACATCCACGCTGCATAGGCGTAGCCAGCCGCGCAAATTGGATTGCACATGAGAAGCTGGGTTCCAATACTCCACCAGAACCAGCCAAAGTAAGAAGGATGACGGACGATGCTATACAAGCCCGTGGTGACGAGTTTGTGTGAGCTAGACTTTTCTGTCTGAATGATGTGCGTGAAGTTGCTGCCAGCCTCAACCATGGCTCCCGTGCGGAAGCTCTGTCCCACAAGGACGAGCACAACACCAATAAACATGATGAGCTGACTCAGAGCGCTTGACTTAAGTCCTGGGACAACGAGAACCTCCAGCCAGAACTCAACCCAGGAAGCAACCAAGGCGATCTGGTACGCTTTGCTTTGATTGAGCAGGAAGCTTTCCCAGGCGACAATGGGGGCATTGTACCTCGCCGTGGTGATAAATTCTGACATGTGATAGAAGCAGAGCGCCACAAAGTACGCGCACCAAGCCCTGGTGAGCGTGGCGCCCGAGGAGGAGTAGTTGAATGACCATGCCAAGCCGACAAGGTGAGCTGCGCCGAGTCCTCCGAGCGCAAAACTAGTCACGGCAATACGGCCGAGCCCTACGGGATTGGTGAATTGCATGGCCGATCTCGCCTCGGTCTTGTCAAAGAGCGCATCCAGCATTATCATGTACTCTTCCCTCGGCCACAGAGACCCCTCGCGGATCTCCATGCGCACGTTCACGCCGTCGTAGACCTCGCCATCTTTCCCGACCTGCTTCATCCTCGCCCGAGCTCGTGGACCCGATGAAGCCCTGCTTTGCTTGCTCGCTCACGCGCTCACTCGGGGGCCGATTGATGCTACGACGCGACGCGGCGTGGCGTGGCGTGGCGTAGCGTGGCGTGTCAGCTCACGGCGCGAGCCTGCTTTGCTGCTTGGCCGCGTCTCGACGAATGCAGCAGCGAGGCGCGCCGGTGTATGGAGTTTGTTTGTCCTCTTTGAGTTTTCTTATTTTATGAGCGAAACCGAGCGAGGGTCAGGGTCGGCGTCAGCGAAAAGCTAGGGAAGGAGCAGAGAAATTGTGACAGCACGACGCGCAAGTCTCTTTACTAGTAATCTGAGGATAAGAAAAGAGTAGAAATTTACCTTGAAGCTTGCCAGGAAGTGAAGCGCTTGAAGCAACTTCAGGCTCTCTTTCCCAGCTTTTCCCATTTCATTTCTCAAGCTTTGTTCGTCAATTGTGCAAACATCCGCATAAAATATTATGTAGCTGACGCTCTGATCCAATCAGGCGCACCGACTGCACTTCTTTCTATGCAACAAAGCCGAGGAGCTTCCACTGTATTATTCTTTCAGGTATTCAGGCGATGTTCAGGCGATACTCAGGCGGAATGCTGCTTGAGACCCTTGACAAAAAGGGTCTTGGCAGGCTTATCCTTTTTATCATCCTTTTTGCTCTTTTTCTTCTTTTTCTTCTTCTTCTTTTCCTTCTTCTCGTTGTGCTCGCGTTTGTGCTTGCTCTTCTTTTCCTTTTTACTTTTCTTCTTGCTGCTTTTTGTCAATACGTCATCAGAGTCATCTGACTCGCTATTCTCGTCCTCTATTTTGTCGAAATTCACATTGTCGTCGTCACGTGTTGTCACAAGTTCTACGTGTGTCTCGGCAACATTATCGTCTTTTCTCGCTCGTTTGGGCGTCTCGTCGTCATGCGAGACGGACATCTCGTTGCGGGCGCGCTTTGTAGCCAAAGATGGCTCTTCGACCGAGCTAGCGTCTGAACGAGACGAGTTGTCGTCACCATTTTCGCTTTCGCCCTCCAAATCACCAACGTCATCAAGAAGACTGGGAATGCTAGCATCATCAGCAAGGCCGCCGTTTGCAATCTTGTCGCGCAAGACGGTCTGGCGTTCTGGAGGCAAGAGCCTCGCCTGGACAAGCACGGATCGCAAGGCCAAACGAGGAAGCGCAATCGAACACGCCATGTCTTCCTCGAGCAGGGTATCAATAAAGTCATCCATGGTGGTGAGCTCCCAGCCCACCTTTGTCTGAACACGAAGTTTGCGGTAATCCGACATGAGCGGCTCAAGCAATCTGTACACGTCAGCTGGACGCGCTGTCATGCGCACGTACATGGCTGCGAGGGCGCGCATGTACTTGAACTCTTCGTTGTCAAGCATCGCGCGCGAGATCGCGAGCTCCGGGGCAATCTGGAGCATCTTCACCAGCAGGCAAATGAAGGGCGTCGGTTTGTTCGTCTCGCTCGCCGTGGCGCCAATGTACTCGAGGTCCGCCGCGCGGTCCACAAGGTCGGCCGCGTTGACGCCAAAGCAGTACTGCTGCCAGTACGCCGACTCGTACACGCGCAGGCGCAGGATACGCTCCACGAGGTTCACCGGGTCCGTGCCATGCACGAGCGGCCGGCTCAGCGCGCCATCATTCGCCGCCGCGGCGGCCGCCGCCGGCTGCGCCTCTGCCATCGCGCGCTCCTCTCCGCCGCCTCGCGGCCTTCTCCGCGGCCGCCTCCGCAGCCGCCGCGCCGCCCAGAGCCTCGGGCCGCGGAGTCGGTAACGGAGTTGGCGCCCTGCCGGGACCTTGTGCGCCGCCTCTCTTCTTCGCTCTTCTCCTCCTCAGTAAGCGACCTTTTTCTAGCGACTCCGAGTCGGGTGAGGTCGCCTCTCTCGGCCACTTCGAGGCGCGCCCAGTCGCCGTAAACCAGCAAGCAGGCAGGCGAGCAAACCCGCAAGGCTGGTCTCGGAGAAGGGCCGAGAGGACGGGAAAACCTGCGCGAGACCTCGTGCAGGCCCTACGGAGAGTTGTCTCGCCGGCAGCTGCGGAGGACGCGGACCTGACCCCGGACTTGGTTGACCCGAGCTGGGACCAGGCCGACGAGCGTCGTCCCGTTTTACGGTGAGGACAGGTCCAGCATAGCTCAAGACAAGGCATCGATCCAAGGTAGAGAGAAACATGGGCGGCGCGTACAGACCGGTGGTCGTCTGGTTTCGCAATGATCTGCGTCTGACCGACAATGCTGTGCTGCATTTACCCGAGATCCAGCGCGCAACGCACCTCGTGGGCATCTACTGTTTGGATGATCGTTTCGAGAATGCGCGCACCAAACGTTTCAAGGAGCAGGCCGTAGCAGAGCTCAAAGAGCGCTTCCACAAAAGGTTTGGGGCTCCTTTGGAGTGCTACCGCGGCAAACCGGAGAAAATCATTCCCGACGTCGTGCGCAAGCTTCGCAAGCTTGGTACCGGCAGTCAAGATGGGTTTGTCGTTGCAAGCGAGGAGGTCACGTCCTATGAGAAGCGAGTAGAGACAAAGCTTCAGGAACAGCTTGCGCCTCTTGGGTTCTCGCTCAAGCTTGCGTGGACGTACAGCCTCTTCCACCCGGATGACTTGCCCTTTGACGTGCTCAGTGGTGATCTCCCTGAGCCATTCACCTCATTCCGAAAGCGTATCGAAGATAGTCAAGGCGCAGTCGTGAGGCAGGTACTTGATGTGCCCACCCTCAAGCTAGGAGCCATCCCGCTAGACGACCCGAATACGGGTCTCGATTGCGTCCCGGGAGCGTGGACACCTTCGCAGGATGGCGGCGGCGTAGGAAAGAGTCCAGATCAGAGTGCAGACGCGACATCACACGTTCTCCCGTTCGAAGATGGACCTTTGAAGAGCGGCCATCCAGACCATTGGCTTACATTCCGTGGCGGCGAGTCTGCCGCAAATGCGCGCCTCGAGTATTTTGTCGAGCATGGCTTGTCCAAGTACAAGACCAAGCGCAACGAGTCGGTTGGGTGGGACTACTCCACCAAGCTGTCGCCATGGCTTGCAGCTGGTAACATTTCCCCACGCCAGGTGTACCATCGAATTCGCGCGTACGAAGAAGAACATGGCGAGAGCGTTCACACGTATTGGTGCAGCGTCTTTGAGCCACTTTGGCGCGACTTTATGCGCTTCCAGGGCATCAAGTATGGCAACAAGCTGTTCTTCGAGCTCGGTCCAGCTGGCGAGATGCCGTCTGGCGCCAAGTGGTCGTATGGCGATCGTGAGACCGCGAAGCGTTTCAAGTCGTGGCAAGAGGGTCGCACGGGCATCCCTTGGGTCGATGGTCACATGCGCGAGCTCGTACACACTGGCTTCATGTCGAACCGTGGGCGGCAGAACGTGGCCAGCTTTCTCGTACATAATCTTCACGTGGACTGGCGCGAGGGAGCGCAATTTTTCCAGGACCAGCTCATCGACCATGACGTGACGAGCAACTGGTGTAACTGGGCATCAGCAGCTGGCGTTGGAACGCGGGGCGCTCGCTTGAACCGTTTTAACATGGACAAGCAAGCTCGTGACTACGACAAACTTGCGGTTCATGCTCGCCTTTGGGTTCCAGAGGTAGCCGATGTTCGTCCGGAGGCTGTGCACGACCTGGCTCTACGAAGTCGCGGCTCATCAATGGAAAGCTTTCGTTCCAAAAAGGGCCAGCAGCGTCAGGAACAGCAAAACAAGGAGCAAGAGCAAGAACAGCAAGAGGTGAAAGAGAGCGGCAAAGGCGGGGAGCAGCAAATCTCGGCTCCGTATCCGCCGCCTATTGTTCCTCTACCTTTTGTGCAGAAGAACTACCAAGGCAAAGGAAAGCATGGGAAGCCCAACAACAGAAACAAGAAGCGAGCGCACAAGGGCAAGAATCATACTTTTTACACGACTTGATCTTCCGGTCAATAATAGGTATTTATCGTTTCGGTGTCGCTGAGGATGCAACGATGCCATTCAATCGATAGTTTCATTTCTCTTTTGTTTTAACCTTGAAGCGCATGATGATCATCTTGGATCATAATAACGCATGGCTAAGTGTTTTTTCGCGCGATTTCTCAAGGTGACAAAAAGAAGAAGGCTGTTCGTGATCGTAGGCTAGCAGAGAACGGCAACCGGTTGTGTTTTATCCTGCCCTTACCCTTGAACAATAGGTGCATGTAGCCTCGTCAGGCTAACGGAAGCAGAGAAGGAAACGACTAGAATCAGCCGAGAGGGCTCTTGTCTGGAACGTTCTGAGATCGTTCTGGGAAACTTGTTCTGAAAACGTTCCGTGAGAGAAATGATGCCGTCCGTGGTGCAGTGTGTTGCAAATCCCCAAACCCTGCACGCGCTTTGCACGCGTGGGCCTGCTAGACTCCCAGTAGATTCCGCTTGTCATTTTCCGTTGCTAGTCAGAAGCCTTACTCCTTCGCCTTCGAGGAAAAGAGACGAAGAAAGAGAAATCTGACCGGCCGGTAGCGGGTTACGGCCACGGTCGCAGGTGCGATCCATGGGCGGCAGTCGCTTTGAAAACACCCGTAGGCTTGACCGCGCGGAGCTCGATGCCACGGCCGCAAAGGTTCGACATGCTGTCGAAAACGCTGGCTGCCAGGTTCGATGCGCGATGCCGCCAGAGCTGCGCGATAAGTCATCGTTTGGGGATGTCGATCTCATCGTGGCAACTTTTCAAGACAAAGAGGGGGGCAACGAAATGATCTTGAAAGCACACGAGCAAGCAATCGACGCTGCTGCCTCAGCACTCTGTAGCGTGGCGCGCAAAGGCGATGCTGTGACGCAGATGAGCTTGCTCTCCGAAGAAGGATTTCAAGTCGATCTCGAATTTGTCCCATCGGCATCCTTTGCACTGGCCGTGGCGGTGCATGCGCATGGAGATTTTTGCTGGCTCCTTGGGCGCGCTCTGCAGCCCCTTGGCCTCAAGCTAACCACACATGGCCTCTTTGTTCGACGAGCTGTAGCAACGCTGCTCGAGGATTTTCTGCTGTCCCGAGATCCTCATGCGGTGGCAAATTTCCTTGGTGTTTGTCCGTCCTTCTTTGATGGCGAAACAAGCAAGACCTCTGTGCAGGTCTTTGACGCAATCCAAAAGTCTCGTTTCTTTCGTACTGACTCCTTTCTGGATGAATTTAATGCGCTCGAGCCAAAAACAAAAGACCAGCGCCGTCGCGCGGCGCGGCGCCCCATGCTCGCTGCATTCCAGCACTGGTTGAAAAATAATCATCGTCCGCAAGAAACTATCGAATATCCCACGCCTGAAGTCGTTGCATCTTCTTTCGAAGCACGAGCTGCCTTTCTTGCAGCCAAGCGTCACGCTCAGGACACTTTGATAGAAATCGAGGACCGTCGGGCATGTCGCGCCTTTATAAATGGCGGCGACGTCATCCAACGGCATCCGTATCTTGCGGGTCCTCTCGTAGGCCAGTGCTTGCGCGAACTCTGTATCTCTCATGGCAACGGCAACTGGAAAGCCTACCTCCAGTGGCTACAAGCGACGCCAAGAGAGGACATCCTCAACGCCATTGATGCGCAAGTGAATGCCTTGCAGCGTCGCGCAAATTGTGATGTTGCGAGGCTCTCTTCATCATGATTGCTGGGCGAACGCGACAAGGCTTTAGGCCGATCGCGGGGCTGCCAACGGGGGAATATTGTCAAAACACCAAGCACCCAGAGTATGGATTGGGTGAAAAATTCAGGAACAAATAGAGGACCCACATGCGAAACACAAGAGCAAAAGTCAAGGTAACGATTTGACCAAGGGGCTGCATCTAATTTCGTTTGGCTTCGTAGCCTGGGCCTAATTTCGTTTGGCTTCGTGGCCAGGGCCTAATTTCGTTTGGCTTCGTGATCTGGAGCTTGCGTATCGAGTCCTTCAGAATTAATAGGGGTGGCGTTCCGCTGTCAAAATTGTCACATACGTTGAAACTAACCTACAGGATATTTACTCTACTTGACGGATTTTAACTTGCACTTGAATACAAACACTGCAGGAAAGGATACCTTCTTCTCTGCGGGCTTGTACACACCAACACCGATTCTACAGCCCGTCCAAAGAAAGTTCATCTCCCGACGTCGAACCTGCCGCCCATTGAGATAGATTCCATTTTGACTGAGCTTCTTTTCTGCTTTGGTGGCCTCCCTTGATGATTTGTACTTTGCCTCGGCGCCTTCTGGTGCCCCGTCGAGCTCCTCAACATCCTGTTGGGACAATGAGACGATCTCCGGAATTGACTGGTTCTCTTCGTCTGGGTTCTGCGCATTCTCGAGCTCGACAAAGTCTGCTTTTTGCGACGAAGCCGCGGATTTAATTGATGTTTCTGCCTTGGACTCTCCGGTCTTGTCTCCTGATTCGACATTGTTTCCTTCTCCGACATCGTTTCCTGCTTTGATTTTTTTCCCTTCTTTTGCGGGTTGTTGAGCGTCATCGTCTTCGCGGAGTGCTGAGGAACGCACAGAGACGTCCGAAATTGCAAACCAACCATTGTACTTGAAGATCTGAAACTCCATCTTGGAGAGGCCTTCGACATCACTGAGGTCAATTTCACATTTTGCACTGGCGCCGGCGGTCAATAGGGTTGCTGCAGTGGGAACACGCCAGGCCTTGCCCTTGAGCGGGCCGCGGGTGCATTCGATAATCGCGTCGCTGGAGAGCTGGTTTGAGACCAATGTCACGATGCTCTTTCCAAAGCGTATGGCGCACGAGAGTCCGAGAGAAAATTCTGTCTCTTTTTCGAGGGTTTTGGACTTGCCTCCCGCGAATACCATTGTGCCAGTCGAAGACCCCACGTCTGTGACTGCCCATCGGCTCGTTTGCGCGTCAAAGCTGAGAATAGCGTGCTTGGCACTTGTCGTCCTGTTGGCAAGAGGAATGGCGTTCTCATGGCTGCGTCCAACCGTGAGTGGCGCCTGGTTTGTGCGAATGCGCAGCGTCGCCCACTCGAGGTCCTCGGAAAAGATGCGCCATATTTTCGTTTTCGCCAAGAGCTTGGTCTCCATTTCTTCGCTCACGTCTGATGGGTAGGACTCGGGGTCCTTGACCACGATGGAGGCGGCGCCGCCCATCGTCCGATCGTGGTGTTACCCTACTGACACCTTCTTCCCTCGGACGGACGTTTACCGCCTGGTACCTCCTCGCTTGGATGTGCTTTCGCACCAAGCGTAGCAGCTTGGAGGCGACGATACAGCTTTGCCCGGTTTGCGGCACGGCTTTCGTCCCGCGTACCAATGCGCTCTTCCCTAGCAAAGACGCTCGCGCGCTGGAAGCCTTGGTTGATTGGGAGAACAATGCAATCAACTCTCGCCCAGCCAACCGCTCCGAGGACTTCCGGATTGCGCGCCCTTCCAATCTACGCTGCCTGCGCGAGGAGGCTATATCATCAAAGTCGAAATTGCGATGGACTCCTGCTAACAATTGATGCAGGAGGAGGCACCGAGCGCGCGCGGGGCCGAAGGTATACTACTCCACGACTTGTTTCCTTCCTTGGTCGGACCAATTCCTACTTTTCTTCAGTTTTATTGGATTTCCATCGCCTAGCGCCAACCAGCCAGTCTGCCAGCCAGCTATCTTAATGGCCCTGGCGCTCTTTTCCCCTTGGACACGACGCTCCTCGGCTGGCTGGCTGAATGATGGATGGCTACGTTACTTCGCTGGTTATGCAGAATCTCAGCCTGCGCGGCGCCCCCACGACGGCTTCGTCTGCAAAGTAAAGCGAGGCTGTTGGGTTTGTTCGCACTGCACGATTAGAAACGCACTTCAAAGGCAAGCGAATTGCAATTGCAATCAGTGTGAAAAGTCAATTTCATACCAGCCAAATCCAAGCACACACAAGCTCAATGTCAAATTGTCAAAACTGGAAAACCATTCAACGGACAAATCTTTAGTATGTCGACTCTACATTTCACGCGGACTCATAAAAAGGAAGAAAATGTGAATGATGAAATACGTCTCACTTTGCTTTGTATAGGGCCTAGAACCAAGGGCGTGCATCAAATCATTTTACATAGTCCATGCTCATAAAGTGGAAGCTGTGTCAGTAAGACATTGATCAACTTCCCTGATGGTGCAGGCGCACCTGCGTTTACAGTTTGTGAGGCTACTGTTGCTGCAGCTGCGAGGAAGAGGTTCGTGGCCGTCAGCCGTAGCCTTTGGCTCATTGCCGGAACTTTATGTTTTCGCGGTGGGCACAAGTCCGTTTCTATTCTCGGCAGCGAGACGACCGAGGCTCATAAACAGGACACAAGTTGTGGGCATGCCATAGGCACGGCAAATTAAGCACAGCCCGTGCCCGACCACAAATTCACCCTTTCGGTTGCTGCAGGTAGATGAAAATGGACAAGCTCTCAAACTGCGTCTTCTTAGAGCATTCCTACGGCCGCCGCTGTCCCAATGCGCACCTTCTCACTGGCAGCAGTTCTTTTCCATTGATGGTCGATCGATCGCGGCGACAGATGGACGCAACGGCATTCGTTCCCAAATATTGGGGGATTCATGCACACACCTTGTCCGTGAGAACTTGACCGGGACAAATAAGCGCTGTCTCGGCGCGGCTTGCCGATGATGATCGATTGTGATTGCGGACAAGACACACATGCGCATGACGTGACGTGGCGGCGCGAAGACCTTGTTGCTGCTCCTCTCCCTGCAGGTCATACGAGAGGATGATCGGCATCAAGGATCTCGCGCAGCTGAACATTGCCCGGCGCCGGAAGAGGCCGACGCCGCCGCCTCGACCTGGCACTTTGTCGGGTGGGCTGCAGCGCGAGCAAGTCGAAGTCATCAGCGAGGCGGCGAAGCGCAAGCCGCCCCCGGCGTTTCCACCGCCTCCTCGGAAGCCTCCTAGTGCCATAAGCCTACCGCCTGCTCGCGTAGCCAACCCTCTCCGAGCTAGCAAAAAGGATGCGAGTGGAGTGACGACCGGCCGAGGACCCAGGCCAAATTTTCCCAATGGGACGAACCCGGTCTCTTCCTCTTCGCCAGTCTCTATGTCTTTGGCGTCTTCGTCCTCCTCGGCGTCGTCCTCGTCATTAGGTGGCCTTAAACCTGCGCCTCCAGGATACTGGAAACCACCGCCACCCAGCGCAGCCTCGCTCCCGGCAGGTGCTCGACCTGTAAATCGCGCAGGCGCACGAGGTATACTCACGCCCTTGAGCGCGTCCAAGCAAGCGTGCGACGCGCACGAAGTAGCGCAGGATGAGCCACTAGCAACGAGTGCCGCCGCTCCCGGAATCAGAGCAGAAGTCGACGAACCTGTAAACGTTTCTGCGAACAAAGAGACGCAGCAGGAGAATGCAATTGTTCCGGAGCGTGTCGTCGCGGATTTGCAGCCAGAATGTCCCGCTGTATCGCAGGCAGCTTTGTCAGATTGCCAGCCTGCCGTTTTGGAGAAAGAGGATGCTCTACGCGGCGACGACGAGAGGGAAGAAGGGGAAGAAGAAAACCTGGAAGCTGCGATTGAAGCCCCAAACGTTGCAGTGGCAGAAAGCGTCCTCGGGAGCGTGGATGACGCCGCAACGGACGCCGTGACGAGTCCAAGTCGCCAAAAGCCGCGGCCAAAGCTTACCTTACGTCTTTTCGATGATGAGGATGAGAATGTGGATGAAGATGGGGATGGGGATGCCAATGGGAAAGACAGATATTCTCAAGCATCGGGTGAAGGGTGGAACACTGAAGGAGCGAATGATCGTGTTGGGTCTCAGGGTTCCCGGATTGGAGGGGCTTCGACCAAGCTTTCCCTCCAAATCGAAAGCGATGACGAGGATGAATTTGGCAACGGCCTAGGCCCTCTTCACGGCGAAAGTGAAGGTGGTAGCGCCGAATTTATTGCGATTGGGAATTTCGAGGTGCGAGAGCAAGGCATCCGCAGCAATGTTTCAAGCGATGAGGGAGAAGGGAATGTCAAGAATGAGCTCGTAATGATGGCGGCATTGGGCCAAGGTGCAGGGGGCATCGTGTACAAGGCTGTGCACCGGCCCACGTTGCGGTTGGTTGCAGTGAAGACGATTCCGGTATATGACCCAACGAAACGGTCGCAAATGCTCAAGGAACTCAAGGCTCTGTACGAGAACATGGCCCCAATCGGGTACCGAGACAAGGCGCCTCTGCTCGACACGTCGACACCGGCGCCGTGTCCCTTTATTGTTACGTTTCACGACGCTTTTATTAATCCCGAAATGGCAAATGTGGCCATGGTAGTCGAGTACATGGACGGCGGGAGTCTGCAAGACATTATCGACGGCGGCGGGTGCGAGAATGAGGACATCTTGTCGCAGATTGCGTACCGCGTTTTGCGCGGTCTGCAGTTCATTCACGAGCGGCACCAGATTCATCGGGACATCAAGCCGTCGAATTTGCTCATCAATCACCGGGGTGAGGTCAAAATCTCCGACTTTGGCATCGTGCGCGAACTCGAATCAACGCAGGCAATGGCGTCGACGTTTGTCGGAACGCTGACGTATATGAGCCCGGAACGTATCAGCGGACTAGCATACAATGCAAACTCGGATGTATGGTCGTTCGGACTGAGCCTCATGTCGGTGGCGCTTGGGACGTATCCGCTCGCAACGGCGGGCGGTTACTGGGCTCTGTTATCGTCTTTGAATGAGGGCCCGGTGCCTCGTTTGCCAGAGGACAGATTCAGCCCAATTTTGATCGACTTTGTCGCGCAGTGTCTCACGCGAGACCCGCATCAGCGTCCATCGTGCGAGCAGCTCTTGCAGCATCCCTTCGTAACGCAGTCGCAGCCTCTCGTCGATGCGCAGATGATTGCCGGGGAGAATGTTCCGCCCACGGACGCAGATTCGAACCTCGCGGAACTCAATGATCTCGTAGAAGCGCTTGGCAGAGCGGAGGAGCAGCAGCAGCAGCAGCTCGGGCCGGATCCGCCCCTTGAGAATGTCTCGCGGCAGCTCGGGGTGACTCTGTCTCTCGTCGAGGCCAAGTTCGCGTCGTTGCTGTCAGTAGGAAATTCTGAATAGTGATGAGCGAGGTTCTCGCGTTTCTTTTATGTAAAGAAAAAGGTAGCCATTGACAGATGATGGGTGAACTTGTACATTTTTCCTTGCTTTGTTAGCGATGCCAGGATGATCTTGTCGCCTCGTTTGTTATTCAGTGTCACCTCTGAAAGACAACGCGTTTTTGGCATGCAGGACAAGTGAAACAATATAGAAAGCAGATTTGGCTGCACAATGAGAATGCGAGGCAACGAGAAGAACCTACAGTCTGACGCTGGAGTGGATTCGTGAGCGAGCAAACTTCGCTTGAGGTTGGAAAACGGGATCTTAATGCGTGAACGAAGACGCGAAACACAACACAACCTCGCGGATTCGCAACTCAAAGCCGAAGGATCCGTTCGGCAGTATTCGCGACTACTTGGGGATGGCGAACTCGGGACTTTTGCGCTCAATAAACATAGCATAGTAGTTGTGAAACCTGCTGGATGAAAATGACAACTTTGTACGCCATGAATTTGATTGATGTTAAAGTGGCGAGCTTGTCGCTGTCGCTGATGCTCAGCAAGAAATAATCGCGAAACAAGATAGCTGCCCGACCTGGCAGAGTTTCCGAAAAATAGTTTCAACTAGACGCGATTGACAATGCAGTTGCGCCAACCAAGTCGCCCTGCATGCATTCCTACAATGATAAAAATGGGATTTTTAGGCGTCAACGAAGCCGTGGAATAAGGCACAATCTCAGGGATTTGCAACTCAAAATCTAAGGATCCATTTGGCGGTATACGCAACAGTTTGGGGATGGAAAACTCTGGACCTCTGCGCTCAACAAACAAAGCCTAGCAGCTATGAAGCCTGCCGGATACAAAGGACAACTTTGAACGCCATGAATCAAATGCAGCGAGCTTGTCGCTGTCGCTGGGACTCAGCGAGAGATAATCGCGAAACAAGGCAGCTGCCCGACCTGGCAGAGTTTCCGAAAAAAAAAAAACGTCAACCAGATGCGATCATCATGCAGTTGCACCAAGTCATCTCGCATGAATAAAGCAATGGAAATCCTCTTTGATGCCGTCCTCTCTCCTCGCTGAGGTTGGCGTATTTCACAGCGGATTTTAAGTCGTTGCAGCTAGAATTAAGAACGGCTCACGAACCCATCGTGAGCAGTGGTGTCATGTCAAGTCAAGTAAGCAAAAGGAAACAGGGCTGCTGGAGAGTCCAAGTTTGACAAGGATCACTTTTCACATTCGCGTCCACTACCATTGCCATTTCTCCGCGCTTTAATGGTAAAATGAATGGACGTCGGCCATCGCGTGCGATGGGTCAGAGCACGCGCGCGCCATGTCCACGATCGCCTTCGTCCAGGGCTGCGGTTGGCTGACGGCCTGGCAACACACGTGGGGAACTTTACGATCCCGTCTTTTCTCTCTGTCAGACCGATCACCGCCGGCTGCTCCGTGCTCCTCCGCTCCGCCGCCTGAACAGGACCAGCCTTGTGGTGCCAGTGGATGGCCGAAACCCAACAAATGGAGCGCAAGAAGGCGGTCAGAAACGCGAAGCCGCCTCTACAGCACGCAAATCGCTCTTCCTGCCTGACGACCGCAATCGGCTAAGCGATCGATCGATCGATTCGCGTCGCGTCGCCTTCTGTTTTTCCTTTTGCGCAGAAACACGCAGCCACCAGCCAGTGAGTGAGTGGCCGCGCGCGCGCGGACATGAGCGTCGGGCCTGCCTGGCCGTCGCCCCTGGCCGCTGCTCCCCCGCGGTCAGGCTCAGTGGGGCGCTCGGATCCCTCCCTGCGCCCTTGGCATGGCCCTCTCGGTGTGCGCGCACGCCGTTTTGCGTGCCTAGCTTCGGCTAGCTTCGGCCTAGCTTCGCCTGGCGCCGTTTTGTTTTGTGCTGCTAGCTTGCTTTTGCTTCTTTGGCGCGGGCGAGGCTGACGCGGGGCCTGGCGGCCCAGTGGCGGGGGGCGCGCGAGGCCGTAGTGGAGGAGCGCTGCGGGAGGGAAGGTTTCCCTGCGTGCTTCTTCCCCCCAAACCCCCCAGAGAGCACTGCGGGCCCTCGATCTGGCTGCTGGCATTCTAGTAGCCTTATAATCCAATCATTCATGGATGTTGAGGTGCGCGGCCCGCCACTCGTGGCGACCGCCTGGTCGCCTGGTCGCTCGCGCGCGCGTTTCCGCGCCAGCCTGGCGCCCCGGCTGGGCCTGGGCGACCTTTCGCTCGTCTCCGCTCCTCTTCTGTCCGCGGCCGATCTGTCCGCCGCGCCCTCCCGGGCCGTCGCGCGAGGCGACCGACCACGCTTCCCGCGTCTGCCTGACACGGCCTGGCCCGCCCTGGCTAAGGAACCGCCAACAGCCCGCCAAGTCGACCTCTCTCTCTCTCTCTCTCTCGCCCTTCTGGCCGGTCCCTCCCATTCCCCCCAGCGCCTCCCTGGCTCACCAACCACAGCGCCACTCTCGCAGGTCTCCTCACCGCTTTGGCGCGGGCACAGACAGCGCAAGCAAGATAAAATAAATCCAAGACAAGCAAGGAGATCCAAGCGGAGCAAAGTCAAGGCAAGCGAAGGCAAGCGAAGGCACCACTGGCCATGGTGGCTGATTGATTGCCAAGAGCGCACCCGGCAGCAGCACAGTCAGCTGTAGCGCTGCCAAGGATGTGGGGGGGGGAGAGACGAAGCGGACAGGCAAGTACGAGGTTCAGGAATGGGGGAGGGGGGCTTACTCGCCGTTCGTTGGCCTGCCTGCCAGCCTGTCCGGCTTCTTGCAAGCAGCAGCAGCAGCAGCAGCAGCAGCAACAGCAGCCAGCAATAGCTCCAGGCTACACGCTTCCACCACTGGCCGAGGCAATCCAACCAGCCAGCTGGCTGGCTGCAGGCTGCCAACCACCATGGCCATCGCTGCTTCGCCGTGCGGCGCAGAACATTGCTAGCTTTTTTTTCTTCTTCTTCTTCTTTTTGACTAGCAAGCAAGCAAAAGTTAGCTTCCCGGTTCCCTCAACTCGAGCTCGCCCTCGCCCTCGCCCTCTGAGCCGCCGCCTCCGCCCATCCAGCACTGCTTGCCGCCCTCGTGCGCGGCCACGCCGGCCGCGAACGACCCACCAGCCAGCGTCGTTTCTGGCTTGATTGCTTGCTTGCTTCCCCTGGCCGCGGCCGCTCATGGTCGCTCGCCTGTCTCCTGGCCATTGTTGGACAGTGGCCGCTTCGCCTGCTTCCCCTGCCTCGTGTTCTTCATTGGCGGCTCAAATACTCGCCATCATACCTCCCTCACCCTCCCTCCTCGCCCTCAGCGATTGTCTCTCCTCTCCCCTGCCGCTCAGCGCGTCTTATCTCGTTTCGTCTCTCCTCGTCTCGCCTCGACCGCCCTGTTTGTCTCGCGCCGCAAGTCCAGCAAACGCCGACCAGTCAAGCTGGGGCAGACCCGCTGCTGGCTGATTCTCCTCCAGCTTTTTTGCGCCAGGGAAGGCTCACCGCCAGCTTCTCTCCCGCGCCGCTCCTGGCCCCCCGGCCTTGCTGTAGCTTTTCGCTAGCTTCTCGCTAGCTTCTCCCCTAGCTGCGAAGCGCCGAAGAACGGGTGGCCGCGGCAGCGCTGGGTGCCAAGCCGCCTCGTGTGTAAGGCAGAGGCGGGGCTGCGGTGGGTAGTCTGTGGGTACGCATCGTCTGGCCGCGTATGGCAAGCGCGTCCCGCGGCTCCGCAGGTTTCCCTGGCCGTTCTCCAGCGGCACAACCTCGCCCTCCCTCGCGCCAGTGCGCCCCTGTCAACTGCCTCGCCTGCCTCGCCTGCCTCGCGCTCTGCCGTGCTACATGCACCCGCCCGCGCGCGCGCGCCCGCCCGCGCCTCCGTCTCTCTCCTGGCCGCCTCTCCCCTTCGCGGTCAAGTCACCTCCGCCTGCCTCCGCCGGACCTGCTCTTTGCGTCAAAGCTGCGCCCCGCGCATCCCTGCTCCACTATCCAGCCGCCTACCTCGCTCGCCGCTCTGCCGCTTCTCGCTGCCAGGCTGCTTCTGCTTGCAGTGAGCCGTCTGTTGGTTGCATTGTTGCTTGCCGCCAATTGCTTACCGCCAATTGCTTGCCAAGCGCGCTTGTTGGAGCGCCCCCCCACCGCGTAGCCACTGTGTGGACGCCTGCATCTGCCACAATTTGACGACGCCACCAGCCCCACGCTTCGCGTTGGCCCAACCTCGCTGCCGCCCTCGCGACGCGCGGCCGCCCTTTGCTCACCCGCTCCCGCCTGCCTTCCCGTTGCCATCCCTGCCACGCGCGGCGCCTGAGCGAGAGCTCTCGAGCGCGAGGAGGACGGCCTGCGCCTAGCTGCTGCAGAGCAGTGGGGATGCGGGGGGCACGCGCAGGGCGCGAGCGAGAGAGCAACTTGAGCACGCGAGGGAAGGCGGGCTGGCGAGAAAGTGATTTCTCGTGCGAGAATGCGCGCGGAGGGAGCACGGAGGGGAGGATGCACGCAAAAAAACCTGCACGCCTGCGCTCCGTGGCCGCTGCGACTGCACCTTCGGCAACCTTGGACGCGGCCAATGGGACGACGTCATGTCGAGGCTGGCTGCCCTTCACCGACCATCCGCGAGGAAATGAAAACCCTGTTTCTGTCCAGCCGGCCAGCTAGCTGCCGTGCTTGCCAGCCACCTATGTCTAGCCAAGCCTAGCCTAACCGTTAATGTCCTGGCTTGCCGTCTGTCGAAGTCTTATCTTTCTTTGTCCTCGCTGTTCTCTCCACTCTCCAGAGAGGCCGGCCGCCCGGCCAACTCCTGCGCCTGCGCTTCCATTCGCGTCTCGCCCGTTCTGCGCTTGCTCTCCTCGCTCCCTCGCTCACCCCCTCGCGGCCAGAGTCGTACTCGCGGGCGATGCGCGTCGGCCAGCGCGCAGTGGCCGCGCCTGCCTCGCGCTGCGCCTATGCCTGGCAGCGCGCCCTTGGCGCTCGCCAAGATGGTCTGCCGGTTTCCTCCCCCAAGCGCGCCCGCGGACTCCACACCTTGCCCCGCAGCCTCCTCCCCACGAGGTTCTCTGCCCCCACATAAGAACACGCCGCCTACTCTCTGGGGGAGGGCTGCAATCCCCCCCCCCCCCCCGCAACCCTTCTAAACCCCCCGCATCTTGGCATGGGAGACAAGCTAGCTGCTTGCTGGTTGGCAGCGTCCTGCCCACCGCGCAAGCTGCGCGCCGCGAGGAGAAGCAATGTTGAAAGCTGGCTGCTTCGGCGTCGTGCCGAAGGAGAAGCACGCGAGCGCGGACGCCGGCGCGAGGCGCGGCCTCGCCGCAGCGACGCCAAGCCCCGGCCGGGGCGTTCTGCCGGCCGCGGCGGCGCCGGGGCCGCGACCCTGCGCCGCGGCAGCGCGGGCGCCGTGCGCGCCCGCGCCGCTATGGAGCGACCGAACGAGGGCGACGGCCCTGCGCCGTCGCCCCCCTCCTCCTACCTGCACAACAACCAGCCCAGCGGCGACGCGGATAACGCCCGCTTCGTGGACGACGACAGCCCGCTCCTCGCAGACTTCGACCTGCTGCACGAGCCTGTGAGCCCGCGCGCCGCCGCGCTCGGCCGCGCCGGTCACGCGCCAAGCCAGCACCATCTGGAGCAGCCCCAGCATCAGCAACAGTCTCTCATCTTCGGCCACGCGGGAGACGCCGCCGCGCCGGCCGGCGTCGCGCGCGACGAGGAGGACGGCGGCAAGGCCAACGCGACCGAGAGTCGCGCCCATAATGGGGACGCCGCCTTGGGTTTGTCGCGAAAGCGGGGCGCGTCCTCGCGAGCAGGCGGGTCGCCTTCGGAGACAGCGCCCAGATCGCAAGATGCAAGCAGGCTGCGCTTTGCCGACGACGCGACGGCCGTGAAGGGCGCCATCTTTGCGAACGGGACCGGGAAAACAGGGATGGCGAGCACAAGGGGCATGCAAACGAATGGCAAGAACTCTCGAGCATCGGTCAAGTATCAGCGGCTTCGTCCGGGCCATGACGAGGCATCAGGGCAGCTGCCACATGAGCCGCTGCCACCAAGGGGGCGGCGGCGCTCTCGTCGCGCCAAGGACGCCAGCTCCTTGAGTAACCATGCGCAAATGACTGCAAATGCGCACGACTCGATGCAAGCCGGAAAATTGACTCTCCCTGTCGTCAACGTCGGTCGTCCTGATGACGATTCTCTCGCAAATGGCCCTGGAAATAATGCAGCACACCACCACCATCATCAACAACAACAACATCAACAACAACAACAACAACAACAAAACCCGAACGACAACCAACAACATCTCCAAAGGCGGCTGCCGCAGTTTGATCCAAATGTTCGACCAGGGTCTGCACCTGCTCAGCAGTTTCTGCATTCCTCAATGGCAGTCCACCCCGGAATGCCAACCGGAAATGCAGTTGGTCAAATAGCAAATCATGGACAAGCAATGTCGGAAGCGTCCGCCACGGACAACAGACGGACCACTTCCGATCCACATGTGACCTCGATGCCCTCACACATTCATTCGTACCCCACGCAGTTTCCCGGCCCAAGACCAGCCTACTGGGCGCCTCATCCCGGTGCCGGGTGGGGCCACCCAAATATGCCGTGGCCGGCGCAAGGCGTGCAAAATATGCAGGGCATGCAGAACTTGCAAGGCATGATGCCAAATCCCCCTTATCTGTATGGTGGGTACGGTCATCAACCTTTTGCCTACCCCGGAATGAATTCCAACATGTACAACAGCGCCTACTTTAACTTCATGCAACCACCGCCCCAGATGCCGCAGCACTACTTTCAGCAAGCGCAAATGGGAGCTGCAACCTCTGGACAAAATTCAGTGAACACCCAACAAGAGAATCAGTCGGGTTCGCAAGATCATCAGCCAAGAGAACGCCCCAGGCATCGCGCTGCCACCAACATCAAATCTCCATCCGGCGATTCTCCCGACCATGGGAGTGTGCCTGGTGAGGGTCAAAACGGTAGCTCTGGCAGAGCCAGCAGCAACAGCAGCGGAAGCGGCAGTGGCAGTGGGGCCGGCGGAAAAAGCTCTGCCGGAAACGGCGTCAGCAGCAGCAGCAGCAGGAGCAGAAGCAGTGGCAGCGGCAGTGGCAACGGCAGTGAGAACGGGGGCTTGCAGTCCCAAGACGCGGCGCCTGCCATTGCCCATCGGAAAAGCCGCAAGACGCCGAAACGATGGGATGTGGACGCCGTCGCGGATCTCATGCTCTTTGTGTGCAACAATTTGTCCAACAGCAATCGGCACACGCGAAATTGGGCTGCATGTGCAGAACGCTGGAACCGTTGCAATCCGGATTTGCTGTTGAGCAATGACGACCTCAAGATGAAAATTAAGCATCTCGTTCATGAACGGCCAAATCGCTCGCAGCACAAGACCTGGAACCGTAGCAGCAAGGCTACTTCGGAAAGCGAAGTGTACCATCTCTTGGCTCGAGTCGCACCAGAACCCCCAGATCTCCCCCTGGTGCACATGGCACGCTACATGTTCCATCGCCGCTTCAGCGAGGCACTCCCCACGCCGCTCACGACGAGTCACGGCAAACGCGGGAATTCTCTTGTCGGTGGCACGGAGAATTTTTCCAGTTTTTCCAAGGACGGATACGCTGGAAGCGATGCTGTCTCCATCACCTCGTCAGTGACGGGCTCGGAGTTGCTAACAGGCGCTGGGGCTTCATCAGCATCTTCCACGACGACTTCGTCATCGTCCCGGGGGAGCTCGCGACCGACGCGTGGGCGTCGCGAGCCCCGTGGCTATCTTGGTCTTTTGGCCTGGGCGGAAACGTATCGCAAGATCGTCGTCCAATGGATGCGCTCGGCGCACATGCAGCATGGCATGAGCGTATACGAGCTGCAACGTGCGCTGAGCCAAATTTTCACGCCATACGATATTAGTCTCGTCCTTCGCGGCGGATGCACCTGTCCGGCGTGCGTGCCGTGGGCCCTCAGCTGGAACCCCCTTGCATTCACTGCTTCGTCCGACGGCCAGCTCCAGCTCGCGCACACGCGAAAACACCTTCGCATTTTGCATGAGATTCTCGCGTGCTATGACTCGGCTCTACACAATCACAGTCTACAGTTGTGGTATGAGGCTGCGATCGCCAGCGTTGAGGCTGTCGCGACGTGGTCCATTGACGAGTTTTCAGATTTTGTGGAGCCCTTGCTCGTGAGCATGGAGGATTTCGCCGCCTTTTCTGCGCACTTGCGCAATTTTTACTCCCAGACCGCCGACAGCAATCGCAGCGCTTCTGTCGCTTCCATTCTTCAGAGCGTCGTTGCAGATTAGACGGTCTTTGGCGAAGCATGAAAGATGCCTTTAGAATCACAAAATGATTTTGAAGGCGCACCATCAATGGGTGGGATGCGCTTTCGCGTATCATCCCTGCATGACTTTCGGGCGCAGTCAGCATGCATGATTTCTTTGGTCAAAAGTCATGCTTTTCGGTTCGTCATGAACCCCACTCAAAACACGACCAATGACAATTCCCTGTCTTGAGTTCACCGCGGTATGTTATGCCACTCTCTCTCTTAATACCAACCTACTTTTTTTTTATAAAAATGAGAAATTGAGATTGCCTTTGAATGAATGGATTGCGCTTTCGGTCCCCCTTTTTCCCGAATCGCTGCATTTGCTTGCGCGTTTCATCTTCTCCCCCCCCCCCCCCCCCCCCCCCCTTCGAGATCCAGCGACCACTCGAATTGAAGCAAAACCCTCCGCAGAAGCTCCCCGCCAAGACCCTGCTACTTTTCGATCAACCCATGGGTAAGCGTTCTACCAAACTCTGGCCGGCGCTCGCGACCCTCACGTACGTGCCATGGCTCTTTTGCCTCTTCCCCGCCCAGACAATCAGACTCAGTCTCGCCTGACCACACACACACCGTGACACGCACTCACTCACGCACGTGTCCCGTGACGACGGCTTTACCCACCCGCCCCCTCATTTCGTGCTACAACCACCTCAGGCTTCCGCCACCCCGCCGCGTTTCTGCAAAATCCGCGGCAGGAATCCTCCTCGCCGTCGCCGTCGCCGTCGCCTTTGCGAACCAGGTTCTCGAGCGCTTCCATTCTGCGCTCGGGTGGCCAGTGCGGAGAGCCGCAAATGAAGAAATGTAGTAGTACTACCATTAGGCCAATACTCTATTCCTGCTCATAGTATTACCACCAGCAACGCGAAGCCGCGGCCTCCGGAACCCGCCCAGACGCGCCCCATGCCCCTCCCGGCGGCCCTGGCCCCGCTACACGCCCGGCGCCGGCTCCGCAACCCGGGGGCACCGCGCGCGTCTCTGCTGGGCCCTGGAGTTGGCGGCATACCGCGATAAGCAGCGCCGCAGCCGCCGCGACGCGCGAGCCCGCGCAGACCCGCAACCTGTGCGCGAAGCCCGACGCAGCCGCGCCCGCGCAGACTGCCGCCCCGACGCGCCGGCCAGAGGAGCGGAGCAGCGCAGCGCAACGCAACGCGGCGCAACGCAACGCAGCGCAGCGCAGGGCGCAGGATCGCGTCGCGCTGGAGCGGGCCAAGTATCATCATCTCGTCTCGTCTCGTCTCGTCTCGTCTCGTCTCGTCTCGTCTCGACTCGACTCGCTCGACCCGCCGGCGCACGGAGAGCGCGCGAGCGGAGGCCTTGTTCGCCCCCGGGCGCGCCACGCGAAGAAGGAGCGAGGCCGCGCAGAGGCACGGCGGCCCGTGCCGCAGCGACGTACCTTGTCTCGGCGGGAGGCTGTCGTACTCGTTGCGTCAAGGTGCACGTGCACGTGCACGCGCCCGTACGAGACGCCGGCACAAGCTGTCTTGGTCCCTCGGTCCCTCGCTCGCTAGCTCGCTCGTCCGCGCGGAAAGAAGAGAACTGCAAAGGGGAATAAGAACAGACGCTCTCGTTTGCCTACAGCGCGAGGCCACGGAAGCGAACCATGGCGCAAGAACAGGAGCACGATATGCTGCTGCAGGCGCCGCTGGAGCCCACCCAGGATGAAGACTCCATCATGAAAGGATATGAAGACGATGTCGAGGCCCTGCAGACGTCGCAGACGGCTGTCTTTGACGAGATGGACACCAAAACTGGCAAGGACGCGACCGGTCTGGGATTCAATCAGGACCTCCTCTTCGAGGAGGTCCTTCTTGGCGGCTCGCAACCTCCAGATCACGATGTGACCCTCGCAGCCTCGTACAATGACGCTTTTGACGACGGCGTCGCCGCTGGGGGCCTCATTGGCAGCGAGTTCGCGAACGGAGACCTCCAAGACCTCGAGGACCAATTGAGCAAGGACTCGTACGACTTTCACGTGAGCCCGCAAATGCACGCTTGCGTGCAGCAACAAGAGATCCGTGCGAACAGCGTCCCCGATATTGACGCATTCATGGCCGCCACCGATGAAGCCTTCGACAAGGAGCTGATCGAGCCATTGGCTGACGAACTGCTCGCCTCAATGACGCTGGGCCGCAAGCGCATGGCCCCGGCTTGGTCACCTTCCGACGGAGCCGACGAGAGCGACATGGAGACCGCCGCCGCGCTCTCGCCGCCGCAGACGCCCGCCTCGCCGCCAGGGTCCCCTGATTCCGCGCAGCAAACGCCGGCATCTGTATCCGTGCCCATGCGAGCAGCGATCCCCATGACGCGTCGCCACAACGTGCCGCGGCCCACAAGAGAGTCCCAGCTCACGGTGCAACAGACCATTATCGTTTACAGCACTCTTGCTCATCAGGTGGATAACACGGTGCGGCGTGAGCGCAACTTTGCAGACATGTACAGGAAACTGTCTGACGCGTACAAGTGGATGCAGACCACCTTTACAGATATTTCGCTCTTCAAGCAAAAAATTAAGCTTTACCTGCAGGAGCGACGCACTCGTCAGAATCTAAACTTTTGGAGAAAACTCACGGCGAACCAAGGAGATCCCAAGAAAACGCTCAGCTTTCTCAAGTCAGAGTTCAGCCAGACGCTCATCCCCGAAAGCATCGACCTCGGCCCCATTGCCGAGTACCTGGCGCACTTGGTGGTTAAGAAGGCAAAATCCCCGGGTTGCATAAATGATTGGGATGCGGACGCCCGCAAGGCCATGATCGACCTCCTCGTTGCTGTGCACCAAGAGGAAGGTGTCGGCGCCTTCACGCTGGCGCACGGGGCCGTATCTGGTCTAATCACACTCGGTGCTGTCGAGATGACCATCGTCTCTAATTGCACCTGCAAGACATGCACAAGCTGGAATGTCCCATCGGGCAAACAGACGCACGAGACTATTTTGGCTTGGACGAAAACACGCATGAGCATCATGCGCGACGTGCTCAAGGCACACGTTGAAGCTGCTGAACGAGGCACTTGGTCCACCTTTAAAACTCTTGCGCACCGGATTCCGCAAGTCGAGAACTGGTCTGTCGACCGACTCAACAACTTTGTTAAAAGCGTTCACAACACTGAATCCTGCGAGTTTTGCGCTCCCGCCCGGAAGGTGCGCCGCAAGCGCAGCGGAACTGACGCTGACGATGAGGACGACTGCTGTTCAGTGTCATCGTCTTCGTCGTCTTCTCCATCTTGCAGTGACGACGAGGAGGGTGAATGCGAAAATGCGAACGCGGACACCTCCTTCGTGCCCATTCCCAGCGGAAAAGACCTTGAATTGCTCGCTTGGGAAGAGGCAGATATCCCCCTGCAGCTGCAGTTCGATGACGAAGAGGACGAAATTGCCGTGGGTGCCGCGGGCTTGCCTACGCTCTCCGAAATTGCCTCTCTCACAGATGGCATTGCCAAGGTCACTGTCTGACGTGCTACCTCGCTCGTTCGGCCATGCCGACAGAATCATACATAACATCATAAATGTCTGCATGGCGTGTCTCAATTTTTTATGATGATTCTTGCGCAAAATTGTCGGCGAAAGAGGAAAGATCTGTTCATTGATTGCTCTGTATCTCCTTCCACGACTCTACTACTCGATTATTTTCTTTTCTACTCTTGCAGTAGTTGTGGCTTCACCTTTCGGAATTTGTGGTACTACGCAAATGTGAAACGCATAAGATATTTTGATTGATTGAGCTTTGATTTGATCGTTTGCATCTATCAAGCGTCGCTATCGCTAGCGTGGAGGGGGCATGCTAGAAACGCTCTCTTTTTCATCTTCGGAGTCGTTCTCTTCATCATCGTCGGAGTCGTTCTCTTCATCATCGTCCGGTACGCTTTCTTCTTCGTCGCAGAGGCCTTCCTCATGGAGGACGGAAGCAGTCGTGCCATGGAGAAAGTTTATGGGGAAAGTCTCCTCTTCAAGTGACGTTTGCAGCTCGTCGGTGATGCCGCCCTCAGTGAGGTACTTTGCGTATTGAAAATCCTCGGGAAGATCTTCCAGATCTTGTAGCTCCTGCAGGACATGCACGGTGCGGTAGACGGCATCGATTTGCTCCTCAATGCCTAAACGGGTCTCAAGTACCTTGGGGGCCTCCCTGAGCTCAACCTCACAATCGGAGTAGAGGCTCTCAGATAGAGCCTCGGCCGAGAACGAACCTGCGAGGCTTACGAACACGGACTCGCGAACGCTCGACCAGATCTGCTCGGGATCGATCGTATCGCTCTTCTTTAAGAGGGCATCCTTTAGTTGCGCAGCTGCACAGAGGAAGGCTTCCTCAACGATCGCTTCAGACGCTGCGTTGAAGCTGGCATCCAAGGTATTTTCAATGTGCTGTCTGACAAAGGAGAAACGCCCAATCTTGAGTGGAATTTTTGATTTGTCGAGCACCTCACGCAGTACGAGCTCCTTGTAACTATCCCATGTAGTGTAAGCGAGACCTACAATATGGTCCTTGAGTTCCGCCTTGTGATCGCGGAAGAGATGGGCTCTGCGTGCGAGGGTTTTCGATCTCGGGAAATCCAACATGAAATTGAGAAAAGCGGGGACATCAATCTCCCCGAGCAATTTCGCTGTTGGCATGTCCATGAAGACGTCAAGGCCTCGCTTGATCTCGTCTTTCACCATTTCCTGCGTGATGGCTCGAGGTGTCATGCCAAGATCCCAGAGGTTGCTGAAGCGCACCTTGAGAGCGTCCCTGCAGCGCTTGAGCTCTGCATCCACCCATTGGTCGCGCATGTACACGCGAATCATCTCATTCAGTGCGTTCAAAACGCCAGACATGCCATGTTTGTCCGCATCGTACTCCATGTCTTCACTATCACAAGCTTTTCGCAGCGCGATCACCTCTTGGGCAAAAGAGTCTCGCAAAGAGGTCATGTCAACGTGCTTTCGCGTGTCTCGATTCGCCACAGGGACGACACAGTCAACTTTCACGTCGTCTGGCATGACTGCTGGGTCGCGCTCGAGACGCGCCTTGAGGTTCTCCTCGCCACCTGGCATGTCGACCCTGGTCAGCACCACAACGGTGGGTTTCTTGGCCTCACGCAACAATGGCCAGATGCCGTTGTTATGAAGCGATTCCGATCTCGCGGATACCACCGCAAGCACAAGGACGTGCTCTTGCCGGAGCATACGCTTCGTAATGCTCATTGTGGCCTCTCTGGCAGCTTCTGGAGCAGTCACCATCCCGGGCAGATCGACCAGGTCAATGGTCGGCACGGAGGGAGCGCGAATTTCAATCTGAACTTCGCGGTCGATGACCACATGGCGAAAATTGTCTTCAGGGTGCTCTTTGCTGATGAACTCGCGAATCAGATCCGCAACTTGTGAAGAGAATGGTTCGTCGGTCTGATCCCCCGTAACGCAGATCTGAGGATCGGTCTCACGAACAGTCTCGCCCGTGTCGAGGTCCTTGACGCGGATCGTGACCTGATTCTGGTGACGACTTGTGCGAAGCATAAGTCGTACGGGCATACGCGTGCAGAATCTGCTGTCGCGCGGGAAGATGTCGCGCATGGCGATGCGTTCGAGAGTCGAGGACTTTCCTTGATTCTCAGTGCCGCATACAATGATCTGCGGTAGTTCAAGCTCAAAGTTACCTTGAACTTTCAAGGCTGCTTGAAGAAGTTTTGCATACGGTGCATCGGGAGCACAGAGAACACCAGCAATACCTTTGTTGTGCAAAGGATTTACTTGAGCTGGGCGCGGCTCACCTTCAGTGTCGGCGGCCTCGACAAAATTGTCGTTGCCGTCTTCTCCTTGTTCTTGTTCTTGTTGGTAAGGCGAGAGCGCGAGGCGATAGCCATTGCGACAGGCCTCTGTCTCGATCGTGCGGAACGCCTCGTGGAGGCGCCGGCGCTGGTGTTCTTCGGTCGCCGTGGCGATCTGCTTGTCGTACGCGGCCCGAACGTCTTCGTCTGTAAGTTCGACGCAGTCGATGATAGACAGGACCTCGAAGGCGGTCCTGTCCAAGTGCACCCAGCTGTCCTCGCTCGCGGCGTCGTCCATCCTCCCTTTCTCCAATAACCTGCGCGAGACGAATCGGGTTTGCCGCGCCTCGCGGACGGGCTTTCCTTCTCCCTTGCTTTTCTTCTTCCTTTCTTTTCTCCACGCGCTGTGACACGTTTCTCCAAAGCGTGATCACCATCATGGCCTAGACCGGCAGTCACTTTTTCCCTTCCCCTGTCACAGTCAACTTCTTCTGACGACATTGTCCATTTCTACTCGGGTGAAACTTGACTTTACTAATCGTAGCCTAGTAGACACGAAAAGTGCCTGTGCCAGGCAGCACGCGCGGAGTGTCCACCATGGCCATTCGCACACCCCTTAAATCGGCCTGCCGCATGCCCTCACGGAGAATCCATAAAAGGGCTAGACTACGGAGGGCAAGAAGTACGAGAGGCGCCTTAAAGAGTTTTGTTCTTGCGCAATCTGTGCTCAGTGGCGGAGAATCCACCTTGCGAGGCGATTTTGACGAGCCACCTGCAGCTGCCATGGCTGCTGGTGCAAGCGTTACGATGCCAACTCAAGCGACGCTGCAGCCAGACGAAATGCCAGGGCGCCGCGAATCATCACCATGCATGTCATGGAAAATGTCTTCGACCAATGGCAAAAAAAGGCACCTCCCACGGATCACAGATTGTTTGCCATCGTCGCAGCGCGTGTATATCCCCTATCCTTTGCCACGATCCTTCGTCCACGCGTGTCGTATTCGATAGAAAGCAGCAGCAGAAGCTGCAGCCGCTGCCGGGGGAGGCGAGGAGCAGGGACGGAGCGGCCAGAAATTTCCCCTCGCCGCCGCGTCCAAGCTGGAGAGTTCCGTGCGGGCTCCGCCGCGCGGGCATCTCCTGTCGTTCCTACCGCACAAGTTCTTGCGGAGCCGAGTGATGGCGACGACGGAGAGCGTGCGAGGAGAGAACATGAGTTGCAGGCCGACCGACTCGCCGGCGGAGAGCATGCGGAGAGCATGCGGCAAGTGCACGGACGGAGTGCGCGCGGCCGGACTGCGCTTGCTCGTTCATGACGCACTCACTCGGAGCCGAGGCCGCGGGCAGCGCAGAGCAGAGCATAGCAGAGCAGAGCAAGCATCGAAAAGATCCTCTGGAGAGTAGAGCAGGCCAGTACAGAGGTTGCGGCCAGACGTAGGTCGCACTCCAAAAAAGATACCTTGGAGAGAGCCGGCCAACGCGAGAGTGCAAGTTCTTCAGCTGCACCTGCAGCAGCCTGACGCGGCATCAGCGACCAATGCGGCTACCTTAGCACTGGCCTGCAAAGAGAGGCCGTCTTCGGGACGAGACGAGACCAGGGTGCAAAATCGAGCAGACCGCAAACCTCGAACCCCGCGCCGCGTCCCGCCTGCTCTCGGCGCCGCATCGCATCGCCCCGTAAGCCCCCCCCCCCCCCCCTCAACAAACTGAAATCAAACCCAAAACCGAGAGCGAGTTTCGAAGAAGTCTGCGTCAACAAAACCGAAATCAAAAGCAAAACCCGAAGCGAGTCGAAGAAGCCTGAACCTCAGAGCCCGAAGCGCGCAAGAAACAAGAAAGACAAAGAGTAGCAATCAAGGATCAAGGAAAAGGCCAGCGAGACCGAGAAGAATATGCACAGCAACAATGTGAAAATTTCCGGGGCTGGGCAAGATGTCGAAGGAAACGGAGGAAACGAAGCCTGCGCGCAAGCATTCGACAATGCGTTTGAAGATGGTACTGTCTGGGTGCACGGCAGCGGCAGCGCAATCTCGACCGGACCCACGAACAATCGTGCTGGCTCCGAGTACTCTGTCTCTGAGCGGGAATCATCCCAGGCTTCTTTGTCAAATTTTTGGGGAACGCCGCCAAATTCTCCACCTCCGGACTCAAATGTTACGCCACCTTTTCCAACGCCGCCACATTCCCCGCCTCCGGACTTCGATTCTACGCAATGTCTTGAGTGTCCCAACGCTCCTGTCTCGCCGTGCAACAACAGTGGCGGGTCCACGCCGTGCCATCCTTCTTCAGCTGAAGGCGGCCGTGGAGTTCCTGCGCCGGGCTTGCAAAATCAATCTCGCCCGGGTGACAATGCGTTTGAAGATGGCACTGTCGGGATGCACGGCAGCGGCAGCGCAAACTCGACCGGACCCACGAACAATCGTGCTGGCTCCGAGTACTCTGTCTCTGAGCGGGAATCATCCCAGGCTTCTTTGTCAAATTTTTGGGGAACGCCGCCAAATTCTCCACCACCGGACTCAAATGTTACGCCACCTTTTCCAATGCCGCCAATTATTTCACCTCTGGACTCATATTTACCTTTTGAGGGGTCCAACACTCCTGTCTCGCCGTGCAACATCAGTGGCGGGTCCACGCCGTGCGGGTGCCTTTTCGCTGGATACGACCTCGGAGTAGCTGCGCCGTTCCCGCACAATCCATCTCGCCCAGATGACCCTGGCATGATTTCGGGTGCGCAGCAACCTTCGGAATTGACAAGTGCAGCATGCCAAGGTGTAGAACCACAGAGGTCTCGTGTCGAAGTCGAAAGGCTCATGACCCATCCGGATGAGTGCATGCAAGCCACTGCTGATGGCAACACAGAGACACATGGGTGTCACTGCAGCGTGAAAACATCCACAACGGAGCCTCCCCTTCGTTCGCCATCAGAGGTGCCCAATTCTCTCTCTCTGGACAGTACGACCAAGACTTCCCAGATCAGCCTTTCCGTCAAAGACCAAAAGAAGTCGCGCAAACGCAAGCTCCATGTTGATAGCGCTACAGCCTTCTTCGAGACCGGAAAGTTGATGCAATGTGCCACAAATGGACAGAGCGATAAACGAGGCTTCCGTGAGACGTACATCCAATTTCGCTCAAGTCCCTCCGCAAAAGATGTGTCCATGACTCCAGACGAACACAGGATGAAGGCTTTATGTTTTTTGGGCGAACGGCCGACCAGAGTGAACGCTCGCAAGCAGCTTTTTGAAAAGTTCACGAGTGAGGCCTGTGTCGAGGCTGAACTTGCTCGGTCCTTTCCCCATTGCAAGCAAGATGGGTTCAGCTTTGGGCCAATCACAACGTATTTGTGGAACGCGATTCAGCTGTCGCGGCAAGAAGTGCAACATGTTCAAAAGGCACGACGCGCTCAAGCAGAGGAAAAATGCACGCACGAAGCGCAGGAAGCACGGAGGAGAAAGTTTAAGAACCCTTCATTCGAGGGAGGATCTTACTGGCCCGAGCCCGTGAGGCAGTGTCTCGTGGACCTCCTCATCGATTCGCATCAGCGTCATCGGATGACCGTCTCCCAAATTGTTGCTGCCAGTTATTGGTTTTTGACCAAGTTCCATGTCGAGGTCCTCATTTTTTCCCACTGTGCCTGCCTGGACTGCGGCGTGTGGGAAATGTACGGCAAACAGTGCACTCCGGGTCAGTCGGTCCTTGAATACACGCGCCTCCAATTTGAGGTTTACCACAAGCTCCTTTTGGCGCACAAGTATGACGATCCCACGCTCCTAGAGC
Organism: Aurantiochytrium sp. KH105; assembly: GCA_003116975.1. Taxonomy (NCBI): domain Eukaryota; class Bigyra; order Thraustochytrida; family Thraustochytriidae; genus Aurantiochytrium; species Aurantiochytrium sp. KH105. Next base: position 865,545 of record BGKB01000021.1, on the reverse strand, counting down.
GGTGCCCTCAACTTAATGCTCTGAGTGAACGTGAACGAGAGTCTTTGCTTAGAAAGTTGCACGACTGCGACGATTGCCTGCACTGTCCGAGCCCCCAGAAATCCGCTCGCACTCGATGCAATAACACCAGCAGCTTCGAGTACATCGATGTTGGCTATGGGGATGACCAAGAGGATAAGAACGAGGACGAGGACCTCATGGACGAGGGCACGCGCGTTCAACGCGTTACTGCTGATCGTGCGGCCGCAGTTGCCCACGCTCTCTTCCCTCAATCCGAGGACTTTCTTGACGCTGAGGATTCTGACGATGACGACGAAGACGACGTGAAGATCGAATACGAGGAGGATGCCATTAGTCTTTCACTCGACCGCCTCGCGCTCAATAACCATTAGAGTGCCGCCCCAGAGACCGCCATTCTTTTGTAAACATAAGCAATTCAATCTTTCTTTATTTACTGAGAAAAGCTCCAGGAACCACGCGTTGTGGTCTCGCTTACCCCAGCATTTCAAACCAAAGTTTTGCGGTGGCTCGGCCACTTTCGATCTTTATCTTGCCCTCTTCGGACGCAGCCTCTTCAGCCATTGCGAGCTCTCCTTCAACTTGGTCGCTCTCAACGCCTCACCACCAGACTCTCTCTCCTTCGACCGCCCCTCTCCCCCTTCTCCCCCCGCCGGCTCCGCCGCCCTCTTCGGCGCCCCGCTTCTCCCACGGACGCTCTGCTTTTTTGCGGGTCTGTCTCTCTGTCTGTCTGTCTGTCGGTCTGTCCGTCGCAGCTGGGGGGGGGGGGGTCCCCGCGCGCCGCGGCTGCACGCGCCGCCGCCGCTCCGTCCCCGCTCCTCCTCGCCCGCCTCCGGCTGCAGCTAGCCAGCTGCCTGCAGCAGCCAGCTCTCGGCGCAGCTGCGCAGCCGCGGCCCTGCGCGAGCCGGCGAGAGCGGCCCTGCGCGAGCCGGCGAGAGCGGCCCTGCGCGAGCCGGCGAGAGCGGCCCCGCAGGTTCTCCTGCCGCGCCGCCGCCCCTCCGCTCCTGCCGTCTCCCGGCCGGGCGTGCGGGCGTCCGCGGTGTTGATCCCGGTTCTCTCGCCCGCTCTCCTGGCCTCTGCGTCTCGCTTTCCCGCCCCAACTCGCCTGCGAAACCCGACGGGCGCGGCGCGCGGGCAGCAGCAGAACGCGAACGCGAACGCGAGCGAGCGCAACGAGAGCGGCGGAACCCAGCGCGAGCGGGCGGGCGAGCGAGCGGGGAAGGCGGAGCGGGCGAGCGAGCGGGCGACAGGAGCGCGCACACGGGCGGCGCGAGCGCGTGCACGACCACGAAGATGTACGCTGCGACGGGTACCAAGGCGGAGCGGGGCTCTATGGGCATGGAGATGCACGACGATGTCTTTCCCTACGCTTCGGAGATTCCTGATGGCATGGCCGGAGAAGAAAGCAGATACGTCAGTGACCTAAACCTCGACCTGCCCGAGCCGTCTCTCAAGGATGATATGCAAGTGGTTGCCGACATGCTCAGCGACGATTTGGCCCCGATGACGTGTGAGCATGGCTTGCCGCCGTCGCATTCTGACATTGAGCCGATCATGGGAGAGTCCCTTTCCACCTCTGACAACGAGCCATTCATCTTTACGGAACAAGGGGTCCTCGACGGCCAAATGGGTCATGACGACCTTGCGTCGGTGTCGCCGCCGCCGCCACCGCCGCTGATCTCTTCCATGATAGTGTACCATACTGACTCGAACGCCTCGCCACCTGGATCTCCCAGCGACCAAGCGACGGTCCCTTCATCCCCTGCGTCTGAGCCAGATTGCGTGTACCGGAGACCAAGCACGCCCAGCTCGCAAAAGCAAAACAGGCTGAAGCTCTCTCTGGACTGCGCGCTTGCTCTTTTCCGTACGGCATCGCTCATGAGAATGAGCCGCAGCGATCTGCGCGACTTCACAGCATCCTTTGAGGCCTACAAGCAGTTTCCTTGCACAGCGGGAACGACGTGGAAGGCGCAAGATTATCGCCAAAAGCTGAAACACGCTCTGGGTGAGCGGCAAGTGAGGACGGTGAGGCAAAATCAGATGATTCGGTCCTTCAGGGACGAGGCCGCCGTCCTGGCGGAGCTCCAGAAATCGTTCCCCGAACGCACAGAAAGCGGATTCGACTTCCAGCACATCGCCGCGCATCTGTGGAAGGCGATTGATATCTCGCGCGCGGAGGCTCACAGGAAGAGAAAATCCTTTGTTGCGCCCAAATTCAAGAGCGGCCTTACATGGGGCGGTCTCGCTGGAGAATCACTTGTCAAGCTCTTGGTGGAGGAACACTGGCAAGCGGATTTGAACTCGAGTGTCGAGAAGAGTTGGTGGTTCCAGAAGAAGGCCCAAGTGGAACTCCTCGTATTTTCGCACTGCAAATGCACCAATTGCAGCTTGTGGCATCTCGACATCAACAGTGCGAGCCCAGGAATGTTGGAGTTGCGCTTCACGAGGCTCCGCAGCGAGATTTACCACGCCATTCTTACGTCTCACAAGTATCAGGAACCCATGTCTCGCCTTAAACGCGATTTCCCCCAGCTTGAAGCGGTTGACCAAGATATCCTGGAAGAGATGCACATGCACCTTCACGACACGGAAGAATGCCCCACTTGCCAGCGCCGATCAACCCGTATGCACCGCGCCGCGGCTCAACTTGAAAGCGAGGAGAGTGACGAAGACAGCGACGAGGAGGATGACGACGACAACGTTGGCAAGGCTCCGAAAGGCATTGATGGACTTGTGCTGGCCAAGGTTCTCATGCCGCTTTCGGCCGATCACTACGACGATGGCGACGAGGGTGTGGAAACGGACGACGAGGAAGAAGAAGAAGCGAATGTGGAGAACGAGGTGGCGCAGGACACAGACGTTGCCGCCCTTGCCCTGGATCGTCTCACACTCAGCAGTAGCTAGTTCAACATGACCCCAACAGCAAGTGCGCAGCCAGCTCTCCTCGTGTAAATAAGGTGCTTTTTCTTTTTCACTTTTACAAAGACTTGTTGAGATACCACCGACCAGCGATGGCAAGAGAAAGGAGTTCACCTACTACAGAGAAAGAGGGCGAGAAGAGAAGAACTATTTCATATATATATATATATATAGGACGCGACGTGCGCGTGACGATGTGATAATATACTAGCGACGGCGGCGACCATGTGGCCCATTTGTGTTTGGTGGAGAAAAAATATTCCGCACGTCGAGCTGCGTAGACTCTTGGACTAGCAGGATGCGAGAAGTGAGGCCTTTCTTTTCTTTTTGCGTCAAAAAAGGCGATCAACGCATCGTGAATTACGGCAGCTGCTTGCTATGGCAAAAAGAGTTGCCGAAATGTAGTGTGAGTGTGTGTCGAATGTGATTGATAGTGGAGACGGAGGGCCGCCCTTGCCTCAGAATGCATGAAATTAGAAATGCAAAATGAGGGACGGGGCGAGAACTGATTCAGCGCGCGCGCATTTGCAGACTCGCGAGGATGGCAATGGCCTGGCTCTCGGAGTGCGTAAAGGGGTGAGAGAGTGCCGCTGCTGTTGCTGCAGGAAACTTGAGTTCATCGCCCAGAGCGTCTCGGTGCGACTCGTCCTCCTTTTCAATCCTTTTCTTGGTGTCGTGGCGCTCGAGGTCGCGGCCGAGAAGTTCGTCTTCGGGAATGGTTGCGGGAGGTGGTGGGGAAGATCGTCGGACTTTGGGAGGCGATCCGCCTTCTGGCCAACGATTAAGGAGATCTCCAGCGGAGCGCTTTCTTGCATGTTTGCTGAGCGTGGCAGGACCATTTGCGGCGTGGCCTGTGATGGACATTAGCGAGACCGTGGACTCGGAGCCGGTGGAGCGCGGCGAGGCGTCGCCTGCACCGGAGTTCGCTGCCTTGGGTGCCCGCGTGTGCGAGTTAAGAGTGGGCAGCATTTGCTGCGACTGGGCCAGGATTGGTGTGAGAAGCGGGAGCGATGCGGGCTGGTGCATGTAGGCTGGGCCGACGCGCTGCTGTTGCTGCTGATGGAGATGCTGAAGTTGCTGGAGATGATGTTGTTGCTGCTGCTGGAGATGGCGCTGCTGTTGCTGTTGCTGCTGATGCTGTTGGTGCTGTTGCTGCTGCTGATTATGTTGTTGATGATGATGGAGTTGCTGTTGTGACTGCTGCTGCTGCTGCTGTGACTGCTGCTGCTGCGCCTGAGCGGATTCGCTCGTGGTGCGTGCAAAGCTGCCAACGCCGCGGGCGACCTTCATGCTTGGATGAATCGACTTGATGTGCCTGCGGAGGCTGCCGAGCTGGCCAAAGCTCTTCTCGCAAAAGGAGCACTGATAGCGGATGCCGTCGTGAATGGCCTCCTTGTGGAGACGCAGAGAACTTTTGGTGGTAAAGGTCTTATCGCACTGGTCGCAGGGGACACGCACGGAGCTGTGCATCTTTTCGTTGTGCTCCTTGAGAACATTCCTGTGCACGAACTCCTCGTTGCACATTTTACAGCGGTACATCTTGTTGGCTTTGCCGTCGTCCCCGGGGCTCTCGGGGCCCGTCTTGGCTTGCGTCATCGTCATCTCTCTCTCTCTTTGTCTGTCTCTCTTGCTGACGTGCGTCCCGCCAAAGGCGTGGAGGGATGGAGCAAGGAGCGCGTGCAACGATCGATCGATCGATCGATCGAATGAACGAACGAACGAACGAACGAACGATGTGCAATTGCTTTTGCTTTTGCTTTTGCAATTGCGTTTGCAATTGGCGGTTCCGCAGGCGCTCTTCTTCCCAGCAGCCAGCCGGCCAGCCGGAGGGAAAAGCACGAAAGAAAAGGAAAGCAGGAAGTCAGATGGAGGAGGAGCCCTGTCCCTCTCTCTCCCTCCCTCCCTCTCTCTCAGGCCCTCCTTCCTGCTCCTGCTTTGCCTGCGGTGCCTTCGCTTTTCTGCTTGCCCGATCGATGGCTGGCTGAGGCGCGCGACCCCCGGTTTTGGGACTACTCTCGGCTGCGGGCGCTCCACGCTCGGGCGCGCCGCGCTTTGGCTGGCTGCGAGCGCGCGCGGCGCCGAGTCGCGCCGAGTCGCGCCGAGTCGAGCCGAGCTCTCACCGCCGACCTGGTGCCAGAGCACGGGCAAGGAAGGAGGCAGCGACGGAGGGGAGTGCGAGGAGTGCGCCACCCGTGAACGAGAGTCAGCGCCTGCGAGGCGGGTGCTGCTGTGCTAGCTAGCTAGCTAGCTAGCTAAGCCGTGCCGCGCTGTGCTACGCTATGCTGCGCTGAGCTGCGCTGAGCTCGGCTGTGATGCGAAGCGAAGCCGTGCCAAGCGATGGATGCGAAGTAAGGGCGCGCCAATCAATGCGCGATGGATGTGGTGAGATGTGACGTGATGCACAGCAGCTCCGGCGCTCTCGGGCGTCACGAATAGACGGATGAACGCGAAGTTTCACGCGCGTGCGTGCGAGGCCCCGGCTCCGCTCAGCGCAGCGCACTGCAAGCAACAAGCGCTGCCCTGGCCTGGTCGGTCGGTGCCTGGGCTTCCTTTCCTCGCCAGCCGGCCGTGGCTGGTCTTCCGTGCTAGCTAGCTCCTGCGCACGGTGCGCCGGAAGGACCAAAGCACAGCGGCAGGCTCCTCGGCACCAGGCCGCGGACCGCCCGCGCTCGCTCGCTCGCTCGTCCGAGTCCGAGTCCGAGTCCGGGTCTGCGCCCGGGTCTGCGCCCGGGTCCGCGTCCAGGTCGGCGCCGCGCGCGGCGGGGCGGGCGCGAGGGAGGCTGCTTTCCGTTGGCGGCTTTTGCTGCGCTGCTGCTGGAGCTGTAGTAGCGTACGTGCGCGTGTACTATACTACGTGGGCGTGTCCAAGGTGGACGTGCAGTACTACGTGGACGTGTACGGCGCGTATCTACGCGGAGACGATCGCGCGGGAGAGCCGCGCGGCGCTGCGAGGCGCGACGGGATGCGACGCGAGGCGAGGCGAGGCGAGGCGACGCGAGCGGCACGTTCCGCAAGGCGGGCGCAGGCAGGCAGGAAGGCGTCGCGGGATGAGATGAGTTGCGATGGCTGCTGCGATGCGATGCGATGGGCGGCGATGGAGACGACGGTGAGTGAGGGAGTGAGTGCGAGAGTGAGAGCGCGTCCCGCGCGAACTCCAGCGCCGGCGAACTCGGGCTCGCGTCTGCGCTGCGCTGCCGCTGCGCAAGCTGCGACCGCGGCTCCTGGGACGGACGACCGCCCGCTCGCTCGCTTCGGTTCTGGTCTGCCAGACTAGGCTTGGCTTGGAGTGAGTTCGCGAGCGATGGCGATCGCGCTTTCGCAGTTCGGAACGGTCGATCGATCGATGCCCGATGGCGCAACGGCCGAGGCCTGCTCTCCTCCGCGAGGGACGTGCCGGCGCCCAGCACCGCGGTCGCGGGGAGGGGGAGGGAGGGGGAGGGGCGGCGTGGAGAAGCTAGCTCCGCGCGGGGCGCAGCAGGGCTCGGTCTGGCTTCGGTCGCGGGGTCGGGCGGGGCTGAGTCGGGACTCGCTCGCTCGGCCTGTTGCAGTTGGCGCTTTGCAATTTGTTTATTTTATTTTATTTTATTTTATCTTATTTTTGCAATTCTTTTTCCTTTTTCCAACTTTGCTTCCACCCAAAAGTAAAACTTCTTTTTCAACAAAGAGAGAGAGAGACAGGAGGAGGGAGAATGGAACTGCCTGCGAACGGAAAGAAGCCCGGCTGCTGCAGTGCAGTGCGGCAGGCAAGCATCATGGACCGCCGGCAAGCCCTCGCATCAAGTCAAGTCGCGCTGCCTCGCCTCGCCTCGCCTCGCCTCACATCGCATCACCCACAATCGCATCGCCTCGCCTCGCCTCGCATCGCATCGCACCACGGCCTCGACTTCCTCCTCGCCGGCCGCCGCCTACGTAAGCACGGCCTCCGCCTGCCATCTGCAGCTGCTTGGTCCAATCTCTCCCTGAGGCCAGCCCTCGCGGCGCGGCGGCAGTGCAACACAGGCAAGGCAAGGCAAGGCAAGGCAAGGTCGGGATCGGGCGTCCGGCAGCGGCACGGCCACCTCGGACCGGGCGGAGCGGCCGCGCGATCGACCCTCGCACGCGGCGCGTTATTTTGACACGGCGCCGTCCTGGCAGTGGGGGCGGAGCGTTGTTTTGCCTTCTTTATACTTTACAGTTAGTTTGCCTTTTCCTAGATGCAACGTGCCTGCTTGCGTGCTTGCGTGCTGAAAAAATGAATGAATGCAAGAAAGATAAATGAATGAATGAATGAATGAATGAATGAATGAATGAATGAATGCATGCATGCATGAGAGAATGAGAGAATGAGAGAAAACGCGAATGCCTTTGCCAAGTTGGTGCCGCTGACCAGTCATCCGGAGGCCGGCGCGACCTCAACAGCGGCGGCGGCCTACGCTCGCGGTCCAGCGCTCGCAGTGCAGGTCATCTCGCTCGCAGCAGTAGCAGCTAGCTAGCTGCGAACGGCGGCACGCCAGTAAAGCTGGCGATCCCAGACTTAGCGCTGCGTCCTCCGCTCCTTCTGCTTCTTCCCTTCTTCCATCCGGCCTTTTCCTTTTTCTCTCCTCTCCCAAGGCGGTGGTGAGCCCTCCCTGCCGTACTAACTGTAAACCAACTCAGCTTCGCAGCACACAGTCAGCCAGTTCTGCGCCCTCCCTCCTTGCCAGCCAGCCAGCCAGCCAGCCACCATGGCCCTGGTCGGCCACGCCAGGCACGCCCGGCCGCCCGGCTGACGCGCGCCTCGGCCCCGCGCGGCTGCTGCGTCTGCGCTGCCGCCGCTCGCTCGCACGGGCTGCCTGAGCGCCGGCCAGCGCAGCACGGCGAAGTGCAGCACGTGCACCTCCTTTTTCCTTTTTTTCTTTTCGAGTTCGTTCTCCTCTCTGTTTCCTCTTTTGCATTACATTGCTTTGCGTTTGCAACATTTTATTATGGAGGTTTGTTTTTTACTTCCACCCACCGCGCCTGGCTTGCCGAATACTTTTTATTTATCCCGATAGATTCGAGTTCTTGGGAGAGTTTGCGAGTTCTCGCCTCGAGAGCGCCCGGGGAAGAAACTGCGCTCGCCGCCGCTGACTCCCCGCTCTGCACGCTCCGCGTTCACACGCGCTGCGCGCCGCTGCCTTCCTTTATCCGCGTCCGGCTGCAGCGCCTGCCGTGCTCTGGCCGCTTGCTTCGCGAGGCTCGCGGCCGCTCGATCGCGCTCGCTCGCAGCTTCGAACCTGCCTGCCTGCCTGCCTGCCTGCGTTCATTCTTTCTTTTTTCTTTCCGTTTTTCTTTCTTTCCTTCTTTCTTTCCATTCTTCTTTCTTTCCGTTTTTCTTTCCCTCTTCCCTCCTTCTCTCTCTCTCTCTCTCCGGTCGACCGGTCGGCCGTTCGTCCGCCCGCGCGGCCGCCTCCTGCGCCGGCCATGCCGCCCTGCCTCCTCCCGGCTCTCGTCTCCAAGCAGCAGGGCGGGAGCGGCGCGCAACGAAGCGTCCGTGCGTCCGCCCGTTCGACCTGGCTGCCGGCCGGCCGGTCCTCCCTCGCTTCGATCGATCGATCGACCGACCGACCGACCGACCGAGCGGCGATCGATCGTTCGTTCGTTCGCTTTGTCTTTCTTTCTTGCTTGCTTTCGCCCTTGCTTTCGCGCTAGCCAGAGCAGGGCGCGGAGCTGGCGGGGCCGGGACCCGCGCGGGGCCTGGTCTTCCTCGCGCGGGGCGGCGGCGTGCCAGGCGCGGCGGGCATGGCGGGCTGGCATGGCGGGCGGCAGGGCCGGCTGGGCGGACGGCGAGCGCGGCGAGGAGGGAGGGAGGGAGGGAGGGAGGGAGGGAGAAGGAGGGCAGAGAAGGAGGGCGGAGACGAGCGAGAAGGCGAGAAGGCGCGAGAGGCGCTCTCCTTTTTCCTCTCCCTGTCTCACAGGTGGCAGGCGGCGCCTGGCCGGGGCCAGCCTCCGCGCTGTGGGCCCTCTCCGCAGCGCCGCGCCCACTGACGGCCGCCGCCCGCAGCCCCCCGCCCCACACCTGGCTGGGCCAGCCTCTAGAACGCCAGTTGCGCACCGCCGGAACCGCGATCACGCCCGCCAGCGCCTTGCGTGTGGTGCTATCTATGCATGTGATGTGATGTGATGTCATGCATCACATGCAGCACTGCAGGCACTGCGCTCGCTCGCTGCAGGCACTGCAGCCGGTCATCTCCGCGTGACTGCGACTGCGACGCAGCAGCAGCTCTGCTGTCCGGCCGCCTCTGTGCGGGAGCGAGGCGGAGCGAGGCGGAGCGAGGCGGAGCGAGGCGGAGGCGCGGCATGATGGAGACGCGGCCGCACCGATCGAAAAGGGAGGCTGGGCCCGACGGGCGCCGCTCCCGCGATGCGACGGCCAAAAGACAGCAGCCCAGAGGCCAGAAGAGCAGCGCAGAGGACAGAAGAGCGCAGGCCGCCGCAGGCCGCCGCTAGCGCCTGGAGGGCGAAATCAGACTGGTGCGGGAAAGGCTGCGACCGTTGGTCCCGGCCACCGCCTTAGCTTCGGTCGCCGGGAGCCCAGAGGGGAACACGTGGACAACGGTGTGGATGTCGCTCGGAGACTAGGCGGCACTTAGGGAACGCTACGGGCTCCACCGCCCCCGACGTCCGCAGCGAGAGCGGCTGCGGGCACTGCTGCAAAGCAGGCTCGCCACGCGCACTGGACGCATGGCCTCCGTCGCGGGAGCGCATTGCCCGCTGTTTTGAGTGCTGCGGGCCGGACTCGAGGGTCCCTGTGCCCGCACCACACCGCAGCATTGCTCTCGGGGCTCCTCCCCGGTCAGCCCCCGGCCGTATACCTAGCTCGGACTTCCCCGCAGCTCATGCTGGCTGCGATTCCTTGGGGCTTCTGGGGGGGAAAGAGCACTGCCGCGTCTTGGTCCGCACCTGCGGGACCGAGGAGCCGCCCACGTCACCCGTCTTTTTTCTTCTTTTCTTTTCTTTTCTTTTCTTTTCTTCTTTTCTTTTCTTTTCTTTTCTCCTTCATTTCTTTTCCCCTCTATCCATTCGAATTCCTCCTTCCCTGCCACGGGTTCAACTATTCAACGAGCTGCCACGGCGCACTGCTGCAGCCAGCCGAGTCCTTTCTGATCCTTCCACCTATTTCTCGGCCACCGCCTGCAGGGCGGTGCAGCGCGGTGCAGCGCAGTGTGTCCACTCTGGTCGCTTGCTTCATCTCGCTCCCGCCGCCCTTCTTCTCATTCACCCGCGTTCTCGGCGACGCACGCTCCGCCCCTACGTCGTGCCTGCGCGCCTGCGTGTCCGCCTGCGTGCGTGCCTGCGTGTCTGCGTGCAATCGCGTGCGTGCAATCCACTCGCGCGCGCCGCTGCTGCTGCTCCGGCTTGGCCGGCCCCGGCCCTCCGCTCTTTCTCCCACGCCACGCTCGCACCGTCAGTCAGTCTGCACCGCAGCAGCAGTGTCGCGGCACGAAGAGCCAAACGTGGCGCGCGCCGAGGGCAGCAGCTGCAGCCCGCTCGCTGCGCACGCGCTCGAGTCCAGGTCCGAGTCCGCCGTCCTCCGGCTCCGGCTCGGGCTCCAGAAAGTCCAGCCCCAGCTCCAGCCACCCCGAGCGCGCGGGCGCCGCGTGCGAGCGACCCTGGCCGCGGCGCGTCATACGTGCGCAAGGCGCAATTTATGCGCTACCGCACCTGGCGGTGGCGGCTGATGCCGGGCTCCCTGCCGGTCGATACCTTCGTTTTTTCCCGGCCAGGGAGGAGCTCGCTGCCGCGCGTGGCGCACGCGACGCTGTGACATGACATCGACATCGACGCGACGGCGAGCACGCTTGCAGGTACGAGGGTGCGGTGGAGAAAATGCTGTGCTGCGATGCGATGCGATGCGATGTGATGTGATTGCGTGTACAGAGCAGTCGCTGCTGGTGCGCGCGGGAGACCAGCCGAGAACCTTGCGATCGTGCGAGCGTCGGAGCCTGCTGGCTGCTGGTTTTGCCACCGAGACCAGTCAAGCCTCGAACTTTGAATAGAAAAGGAAGGGGAAGGAAAGAGCGCGCGCTCACAGGTCGGCCAGCGCTCAAGAAAGGCCCTCGTCACAAGGGAAGATGGGGCCTTGCTCTGCCACTGGGGTCTGTTCACAGGTGTCACAGGCCCAAGCATGTGAATCCTTTTGCATCTCTCACAAGTGCACTTGCCGCTGCGCCAGTAGCATGGAGCGCTACGTTCGTGAGGTGCAGTGATTGGAGACTTTGCCGGTCAAAAAGGAAGAACGAATGGCAAGTATGCTGCTTAGCAAGAAGAATGGCAGAGGAAGGAAAACTCCTCTTCGGTTTGTTGCTTACATCGCCCACATGATTTTTCCTTTTGTGTTCAAGTGAGGACGAAGAGGAAAGGAAAGCTATACTTTGGCTTGATGACCTAGGCTGCGCTCATTGTTCTTTGCCAGATTACTTGAAAAAGGTGACAACGGTATGTCTTCATCAGCCCTTGTCAGGTGCGTTGGCAAATCTAAAGTAATGGCACAAAGGATGACGACGTTCGGCTTGAGCCGTTATATTGTGTAGCACGCATCGCACACGATCGTTCTTTGATTCGATAGACACTGCACGACACCCATTGACGCCTTTGCTGCGGATTTCTCACATGGCGTTTCTCGCCTTTATCGCTTCAAGTGAATCAGGTTGAGGCCACTCGCTCAGTTCTTTTACAGCCAAGCGCATTGCAAAGGCAAAGGGTCTTGTAGCTGTCAAAGAGCGAGCGCGCGCACACAACGCAGCGTGCGCTGCGCTGCACAAAGCAGGCATCTCTCGTTGCGACGTGGGCCTTACGCGCTCAGTTACAGCCAAGCGCATTGCAAATGCAAAGGGTCTTGTAGCTGTCAAAAAGAGCGAGCGCGCGCACGCAGCGCACACTGCGCTGCGCTGCACAAGGCAGGCATCTCTCATGGCGACATGGGCCTTTGCAACGTGACAACTCAACAAGATGGCGCTTGGAGACTGATTAATCTCGGCAGTGCATCGTGCGCTACCAGTGACACGAATTAGGACCTTGTAATGTTCGACTTTGATTTTGATTCCACTTTCCACGCAGAGTTTTCATCGCAACGGAAATCTGTGGCCCGACAATTCTCCCCCACACAATTCGTTTCACAGTGTCACGAACAATTGCAGCAACAAGTCTTCGAATACGCTGTTTGTTTATGTTGATCAATAGGGTAAATGGACGGCAGCCTTCTGCCGCGATCATGCGCGGTTGCTGCCGACATGCAGAGCGATTTGCATCGTCACTCTGCGTATTCTCGCGGCGACGGGTTGACGCCCCTGGCCAATATCAATGCACGAATCTTGATCACTCCACCCTTGTCAGCAAGTGTGATGGGCATGTACATATTCGCCAAACAGCTCAAATGTCTCGGAAAGAATGACGAGAGTTTCAATTTTCAAAACAGGTACTGCCGGCTCGTTGCACAATCATTGCTCTCCAACAATGAAACCAAAAGAAACCAAAAAAAAAGACGCAACTAATCAATTACGAGTTCGATATCAAGCGCTGAAGCTGGCTGTCGCCTTCCCCGAAACCACCTTCATACACACACGCGCGCGGACGAAAGGCCCCTTCCTTCACAAATTTACTCGGCAGTCAAATCAGGTGCTCTTAGCCTGCTTGTGAATGGACATGCGGATGCTAATGTACGAGATGATGTAGACGAAGGCATCGAGAGCAATGAGAATGCCAAACTTTTGCCAAAGGTCGTCGGCATCCAGCTCCTGCAGCTGCAAGTACTCTTCGCCAGAAATCGTCGAGCCGTCCGCTTGAACCAGAGTGCGCGGCTCAAACTCAACAATGAGAAGACCGCTGAGCGCATACTGAAACGGACTCAGCCAGTAAAGCCAGGTAAAGTAGTACGGGATCTCCGAGTATGGAATGAGAAATCCGCAAAAGAGCAAAAGAGGCATCACCACTGGAATCATCTTGCTCTGCGCATCCTGCACGTTCTTGCTCGTGCTGCCGAGCATGAGACCCAAGGCGGAACCAAAAGCAGTAATGAGCATCGTGCCAAACAGGTACAAAAAGTACTGGCGCGCAGACGGGTAAAGACCCACAATGGGGACCGCAACAGAGTACGCCACGCTACTAAGCATGTCAAAGAGCAAGTTGTTAATCACCTGCGCCGTGAAAAGCGCAGAAACAGTGTAGGCGCCGTTGCGGAACTCGCGCACAAGCAGCGGGCGCGTAAGCGGAATCACGAGAATCGAGGCGAAAGCCGTGTCAAAGACAGCCGAAATGACCAGAAAGAAGAGCGGTGAGGTGGACGTAAACGCCGAGCTTACCGAGTCCTTGCGCGCCTGGTTGATAAAGACCACACCAAGCAGTGCGCCAATGGCCAGCTTCATAAAGAACATTTGCAAAAACTTTTCCTTGTCGCGAACCGTATCCTCGAAAAAACGCTTGTAAAGCGTCGTGAACTGGTGCCACCACCCGTTCTTGGCCGTGATGCTCTCGAGCTGCTCCGCAGACACGCCAGCGCCGGCCACCTTGTTATGCTTGGACGTGTCGAGGTTCTCGCGCGTAGCATCGTCCAGGGCCGCCCATTTGTCGGCGAAAAATTGGAGATCTTCCTCGTCGCGGGCCTGGAGTTCTCGCATGTAGTAGTCGAGCGGGTTCTCGAAAGCGGGCGACTTGAACCCAATCGAGTTAAAGTAGTCGTGGAGCGGCTGCTGCGCCTGCCCGTTGTACACGACACGGCCGTGATGCAGCATGAGCAGTTTGTCGAACGAGGTAAAGAGCTTGTAGCTTGGCTGATGGATTGTGCAAATAACCATCTGGCCGTTCTCCTTGGCCAGGCGCCGCAAAAGCTCTACGACACCCTCGGCGGTCGTCGAATCGAGGCCAGACGAGGGCTCATCTACGAGCAGAATGCTCGGGTTCGTCACGAGCTCGGTGCCAATAGACACGCGCTTGCGCTCACCACCACTCACGCCGCGACGGTTCTCGTCTCCGACGGGCGTGTCCTTGCACTTGTTCAGGGCCAGGTCCTTGATCAGGCGGTCCACGACGGCCTCCACCTCTTCTGAACTCGTCGACTCCGGCAGCTTGAGCACCGCGCTGTAGCGCAGCGCCTGACGCGGCGTCAGCGCGGGAAAGAGAATGTCGGCCTGCGGGATCACGCACACCATTTGCGAGTACTGCTTGGGCAGCGGCTGGCCATTTAGGAACATGGCCTCGTTGCCGTTCTGCAGCGTTGCGAGAAGTGAACTCTTACCGGCGCCACTGGGGCCCATGAGTGCGCACAGTTCGCCAGAGACGAACCTGGCGTTAATGCCGTACAAGATGCGCTTGTCTGCGTACTTGCACATGCCCTTCTTAATCTTGACGTCGCGATTCATATCGCGCAGCTCCATCATGAACTCGGGGAAGCTCGTCGTCGTCTGCCTCGGCATCTGCTGCACCTCCTCGGCGACGGCGGCTTCCGTGTCGCCCTTCTCCAGGTCCACAGTCTCCCCCGATGCCGACGACTTGGCGCGTTCCTCCTCGGCCGGCATGTTCGTCGTCGTCGTCGTCGTCGTCGTCTGCGCGGCCTCCTCGCCCTCGCTCTCCGGCTTGATGCCCAGCATCGCGCCCGCGGCTTCCTCTCGCTCTCGCTCTCGCTCTCGCTCGCAGTCTCCGCGCGCGCGCACGGGGCTCTCGCACGGGGCTCTCGCACGGGCTCGCTGCGTTGCGGGTTTGCCGCGCCCTCCTGCGCGCGGCTGCGGCGGCGAACAGTGAACGACCGCGGGGCAGTCAACGCCTCTCTCCCGAGGCCGCTCATTATGCGCAGTAACTTTCTTTTTCTTCTCCCCCCGGTTCCTCCTGCCTTCCTTCCTTCCTCCCTTCTGTGCGTCGCGCGCCATCGACGCCCGGGGGCGCGCTGCGTCTCTCCGTGAACGTCTGTCTCCGCACTCGCAGATTACCCCCTTATGCTCGCACGACCTCCACGAGCGTCGGCGCCGGTAGGGTGCACGGGAGAAGCTTGCGACGCGGGACCGGAGACGGGGACGAGGAGGGGCGGCGGCGCAGAATGAGCGGGGAGACTCGCAGCGTACCCCGGTCGTCACTCGGTCGGTCTAATGACGCGAACATCGAAACGATCCTCGACCGATCCGCAGCCGCGGCAGCGGCGGCAGCGCGCTGCAACGCCGTCTTTCGCGGCTGCGCTGACAGAAGGCGCGATTCCCGCCCACCTCCGACCGACCTGTCTGTCGCGACTCCAATCGATCTCGCGGCAGGGCGGATGTCGCGCTGCAAGCAAGAGCAACTGCAAGGCAAGTCTCGGGATCGCTCCCGGCACCTGAGTCGGGAGAAGGTCGGCGCCGCTAGGAGTCAGCTAGGCCGACGCTAGGCCCGCCCTGGCCCTTTTCCAAAAACCCAAACTTCGTGCCGCGCAGCCGGCCATTCAAGATGTAGGAAAGAAACCGCCGCCGCCCCTGCAGCTGCAGCTGGCCCCCTCCAGACGCGCCAAGGCGGCCGCGTCCGCCGGGTTGCAGACTGGCGCACGCGCGCGGCACGCATGCGCATGGACCGGAGGCAGCGGCTTTCGAGCTCTTCGCGCGTCTCCATGGCTACTGCCAGCGTATGCATATACCTACCTAACCACCGGCAGCCACTGGTCAGGGGGGACGATTTGCTCACGGTGCGCCGCGCGACTGCCACCGTGACACACGGCCAACCAACTGCTGCAGCTGCTGCAGCTGCTGCAGGCTCTCCGGCTGAGGCGGCTGCTGCGCGGCGATGACGCCCCGCGCGCTGACGCGTTGGCACCGAGGCGACATCCGTGCAGCGGCAGTGGCAGGTCGCATTTCGAGCTTGAAGAGGGACCGACACGTGACGCGCGAGAACACACAGCTGTGGGGCAGGGGCGCACGACGGCGGACAGAGGGGCGCGGGACGGTCCGGGGGCGCGAGCTGGGAGTGAGTGGTCACCGATTTCGCAGCCAGCAGCAGGCTGCAATAGCGATGGTGATGGGGATGATGGATGGGGATGATTAAGTTGTTGTTGTTGTTGTTGTTGTTGATGATGATGATGATGATGAAAGAGAATGGGATGAGGATGGCGATGGCAATGGAGAGAGATGCTGCGAGGAGCGCGCACGAGGACGCTTTGTGGGCGGGCTCTAGCCAGGTGGAGAAGCGGCAAGGAGACGATTGCGAAGCGGCCGTGCTGCAGCTGATCTCGGTGAAAGGAGATGCAAAAATCTGCTGGCTGAAAGTGAGTGTCCGCGACAAAGGATCGTATCGGTCTCGTTCTGCGAAGAGGAGAAGACCATTCTGTGTGCGTTCGCGAAAACTGCATCTTATATTGTAAAAGGGCAAGCTGTAAGTAGACCCTAGGCCCGGCGTTTGCACAAGACGTCGAGTGTGGTCCTTGTGCATCTAGTTGCTTGATTTCGAACCAATCTTATGACATCGTGTACCATTGACACTTGGCAAGCACTTATTTGCGATACAGCCATGCGCTCATGTCATCTCGATGCCCTGATGCACATGGGGGCGAAAGTGATTCGAATCTCGTCTTGGACAAGCTGTTGTTGATCCTTGGAAACATCAGCCTCCCGCAACAAACATACGATCTTGGACGATGAAGCGGAGTTACTTCATTGTGTACACGCGGGCCCTTGCCACGCTTGCAAACAGCCAACATAGAACTGTTTTATAAGGGCGTGCGTCCTTAAAGTGGGTTAACCGCTTCGATTCCACAGCCAGCTGCAGTGAACACATTTTGTCCGCTCTGCTCTGCTCTGTTCTGCTCTGCTCTGCTCTGCTCTGCTCTGCTCTGCTCTGCTCTGCTCTGCTCGACTTTCCTTTGCGCTTTGCACACGCTTGCTACGCGAGGAGCAAGCAGCCTCCGTGCAGTTGGCAGCGGGCTGCCTGTCCAGATCCGGAGCTCACTCCAGCTTGCAGGCACAGGTACCCTTTTGGTTTCCTCGCACCGCATGCGCTGCCGAGCGGCATCGAGGCGATCAGCAGAGCGGCATCGCGCGGACAAGGCGAGCGAGCGAGCGAGCGGACGGACGCGCGGACAAAGCGCGCGAGAGGCCCGAAGCGAGGCGTGAGAGGGCGACGCGGCGTCAGCTGCCAGCTGCGACGAGCAAGAGACAGCGGACCTCAAGTGAAAAACAGCCGACGCAGGCGTGCGAGCTGGCCGTGAATACATACCTCTTTTGCCAAGGCTGGCTGGTCTTGTTTTTTCTTGAAGACGACGAACCATGAGGAAGTTTTCTGCGCGTATGAAACTGGCGTCTTGCGCCCAGCGTGCTGATCGGACGCCTTCTTCCGCGCCCGGGGTGGCCGAAGAAGACGATACCGCATCCAACGAATCCGAAATGGTTGAGGTCAATGACATTCCTGACGATCACGGTTCTCAAATGGAGGAGAACCCGTACAACGAAGACGACGACGACGAAGAAGAAGAAGAAGAAGAAGGTCGAGACGAGGACGAAGAGGAAAAGGACGATGGCGACGGCGATAGCGATCAAGCTGACAATGAAGATGAGGCATCCTCAAAAGTGGTCGAGAGAGGACTTTTCGGACTGGACGCAACGGTGAGAGCAATCGAGTTGATGCAGATCGGCGTCAAAGAGATCATGTACGTTACATGATTTCCAATTTTCACAGAATCCCCATCTGACTTGACATTAATTTGCAATGCTGACTTTGTCTTCTCATCCATGAAACGATGCGCAGTCTCACTGATCGTACCATTGGCGACGAGGGCGCCATGGCTCTCGGAAAAGAGCTGGGCAAGAACACCTCACTCCTTACGCTTGGGTACGTTGCAATCTTCGTCATCCTCCTTTTTTTGATGCTCAAAGGCTATTTTTGTTTAGTGTTGCATTCGGCTCCCCCATGGGCAAAAGGCGAAACATAACAACGACCCAAGAACAAAGTCTAACATTCGACAATCACCATTGATCATCAGTCTTGAAAACAACGAAATATGCGAAGAGGGCAGTGAGGCTCTGGCCGAAGCACTTCGCCAGAATTGCACTCTTACCTCGCTTTCGTAAGTTCGATCAGCCTCTGAAGGTCTCCGACGACATTGGCATGCATAAAAGCCGCTATGAACGATCAAGTTGCAGCGAAAGGAGTTGTGGACTAATATGTCGCTTGCACTGCACATATAAATGCAGACTTGAATGCAACAACCTCGGGAAGGCGGGCCTCACTGCGCTCGCAGAAGCGCTGAACGTAAACACCACGCTCAGAAAGTTAAGGTGAGTCAGGCTTCGTTCGCAAATTAGCTATCGCAATCGGAACTTCGAGGCGTGGTTGCACATGCCAAGCTGGTCATTTCTTCCTCTCTCTTTATTGCAATACCAAAGGCTTGATTTCGTGCTACAAGTTTCTGCGAGTAAAATGACAACGTCGGGGCTACAGTTGCTCGAACACTAACAGAGTCTGCTCTCCATAACTTCACAAACCGCAGTCTAGGAGGCTCGATCTTTCGCCGGGATTCCAGCGGCGATGAGTATGCTCTGGCGCTCGCAAAGACTCTTGCGCCAGATGCGAAGCTCGCGACGCTCAAGTAAGTTTGTGGTCGTGCAAAAGCTCCTGTGAATGTGCCACAATCGCAACAGCTGCTCGGGGCGTTTGTAGGCCACGAAATGATTCAAAAACAGAAGTATTCTTAACGCTCCTTGTTCATCATCTCCCGAAACGAAAAATGCACAGTCTCCAGGCTTCCGACGTCAGCGTGGTTGGATGCCAATCGATCGCAGACTTGCTGTGCAAGAGCAAATTCCTCAAGGAGATAGTGTAAGTGGGTCGCCTCATCCATGTTGGAAGAAGAGCCTCATTGTCCACGGAATATTGACTTTCTGCGCTCATCGCCGCGTTGGCTATGCTCAGTCTGCGTAATAACAACATCGGCAACGAAGGCGCAATTGTGCTCGGGGAAGCCCTGGGCGAAATGACGTCGCTGACATCGTTAAAGTGAGTTTGGAAAGAGTCGACTCGTGTCAAAGTTCCTCACTAGAGATAGTGAGACCTCGATAACACACGTGCACGCGTCGAGGTAAATGAATGCGTCTTCGAGAATTAACACTCACGCATTATGTTCACTGCCACAATATATCTTGTACAGCCTTCGATCGAACGACATTGGCGCTTTGGGGGCAGCAGGACTCGGTGAAGGTTTGGGTGCCAACAAATCGCTATGCTTGCTAAAGTAAGTTTCAACAAGGATTATGCAAATGGCATGTACAGATGCAAGATAGCGCATACGCTGGCGTCGTTGGCATCATCTGAGCAGACTCTTACATCTATTGGTCATCATCGCAATCGTTGTGCGCAGTCTTGAGTCCAATCCCATCAGCAATGAGGGCGCGGTTGGTATTGGCAAAGGATTGAGCAGGAACAGCT
The DNA here is from genome assembly GCA_003116975.1 of Aurantiochytrium sp. KH105. Classification (NCBI taxonomy): domain Eukaryota; class Bigyra; order Thraustochytrida; family Thraustochytriidae; genus Aurantiochytrium; species Aurantiochytrium sp. KH105. The sequence goes on along the minus strand of BGKB01000021.1, from coordinate 846,243 downwards.
CACTCAAGGAGTTGAAGTGAGTTCAAGCGTCCGAAAAATCTTGTCTTGTGCGCACGCGACAAGGGCAATGAGCAAAAACTGTTGGAAGAGGGCAAAGAAAAGGCAAGAGGAGAGAGATGAGCTGCCTGCAAGGAAGAGTACTGACGCTTCGAGCTCATTCCACAGTCTTTGTGGCTGCCGAGTTGACAGTGTTGGCGCTGCTGGGCTTGCAGAAGGCCTTGGCAAGAACAACTCACTCAAAGTTCTCGAGTACGTTGTCATCGCAAATGAAAGGCATGGAATCAGCGTGATAGATGCGAGTACACGCAAAAGTGCGGCAGCAACGAAATCGTGAATGAATTCTTTCATCCACATGAGGCCAGGCAAGAATGAAGCTAAACTGATGATTCGCGATCCTTGCTTTCGTCTCTACTCATGCGCAGCCTTGCCCACAACAAAGTCGGCGCTGCAGGTGCTCAGGCGCTCGGAAAAGCATTGAGCGAGCATCCTTCGCTCGCGAGTCTAAAGTACGTTGGATGCTGAGTCATTCGAGTCGGAAATGTTCCAATTGAGAGTTCATGCAATGCAGTCTGCGTGGATGCACAACGAAATGAGAGTCTTGACTGACTCAATGCACGCGAGTCGACATACAGTTTGCAGCGCAACACCATTGACGCCTCGGGAGCTTTTGGACTCGGGGAAGGCTTGAGCCAGAGCAAGTCTCTTGCGTCGCTGGAGTAAGTTGGCTGCGAATGTCCGAGTGCCCTGCGGCTTAAATGCGCGTGCATTGGCATAAAGTCGGTGTGTTGGTGATAAGATAAAGGCGTTCTGCTGACGTTGGAAAACTGACACTCTTCTTGGTCGTTACTACAACGCATCAACATAGCTTGAGCCGGAACCAGATTGGCGACGAGGGTGCTGTTGGCCTCGGGAAAGCCTTGGGTAAGAATACCTCGCTCAAGGAATTGAAGTAAGTTAGCAATTCGTTTCCGCGAATAAGACCGAATAGGGAGCACACTGGAACGCCCACATGTAGGGCAGCCATAGAGCTCACCACGCACTGATGATCACGCGCAGTCTTCAAACAAATGCCATTGCAAACAAAGGTGCTGTTGCAATTGGAGAAGGCGTTGGCGAGAGCAACTCGCTTAGCTCGTTGGGGTACGTTTTCGTCTGCGCTTGCCCTAGCTGCCACCCTGAGGTGCCACCAAAAAGGAAAGAAGTCCGGATGCGTGGCGGGTGGTGGTGTGGTTCGTGGTGGTGGACAAAAGAGCGGCAAGAGCGCTTGAGCGCAAGATTTATAAATGGATGAAAAGTCAGCAAGGTGGTGGGCGGCACTGACATTCCGCTTTCGCTGCCCGGAATTTCGTACCCAGTCTTTCTATGAACCAGATCGACGATGCGGGCGCTGCTGCGCTCGGGAAAGCTCTTGCGAAGAGCAAAACGCTGTCGACCTTGACGTAAGTTGAGCGTGATTATCCTCCTCCATAGCCTGGATCGCTCTGTATGCATTACAGGAAAGCAAAGAGGACATAATCACATGAAGGGAAGGGCCTGGAACCCAACACTGACGATTCTTTTACCTAACATCCGCTGGATGTGAGCAGACTGGAGTCTAACGACATCGGCGACGACGGTGCTGTCGGGCTCGGGAGAGGCTTGGCCCAAAACAACTCGCTGACCATATTAAAGTAAGTCCCAAGCTCGACCTTTTCGAGTTCATACTTTTATTAAGATTAAAAGGAGGAGTGGGTGCCAAACCTCTGGTCATGAATAGCGACTGACATTCTGCGTGCGCAACGCCATTTTCCATCGTTTGTTCGCACTCACAGGCTCTACGGCAACGAGATCGGGGACGAGGGCGCCATTGAGCTCGGAAAAGGTTTGGCCAAAAACAACTCGCTCACGGACTTAAAGTAAGTTGCACTCTAATTCTGGTCAGAAATCGGCATAAATTGATGCACGTGGGCGGCCATTATTGCCATGCACTCGTGCGCGTGTCAAAGAAAAACATCGGAAAGACACTGACCCTTCGCGCTCACCATTACCACCGCAAATACGCAGTCTTTCCGTCAACGCAATCGGCGACCTGGGTGCTGCTGGGCTCGGGGAGGGTTTGGGCAAGAACAAGTCGTTGACCTCATTAGAGTAAGTATGAGAGCAATGGCGTGCAGGAGAAACTTGTTCTGACAGATCATGACCACAAATTTCACAATAAGACTTACTGCGAACCTGATTGGCGCTGATGGAGCTGTTGCCCTCGCAGATGGACTGGCCAAGAACAAGTCGCTCATCTCTCTCAGGTAAGCTGGGGCTGAAAGTCGCAGTTCATTGCGGCGTGCAGGTGGTGCCAGGAAATGAAGGTCAAGCGCTGACATTGAACACTCTTCGCGCGAATTGTGCGTAGTCTCTCGGACAATAAACTCGGTACCGAGGGTGCTGTGGAGCTAGGAAAGAAGTTGGCTAGAAACACATCGCTCCAAGTACTAATGTGAGTTTGAGGATCTACATGCGATGCCAGGAAGGTGGCAACGACGGAGGACATCATGGCGGGAAAGCACGAAGGCCATAGCAGCCGCCATGGCAACAGAATAGACACTGACATTCCGCGCGCCTTGTCACGCAACCCATACGCACAGGCTCCAGTCCAATGAAATTGGCGATGAGGGCGCTGTTGCGCTCGGACGCGGCGTTGGCAAGCACAGCTCCCTTTTGGAATTCTTGTACGTTGACTGTCCGCAAGGGTGTATGCAAAAAGTGGATCCAAGTCCGAGTAGACAAGAGTGACGAAGATAGGATAACTTGAACAGACGACGACGGTAGTGCGAGGATAGATACTAACGTTTCCTTGCTGTGTCGCCCCGATTATCATGCGCAGCTTCGGGTTCAACAAGATGAGCCCCCCAGGTATCGCTGCGGTGGCGGAGTTACTTCTCCTTCACAAAAACAGCTTGGCTACTGTCGGGTACGTTTACTAGTCATTCAGGCGCACCTTGTTTGTCTTCCATGCTGACCATCACATCTCGCGTTAGAGGCCTGCCTGAACTTCCCCAAGACCTGAGCTGGGACGAGCTCTTCTCTTTGCAGCGAGGCGACGTGCGAGTGCAGCGAATTCGCCATAGCCTTTTTGACGCAGAAACAGGTCAATGGACTCAGCTCGCACATACATTGGCAAGAACCAATGCGCATATCTTTGCAACCTTTGTTCTCGTCCTCGACAAGGAGGATCCGGAGATGCACTCTCTCTTTGCTGACCACGAGCTGTGGCTTCAAGTCGGCGTGAGCGACGCATACGAAGGCACGATGTTTGCGGATGAGGAGAATAAACTTCCGTTGGTTCATGCGCTTTTTGACTGCCATCAGACGACAACGCATTTCTCCCTTCAACAGCGCTTTTGCGAGGAAATTATTGCGAAGCGCTTGCTTCTCAGAGATGGGCTACTCATGATGGAGGCCGAGGACAGCGGTGGACGGAGCGTTCGTTCACTTGCATTAACCAACCAGAATACAAAAGAGTGGGCCAAAACCTATGGCACCTATCTTGATCGCTACAGTGTCGCGAAAGGCCCCCCCGTTCACGAGTCCAAGACTTGCGCGGTGCACTATGCAACCGACATCCAGACTAACAAGGCGGTGGCGCTCAAAATCATGCGTGACAAAGAGCAATATGCCCGTGAGATTTCTGCGCGCGACATCTCAAGTGAAGGAGGGGCGTCACTTGCGGGCTGCTTGCCGCTTCTACACCGCGAAGATCCCGACTTTGCTGCGCGTCTCGATGATGAGCAATGTCTGGTCATGCCGCAAGGCTCTCGTTCGCTTTTCGAAGCCATCAACACAGAGCGCTTTGCAGGACGAGACTTGCAAAAAGTTCGCACGATCGCGTACAAAATCGCGTTGGCCATCCAAGATCTCCACAACAGCGGGCGTATCCATGGCGACATCAAGCCGCGCAACGCTGTGCGTGTGGTTCCCTCGAAGCAACACACGTTCTCTTATGATGAGACGGGCGGCCGGGTCCAGGTACCCGATGCGTGGCGGCAGAACGTGACAGGGGAGCAGCTCAATGGTCCGCCCGACGAGGAGTGGCAGCTCATTGACCTTGACGCCTCGGCTCGGATTCTGAACACACAGAGAGTCACGGAAAAGGTAAGCACCGGGTATGCAGCTCCCGAGCTGGCACAATGGCACTTTCTTCACCAAGCCCGCGCGGACAAGGCCCCCACTGTCAGTGCGGCCTTGGACGTCTGGGGCTTTGGCGTCGTTCTCTATCAAATGCTCTCCGGGACCAAGCTTTTCATGGTCGATGAATCTGACGATAACCTGGTGCATGGCCGGGATAAGACAGAGCTCATGAACTGGCTTGCTCTTGACGATGAACGCCTTGAGCGCATCAAAGAACGCGAAACCAATGGCATGGGCAAAGGTGACGGTCTGAGACCAGATGGAGCTGATGCCATCGAGGCCGCTCGCGACCTCGTTCGGCTTTGCTTACGCGGCGACCCTACGGAGCGCATCACCATGACGCAAATCATCGAGGATCATCCTTTTTTCGATTTCATGCGGCCGCAAAACTCATGCAGACCGGACAACGACGAGGACGTCGCTACGAGCGGGACTGGGCGCGACGAACATCGCAAAAAGAAGATGCGCTTTTCGCGTCGGGTGTTGAGTCTCCACAAGCTGGTCGTTCCGAGACGTTTTAGTCTTTTTGGTCGCACAACAAGTCCCAGGCTTTCGAGAGACGATCACACAGGCGACTTTTACGCGGATCATGGGCACAATGAGCTGACCGAGCTTTCCACGTACCACTTTTTCCTGTCGCACATGCAAAAACAGGCAGCAGGAATCGTCAAGAATCTTGCGTTTGGCCTTGAGCGATACCAGATGTCGGCTTGGACGGAGATGCGTGCTGCCGAGGTAACTCTTGCAAGTCTCCAGCGAGGTGTGCTTTCTTCGCAACGCTTTGTTTTGGTGCTGACGAGAGATGCACTGTTCCGCCCTTTTTGCCTTGCAGGACTAAAGTTCGCCATTGACTACTTTTCCAGCATGCCTGGTGGGCTGCAAGAGCACATTATCTTTATTGTAGAAGAAGACCAGCGCTTCAGCCCCTGGCACACGGGCATTGACGAGCCGTGGTATGCCGTGGACTGGGAAGAAGGCAATGTCGACCTTGATGACGAAATCGCAAGCGCAGGTGATTTCCTTCGCTCATGCCAGACACAGTACAACTCCGAGCAAACTTCATCTCGACGCAAGCAGCTCGATGAAGCTACGGCAAAGGCGAGATCTCTTCGTCGCACGCGGGATACGCGTCAGCTTCGTGAGACTCTCGAAAACCTCAACTTTGACCCGGACGAAGTCTTTGGCCTCGCAGAAGATGCTCTGTCCCTTTGCAAGCGCATCCCGTATCGCCGACGTCTTTTTGAGGAGGGTGCAATGCTAAGAGCGCTCGCTGATCATGCGGGCTTTCAGGTAAGTCCACCGCTTCGTCCATTGCTGAACCTAGTGGCAGATCCTCTCTTCATCACGGTTGTAGCGAAGTCAGATTCGGAAATTGCAATAGAGCTTGTCGCCAAGCTCAACATGAACGCAACTGCTAGCGTCCTGGCAAGTCTATTTCAAGATGCCATTCACGAGGGTTCATCCGTGGTTATCGTCGTGCTGGAGCAAGATTGTCTCGGCGATGTTCACGATGCCTTGACAAGCGAACGCCTGAGTGGGCTTCCTCTTTTGGCGGTGGCCGATGAAAGTACTTTTAATGCTGCTGATGCGGAACACGTTGGCACATGCAGCCAAGAGGTGCAAAGCAGGCTCTTTGATCATCTCGAGCTTTTAGCGTGGAGGACAGATGCGGAAGTGAGAGATGGAGTGTACATGGTCGGTCATGAGCAGCCCGCGCTTATCGATGAGCTTTGCTCTCGCGCGGCCAAGCTCCGACGTTCGCAACTATGAGAACGAATAAACTAAACACCTTGGCCCTACTTCTTTTATTGTTTGTTTGTATGAAAGTTTTACACTGCAGCCCAGACAGGAGTAATGAATGGAGAGACGGTTAGCCTGTTGGTCCTTTAGCTTGGTGTCGCACATTGCAAAGTCCAATCGCCCAATTGCATGCATCCATGACAACGATAGCGCAGACATTGAGAGTCCGACCATAAAGTTCTCAATTATCCTTGGCCTGCTTGTGGATGGCAATGCGCACGTTAATGAATGCGAAGAGAAACATGGCCAATGTCAGACCCCCCAAAACGCCGATGTCGCGCCAGTACTCATCAACTTCGAGCCCGAGGCCGGCAAGGTACATGGAACCCGTGACTACATTTCCGCTTGCATCAACGAGTTCCAATGGCTCGAATTCAGCCACGAGGAGCGCCGACAGAGACCATTGGAAGGGGCTCACATAGTACAGCCAGCGAAAGTAGATTGGAATCTTGTCGCGCCGGATCAAGAAACCGCAAAAAAGAAGCAGCGGCATCAAGACGGGTACGAGCTTGTTCTGTGCCTCCATGACATCTTTGCTTGTACTTCCCAGCATGAGACCTAGAGCAGAGCCAAACGCAGTCATTACCATGCTCACCAAGAGATATTTGAGGAACTGGTCCACGGAAGGGTACAATCCAACGATAGGAATTGCGACAGAGTATGCTAAACTCGACAGCGGGTCAAAAAACAGGCTTGTACAGATCTGTGCCGCGAACAACGACGACACAGAGTACGCTCCGTTACGGTACTCTCGAACGAGGAGCGGGCGCGTCAACGGAAGAACTAAGATCGCGGCAAACGCAGTATCGAGAATTCCCGAAATGACCAGAAAGAAAAGAGGCGATGTGCGCTCAAAAGCAGAGTCCAGCGATGTCTCGCGTGCCTGATTCACAAAGACGATGCCAAGCATTGTTCCTGTCATGAGCTTTAGCATGAGATTTTGCGCGAATTTCGTCTTGTCTCGAAGTGTATCTTGAAAGAAGCGCCGGAGCAAGGTTGTGAACTGATGCATCCACGAGTTCCGCGCCGTCATCTTTGCCATTGCCGCTTCGGAGACACCTGACGCACTCGCCGTGGGATGTCGTGGGGTGTCAAGAGCCTCTCGCTTTGCATCGTCGAGCTCTGCCCATTTGTTGGCAAAAAAGTCTTGGTCCTCTTCATCCCGCTCCTGCAGCACGCGCATGTAGTAGTCAAGAGGATTCTCGAACTCGGGAGACTTGAATCCAATCGAGATAAAGTAATCATGGAGCGGCTGTTGCGTACGTCCATTGTAAACGACGCGGCCATGATGCAGCAAGAGCAGCTTGTCAAAGGAGCAAAAGAGCTTGTAGCTCGGCTGGTGAATGGTGCAAATCACCATTTGCCCGTGCTCTTTGGCCAGCCGCCGCAAAAGTTCGACCACACCCTCGGCCGTGGTGGAGTCCAGACCCGAAGACGGCTCGTCGACGAGAAGAATGCTAGGATTCACGACCAATTCTGTGCCGATAGACACGCGTTTGCGCTCTCCGCCGCTTACTCCACGACGGTTCTCATCTCCGACGGGGGTGTCTTTGCACTTGGTGAGACTGAGATCGGAGATGAGGCGGTCCACCACTTCTTCGATTTGGCTGGCGGGCGCGCTCGAGGGCAGGCGAAGCATCGCACTGTATCGAAGTGACTGTCGCGGTGTGAGCGCTGGAAAGAGAATGTCGGCTTGCGGAATTACGCACACTGCGTCGCGGTAGCGCTGCGGAAGCGGTTGCCCATTCAGACGCATGGCATCACTCCCCTTGGCAATCTCTGACAGCAAGGAGCTCTTTCCCCCTCCGCTGCCGCCCATGACGGCACATAGCTCACCGGATGTAAATCTCGCGTTAAAGTTGTGCAGAATACGCTTCGACATGCGTCTGAATCCCTTTCCTGGCACTTTGACATCACGCGACAGGTTGCGCAGCTCCAGCTCGAGCACAGGGAGCTCATCGGGCTCGGGCGACACCTTTTGCGACGCCATCCTCTATTTCGTACCAGACCGATGTGAACAACAACGCACGAGAGACGACAGCCAGCGCCAACAAAAATGTCGCAAAGGGAGTCACGCGTTAAGGGACTGATTGCTCGGCTTGGGCAAGCTGCTGCGTCTCGCAATGTCGGACACTTATTGCGTTACCACTACAGCAAGGGTGGCCGAGATGGAAGTGACAGTTACACTTTAAAAATAAAGACTTCGCCTTCACAGTCAGACTGTGCCGTGGTGTGCTGTGCTGTAAGGTAGCACTACAATGTGCGCATGTCATAGAGGAAGGGCAACGCTGAGTCAGCTCAGGTTCCAACGGATTTATTTACACTTTTTCTCTGACACACTCGCTGCCTCATGCGAAAGAGAGAGAGTGAGAGAGAGAGAGAGAGAGAGAGAAATTGGGCCTATGGGCCACCAGGGCAGACAACTGATGAGACCAAGCAGATCCCAATTCGAAAGAAAGAAAAATTGACTGGATTGAATACAGAGAGGAGAAGAATTTTATTCTGTCGCGCATTGTTGCAACGGCGACATTGCTTTCCGTCCGACGACACGCAAGCTCGCAAGCAAAGAAGCTAGTCAATAAAGCTTGCAAGCAAAAGGATGGTCCTAGAACCCTGACAAGAAGCTGCCATACTATCGAGGAGCACTGGGCGCACGACCGCCCGTGAATCGTGACACACCGAGCGCACAAAGAGATGCCAAAGACGCGAGCGCAAGCACGCGCACAGAGAAACCAATAAGAATCATGTTGCGGATCTCACGGAACTCTTGCTTGTAGTCGCTCGCGTTCTGATTCGCGTGCGGGAAAGGCGTTTCAGGTGCCGGGACGCCAAGGAAATGACACAAGGGGCCCCAGCCATCACGCACACTATACTCGAGCAGCTGGTCCTTGGGCACAATGCGTCGCACACGTTCATTGTGCATTCGCAAGCGCAAACGATAGAGGTACGGGATGAAGCGCTCGGAGCCCATGCTAAATTTCTCCGAGGCGTCAGCAACTTCAAAGACGCGAGCAAACTCGCTCGAAAACCAGGTGAGCCAGCGATAGCTCGATTCCACTTCCTTTTGTTTTCGGTACGATTCGATCCAATCGTCTTCATCGCGCGTGAGGAGAATCACACGTGCGTCCGGAAAGGTCTGCAGCAGCTGCTCCCAAAAGGAAAACGCAGGCCCATCGGTAATAGCGTCCACGCCGGCAAACATGCCCGCAAAGTCTGGTTCTTCCTCCCCATCCATCAGAATTTCATGCCAATCATCCAAGAGCACGCTCACCTGCTCGTCCGAGTCATACACGACGAGCCCCAGCTCGCTCAGCGCTGCCGCCAGAGAGGTCGTGCCCGTCTTGGGCGGCCCCGCCACGATGACCTTCATCCCAAACGCGGTCAATGTACAAAGGGAGTTTGTCTGTCGGGGAGACCTCGCCTCCTCAGGCCTCGGCGCAGACCGTGGCCGGTGCCAGAGCCAAGGCCACCACCGCAGGTCCGGGTCCAGAACTCGCTCCCTTTCCCCGCCCGGGATTGCTTGCGGGGTTGGCGTGACGAGCGACCGACCGATCGCCCGACTGCGAGCTCGCGCCAAGTTTTGCAACACGTCTTCGCCCCCAACGCTGACGTCGTGCCGGGCGAGATTCGGGAAAGGGGTCTAAGGCGGTAACATCCGACCTATCTCAGGGTCCCGGGCGCGATTCGGGAAAGGGGTCTAAGGCGGTAACATCCGACCTATCTTAGGATCCCGGGCGCGATTCGGGAAAGGGGTCTAAGGCGCCGAGATCTGACCTATCTCAGGGTCCCGCGCGCTCCCTCCTTCCATGTGGATGCTAGGATGGTGGTGGGCCGGCGCGACTGGCTGCGCAGCGCAGAGCAGAACTGCGTCGGGGTTGACGGCGAGCTTGCGCGCGAGCGGAGGGCAAGCAAGGCGCGAGACGCGAGACGCGAGCCGCGAGGAGAGGGCCTCGCGGGCTGCAGAAGGGCCGGCCGGGAAAGAAGGCCGGGAAACCAGCAGGATGGCGGCCCGCAAGGGAGAGTCGCGGAGGAAGAGGTCTGCGCAGGAGCGCGACGCCCAGGACAAGGCCGCTGACAAGGAAAAGGAAGAGGTCCGGGAGGACCAGGTCGAAGATGAGGAGCAAGACAGCGACAACGACAGCGGTGACGAGAAGGCCCAGAAGCAAACCGACAAAGCGGACTCCGATATCAATGATGAGGAGGAAGACGAGGACGAAGACGAGGATGAGGACGAGGCCCAAGAGGAAGAGGAGGGCGAGCCCGAAGCGAAGCGCGCGCGGACCTCGGGGAACACGCGCAAGGTCATTGTCATCATTGATGACGCAACGCTCGAGCCCGTCAAGACATCCAAGGGGAGCTACGAGCTCCTCAACTGCGACGACCACATTGGGCTTCACAAAAAGCTCAACAAGGACATGAAGCGCTCGCGTCCCGATATTTCCCATCAAATGCTCTTGGCCCTGCTCGACAGTCCTCTCAACAAAGCAGGCCACCTGAAGATTTACATTCGCACTTGCCAAAATATTCTCATTGAGGTCTCGGAGCACTTGCGCGTGCCTCGCACCTATAAGCGTTTTGCTGGCCTTATGGTCCAGCTTTTGCACAAGATGAAGATTCGCGCCGTTGATGGTAAAAAGACCCTTCTCAAGGTGGTCAAGAACCCTGTAACGCGTCACTTGCCTCCTGATGCGCGTATCTTCGGCATGTCCGTCACGGGTACGCTTGTCGATGTCCACGAGTTCGTTCCTGCACTCGACGATTCTCGTCCGGTTGTCTTTATCTTTGGTGGTTTTGCCCACGGCCACATTCAGTCAGACTACGCCGAGGCGCATCTTTCCGTGTCAGAGTACCCGCTCTCGGGCGCATGCGCCGTGTCTCGCGTGATGAATGCCTTTGAGCACAAATGGAACATCATTTGATTTGTCTGTCGCCACGCCTGGCACGCAAACATGTATGAAAATCCGTAACGACCGCCACCAAGAAAAGAAGAGACAATTAGAAAAGAATAGCCGAGAAACAGGAATTCTACTGCACAATTTCTTTGTTCCAAAATTTTTGTTCTTCATGTCTCGATGGCACGGGTAGCCAATGTAATGTCTCTGACAATTCATTAAAGGAGACCGAAGTCGGGATCGAATCGCTCAATATTTTCATCAAAGTCGCTCATACGGAAAATCCGTTGACACCTTTACTTTTCACCGCACATGCATGCTGCGCGCATTTCGATGAATCGTTGCCCATTTTACGTATTCATTCCTTGACGATTGGACAATCAAGTTGCAGCTCGCGAGTCGATCGCTCGATTTTCTTTTGACGGCAAGAACCTGCTGCTTGCCTTGCTTGCAATATAGATTCGCGGCCTAACTCAACTTGCGGACAAACAACTGCAATATGCTTGTGTCTTGAGGAACGGAGACCTACGCCCGGGTTGCGCTGACCGATGAAACGGAAGAGGCCTGGCAATTCTTTTGTTGAGGGTGGTGCACGCTTCGGGCACGTAATCGGCATTTAGCGAAATGTTGATGATCTGACCATTGGTGTCAGGGATCTCGAGGTTGAGTGTCCCGGTGCCTTCGACAGTCATGGCGAAGTCGGACGCAGTCACGATCTTCCGTTTGCTTCCTGGGCGAAAATCGTCAGTTGATTCCTGTTCGAGACGATGGTACGTGAGCAACCGCTATCGAGGATGTAGTCGGTTGTCAGCGTCACGCGTTTCTCGGGGGATGCAGCGACGAATGCGTTCGAAAATTCGCGTGGAGCAGTGGGCTCCATGCTCGTAGTGTGGGCAAGCATGGCCTTCTTCTGGCGTTGTGCGTCCTGCGACTGACGCCTGCGTTTGGCAAATGGATTTTTATCTTTGGAAATGCACGCCTCAGTCCTGTGGGAGCGAAGTCGACAATGCTGGCAGAAAACATCCCCTTGATACGTGCATGCATTGGGAGGGCAATTGCCATTGCAGCGTCTGCAACGAGGAGATTTTGACTTCGAAGCAGGGAACTTCACTTGTCTGCCACGGGCAATGTATGCACTCGTGTCGGGCTGTGCAGGGGTAGTCGCACCAAGCGTTGTGTTGGAACGTGAGCTGGCAGGAAGGCTGTCTGTGGGGTTGGCCTCTGTTACGATCTCAGCGCTAATGGCGCGAAGCTTGGTCATGTTGATCTTCTCTTGCCCCAGAAGTTGGTTGAGAGAGGCTTTAGCTCCTGCGGGCGTGAGTCTCTTGAGTTCGGTGAGAATCATCAGGTGCCCGAAACTGGTTGCAGTGAGGTGCATTTCCTTGAATTGTTGGAGGATTTGTTCGAATATGTCGAGTTGTTTGAAGATCGCCGTCTCTGTCCCTAAGGATGCTTGTAAGTTATCGGAACGAATGAGCTCGATGAAACTTTGCATAAGCTCTGTGAGGGACTTGAGGTTCTGGCGAGTCTGGTGTTTCTCGAGAGCTTTCCATGCTTTGAGGCCAGAGCGTTGGATAGCTTTGCCGGTTACCAGATGTGAGAATCTGCCAAGAGAGGACTCGATGGACATAAAGAGGTGTCTGTCGAGTACGGCGCGTTCTTCATCTGGGGCCTTGCGGATATTTTCTTTGGTAAGGCGGTGAACGATGCGAAAGTCATTCATCTTGTCGCAGTAGCTAGGCCATTCCGCGTTAAGATTTGCTTCGATCTTGGGAAGGGTTGTCTGACGCGACTGGTATGCATATGGTAACACCTGGGGTTGTGACCACCGAGGTTGACTCTGTTGGGAGGTGGCGGCAGACGTAGGACGGCTTCCTTTCTTCTCTGAGTCATCCGAGGCAGAACTAGTATCTTCGGAACTGGAGTCTTCAGACTTGTGAGAAACCTCATCATCGTCGGAAGTGCTTTGAGCAGTCTTGACGCCTTTGCTGCGTTTCTTTCCATGGCCCATGACCTTATTGACGCGAAGTCTGATTGAAAGAAAGAACAACAAAGATGATTCGTCTAAACGTAAAAGAAATCTCCCCTCCGCGCGTAGCGCGATGGGGAGGAAGAAGTTGGAGTCTCACGCAGCTGCTCGGAGACTGTGGTTGTTTGCCTAGGTTGCAAGGGAGTCGAACGATTAGGAAGAGCCCGCTTGCAAATGGCCACCCTGGAGCGGGTAACTCGGAACTCGCACTGGGTTCGAGTGCTCGGGTGATTCGGGTCTGCTGGCGGACGAGAGCTCGCGTGTGTGCGGCTTCGTGCAGCTTAGACTGTGATTCACGCTGTGAATAGCATGATGAAATGAAATGCGTGGGCTCGTGTAAGAGCAGCATTTAAGGTGATGGAGTAATGTGCTGGGGCTTCGTCAAGGCGACATTATTTAGCAATGCGCTGGGCCTTCGTCAAGGACGGCATTGCCTCACTGACGGAATGATACGCGGGCCTCGTTAAGGCGGCATCATTGCAGTGGGTGCGATCTTGGATCGCACGCGGAATGAGTGCGGCTTTCCCATGGTGTGCACACTGGGTGTCCACACTGGGTGTGCACTTTGGATCTGCTTATGCGTGGATGCTATAGCAGTTTACCACCTGGTGTCAAGGTGATGGGTAGCTCATCGTGACGAGCATCGTCGATTAGTTAAACCTGGTCGTCTCACTATAGATGTTATCCACATTATCGTCGAAGTCAAGCCTGAAAATGATGTTTTCGGGCCAGCTGACAATGAACGACAAGCCGAACGGCAAGACGAACTCGATAGGTCTCAGTGTGCATCGGAAATATCAACGATTCGGCAGGGGTAGATTGTTTGAATACAAAGTTGTGATTTTACAAGTCGTCCTCCTGCTCCATCTTGAAGATCTCGTTTCCATTAGTTTTGTACGGAATTTCCTGTTGGCCGCTACTTATCTCCATGTCATTGGGCTGCTGTCGAACAAGCTATGCTGTTACTGAACTCGGAACATGTCGGGGACGATAGTGAATTCAAAATGCCAAAATGATCGTTCGCTGAGTTCAAAATTGGATTCCTTTTTGTGGCGCCTTCTTGGACTTTGTCCGAGAGGTCGCGCTTGGCCACATACAGCTCAACGCCTTGGGCGGCCTCTCCGCTGAGCACCTCGTCGCGGAGTTCCTTGATGGCGCGCAGAGAAATGCTGCGTGGGTCGATGATCTTACGCGCCTCCTTGGATAATATCTCTTCATCCTTCTTACGCGTAAAGCTCAAGCGCGACAAGCTCGCGCGGAGCGACTTGCCTTTGGGCATCTCTTCAAACAAGCCGTCTACGCTCGCTCGAACTCTCGCTCGGAGAAAGGCAAGAGGCTTCGGGGACGGAGGGGCGCTGCACGAGGAGAGACCCGAGGCGAGCCTCGCGACGTACGCACGGCGAGGAAGAGGATGAGGAGGGCACTGATGCACGCGCGGCGACGTGTTTGGAGTCTGCAGCTGCACAAGAAAGGTGCGACGGCACGTGCTGGCCCTTCTTCTTCTACAACTAGTAGTACAGAAGAATCAGCCTGATTCTCGAGAATAACCCGCCTCACATGTCAGCAAGTCCAGCGTAGTAGTAGTGCGGGCTCTCGGGAGGTATGTGGGAGACAAGAGGGCGATCAAAAAGTCTGCATCCACCGCATGAACCGTGGTCATGATCGCGATTACGACGTAGTTGCAGTGGATGCGACTCGCGGCGTGGTCGTTGATGTTACTTGTTCTCTCAGCGGCCGCGACCGCGACCACGCACGACGATGGAGAGGGCGCACTTCGAGTTCTTCGGCGGCCCGTCCAATGGATGACAGTTGTGGCGCCAAGGTCGTTCACATAGCCGAGGGCTTTGGGCAATAGGAAAGAAAGAATAAAAGAGAATGATTTGCTCTGATGTACTAATCGGAAGGTATTGGTCGGTCGTGTGCCAAACGCCTTGGCGCATCGTTGTGTATGTGCCCAAAATTACATTACTGTGATTCTGACTGTATTCGCCTCGCGACGTTAGGCACTCTTATCGTTGCGTGGATTATGTGGTTTGGTTCGAGTGCGTAAGGAGAATTTTCAGTCTCGGCAACAAAAAAACAAACTGATTCAAAAAAATTTCAAATCGGCGACTGGCCAGCTGTGCCATATCAGTCTCTTTGTTCTGGCTGTCCATTCAAAAAGCTACTCATATGATCTGTAGCAGAGTCAAGCCGTTTTTTTTTTAACCGGGTCGCGTCAGCTGTTCGCCCTTTGCTCTCTAGACGCACAGCAAAGTTTCTCGTCGAGCAAGGAGGGATGCGTACACAATAATTTGAATTGATGAAGAAATCACCGAGCATCATTTCGGCAAGAATGGATGCGAAAATTTCTTGGCAATTCGTAGGTCCAAGAGGCGAAACTGAGACGCATATGGTATTGTTTCCCCTTGGGATTTCATTCATCATGAGCCGAGTCATTGTCTTTGGTCGACGCTTCCTCGTCGTCGTCGTCGTCGTCGTCGTTCAAAGCATCGGTCTCGCACGCAGCCCCCAAGGCATTGTGGTAGACCCAACGAAGATCGAAAGCCATGTCAAACCAATAATTCACCGCGACCGTGAGACGGGTCTGTGAAGCGCGATGAAGCCACATGGCCGGAAGATACAAGATCTGGCCACGTTGTACATGGCACTCTACGAGTGCTTCCGTGACCTGAGGAGAAAACTGCGCAGGCTGCGTCACTGGATCGTAAGGAATCCATGGCACGGATGCCGCCGGGTCGTCGCGCACAGCGGCCCAAGCGCCGTGGTCATCGCGCTGCCACGTCGCAGCTGGAAAGGAGGCCTCCCCGAGAAAGAGTGCAGGGTGAAAGCAGGGCGGTAGCAAATGAAAGACCTTTTCGCCCTCGATCACCGCATAAAAATTCTCAAAGTGATCGAGATGCATCGACGAGACTGCGCGCTCGTCCCCAATCCACAAATTACACGCTTCAAGGGGGCCAAAGGCCGCCTGCGCGAGCGCAAAGCCGTCCGGAAGATCCGCCTCAAGAAAAGGGAGCTCTTGGCGCAAGTTGTCATTCTGATGTGACAAGTAAGGGACGCCCTCGCCGTCTTGATCCGCGCCAAGGTCGCGGTTGGTGCCTTGACCCAGCTTGTCAAAGAACTCCTGCATGGTCATTTCCACCTCGGCGGGCTTGACAAAGACGCCATCCCGCACGCAGTCGCCGTGGCCCCCGGGCGTCACGTTCACGTGCAGTTTCTGGCTCCCCGCCGCCCCGCAAAGGTACGCCGGGTCCCACCTTTGCGCCGCGGGCCACTCGTCCACGAGGCCGTCGATGATCACCGGCCGGTTCTGCGCGACGTACTCGCGCAGAAACCTCACCGCGTCCAGGCCCCGCTCCACGGGCACGCGGCCCCCGGGCGGCGCCCAGTGGTACGCGGCCTCCTCGCCCAGCGCGCTGCGCAGGCGCCCCAGCGTCGCCGTCCTCCCCGCCGCCGCGCCCCTCGCCGTCGTCTCCATGCCGTCTGCTTGCCGCTCTGCATCATCATCGAGGCGCCGGATCCCGCGCATCACATCACGGCCGCGCGAGGCCGCTCCGCTCTGCCGCTCTGCGCCGCCGCGCCGCCGCGCTGCGCTGCTGCGCTCTGCTGTGCTCTGCTCTGCGCCGCCGCGCCGCTGTGCCGCGCTCTGCTGGGCGGGCGCGCGGTGCGTGCGGGCGCGGATGCGGGACTGCCTGCAGAGGCCGCGAGGAACGAAGGAACGAAGGAAGGGGCGAATGAGATGCGGCGTGCCAGCTCACTCACCCGGCTCGGCAGACCGGGATCGCGCCTGCGGCCGCTGCAGCTGGCGGGCGGGCGAGATGCGCGGCCCGGGCATGGTCGGCCTCAGCCGCGTGGACCGCGAGCACCTGCGGCGGCGGCAGCAGCAGGCGGCGAGCGAATGGCGGCGCTGGGGGTTCTTCGTCGCGACGGCCGTCGTCCTGCTCGTCTTTCTCACCGTGTACCCGAACGTAGCGCCCGAGGTCAAGACCGCGGGGGTGCAGCGCGTGCTCCCGCCGCCGGGGGGCGTCGCGCTGGCCTCTGCGGACCCGGGCGCGCTGGGTGGCCTCTTCGCCGCCGCCGTCGTTGCGCCCGAGACCAACATCGAGCCAGAAACGAGCGCGAACCAGGGGCTCCGTGGCGCTGCTGCTGAGGCCTCTCGCGCAGCGGGGTCGGCCGCCATCAAAGACGAGCAGAATCTGGGAGCCGAGGCCTCTCTTTCGTCTACTGCAACATCATCATCTTCATTTTCATCTGCTGGCGCTTCTACTAATGCTGGTGCTCAAGGAGGTGATGCGCCTTGGGACGATGAACAGACCCTCGAGATCGATCCGTCCCCTCCAAGTCAAGACATCACCCCTGGCTCGATCCTGTCCGAGGAAATTTCCATCTCTTCTAGCAAATCTGAAGACGAATTATCGCCCGTCGCGACAACGACTTCGACGATGGACGCTGCTACTCCCTTTGGAACGCGCCAAGAGCTGGCAAATGCCTTGCAAGAAGGCAATCTGAATCCAAGCGCTGCCGATGATCAAGGATCAGAAAAGGGCGACACAAGCTCCGACCCGGACGCCTCGCTGTCGTTTCTCACTCCAGCAGACGGTCTCCAAATTGGCAACGTCCCGAGCACACGCACGAGCTCTTCTCCTCAACTTGGCGACACCAATACGGATACTGCCGGCGATACCTCTATCACACAGTCGCAAAGACAAGACGCTACGCCAGCTTCTGAATCGGTACCGGTAGCAACGCCCCCACCGACCGAGCCGCCGACCGAGCCGCCGACCGAGCCGCCGACCGAGCCGCCGACCGAAAAGCTGCGCGATGCCAGCGAAATCCCGGCCCGCAACGCAGCGCTTGTAATTCTCTCGCACAATCGACCCGACAATCTTCGACGGACTCTCGAAGCGCTCGTGCGCTTGCCCGAGGCAGGCAAAGAGTTCAAAATCTTTGTCTCTTGCGACCACCCAGCCTTCGTGGAGGAGTTTCGACGCGTTGCAGAGGAACCAGCGATCAAGGGTCTGGTCGAAGAAGTTTGGGAAACCTCACCCCCCGCGTCAGCCACCAATCCACTGTTCAAGATTAGCGAACACTACCGCTTCGCTCTGGAAAGTGGACTGACGGATCGCCCCTTTACACATCTCATTGTCACCGAGGATGATCTCGTGCCATCACCGGATTTTCTCACATACTTTCACCACACGTCTGCTGTGCTCGATCGAGACCCTACGCTGTGGTGCGTGTCCGCTTGGCACGACAACGGTTTCCGGCAGCTTGTGCGCGATGAGCGACGGCTC
This sequence comes from Aurantiochytrium sp. KH105, assembly GCA_003116975.1. Lineage (NCBI taxonomy): Eukaryota > Bigyra > Thraustochytrida > Thraustochytriidae > Aurantiochytrium > Aurantiochytrium sp. KH105. The sequence continues at coordinate 828,067 of BGKB01000021.1, read as the reverse complement.
TTTCGCACCGATTTCTTCCCTGGCCTTGGCTGGATGATACGTCGCGAGCACTGGAATGAGGTTCTGCGGCCCATTTGGCCACGCGCCCCCACCAATGGCTGGGACCACTGGATCCGAAGCATTGGCGAGCACGAGGGTCGCGACTGCATTGCTCCAGAAATCCCGCGCGTGCAGCATGTGTCAACCTCGGGAACTACCGTCAACGATGGCGGCAAATTCTTTGCGCGATTTGCGCTTAGCGCAATGGCGGCATCCCCGGAAAAGAACCCATACTACCCTCTCGAAGACCTCTACCTCGGCGCCTACCGTCGCAAGGTACTCGAAAGTGTCCAAGCGGCACGCCGCATCTCGTTGCCACAATATGTGGGTCTGAGTCGCGACAACTTCAAGTCTTTAATGCACGATGGGCCCACAGACCTTCCCAGCACCTACCTGATACTATACAAACGCGAGCATTACGTTCAATTGGCTCGACAGCTCGGTCTATGGCGCACAGAGCCTCGCGCTTCGTTCGAGGGCATCATTCGCATCGCAAATACGCCCGGTCAGCCAGCGCTGTTGCTGGCCGAACGTAGGGACGCCCGCAATCTCTTGTCTCCCGACGAGGCCATTGATATGCGCGAGGATCTCGTCCCAGTCGCTGCGGGTCCGAAAGAGAGCTGCGCCGATGCTTGCAAAGTCCAGGGTATGGAGTGTGTTGCGGAACAGCTTGCCTTCCTCAACAAGTGTACTGTGATGAAACGCTACTTTCCCTGCGAGGGCGGCTGCTCGTCGCAGGTCGGTCTCGAGCTTCCGGCCTACGTCTCTGACGCCAATAATGCTGCTGCCAAACAGTGTCTTCTCTCTTATTCGGAGACGCTTTCTTGCTCTGCAAAGCATGCCGCAACGCAGCGGATTTGCCCATGTGCGCCCCTCGAGGCGATTGGCGCTTAATTTTCGCCTTGAACGAACTGTGCCTTGGTGTTGGATGGTGTTTTGTTGGTATACGAAATCACCGTTTACTACTTCACTGGAAGATAAAATTGTATTGCCGCTTTCATTTGTTTCATTTCCCGACCAATCAAGTTGGTCATCGCTTGATGTTTCCACTTGATGCAAAACGTTGCTTGTACTTGGTGTTGCTCGCATCGTCGTCTCTGTGGGATCTTGATCTGCTTCGACCGCAACTGCTGGTGCTGGTGCTGCTGCTACTGCTGCTGCTGCTACGAAGAAGAAGAAGAAGAGATATAGCCTAGAAGAAAATTGGTACGTCCGTCACCCTACTTGTCAAGCTCACAATCTTCCAGAGTATGAGCATACAATTACAAACCTTGTCTTGCACCTCACTGTCGTTACAGTGACTATACGCCTATTGGAGTCACGCCCAGCCTGAGGACTGCTGTCATTTTAAGCCATTTTTACTTTCCAAAAATTCCGCGCGTGGACGCCAATAGGCCCTTTTGCGGCGACCAGTCGCGCCTCCGAGTTCGGGCCCGGCGCAGACCCAGGACCCGGGAGCGCGCGCGCGAGAAGGCTCGTGCGCAGCGCGGCGCAGCGGCGGAGACCAGCACGCCCGCGGACGGCTTTCTGTTCGTGGCGAAGGTCAGCAGCTAGAAGTAGCGGCAGCGCGGACACCGGCGCATCGCCCAAGCCGGCCAGCGAGCGGGTGGTCCCCACCCACTTGCGGCGTAGAAACTCGAGGCCGCGCGCGGCTCGGACAGCAACGCGGAGGAGAAGGACGACAAGATGGTGCGCATTGAACATTGCTTCGTGTGCTCAGGTACGTGACGAGAAAGTGGCCGCGCCTTGGAGGGCTCAGAGAGCCGAGAACTGACCCCAGGAGACCTATGTTATTCTCTCTTTCACTCATTCATTCGCTTGCGCTCTCTTTTCTTCGATACAGGCCCGGTTTACCCCGGCCATGGCATCACCTTTGTTCGCAACGATAGCAAGGTGTTCAAGTTCTGTAGATCCAAATGCCACAAGAGCTTCAAGCTCAAGCGCAACCCGCGCAAGATCAAGTGGACCAAGTCGTACAGGAAATCGCGCGGCAAGGAGATGGCCGTCGACTCCACCTTCGACTTTGAGAAACGCCGCAACAGACCGGTCAAGTACGATCGCGACCTCATGATGCAGACGCTCGAGGCCATGAAGAAGGTCGAGAAGATCCGTACCGCTCGCGAGGAGCGCTTTTACAGACGCCGTATGCGCGACGTCAAGCAGCTCGAAAAGACGCGCGCTCGCAACGAGATTGTGCGGAATATCGACCTCGTCGCACCTGCTGCCTCCAAGCAGCGCCAGACCACCAATGTTGTGGAGAAGGCGCAGGCCAAGCTCGACAAGGCCAAGTCTGCTGCCATGGATGTTCAATAAGCACCAAGTATTCGTTTTTATCGCCGAGAGTGGCGACAAACTTGATGATCGCTTTCAAGCTTTCCTTGATGGCTTGTTTTTACCAAGAGCCTCCTTCTCTTTTTGTCTTTTCTTGTTCTTCACGTTAGTCCTCATCATTGCTCTGCGGCTTGTGCTGGACAACACAGCTTTACGCAAGCACTCAATGCCATGTATGATCTGTTGGGTAAGTTGGCAGTGATTGTGTTCGAGTGGGGGAGAAAATGGGACGGGAAAGAAGGAAAGAAAGGGGCCGAGAGAATCATAGCAGTCGTTGCGTCTGCATTGAAATGCCCCATGCTTTCCTGTCACGCTTGGAAAAACCATGTACTGCACTCTTGTCATCGTGGCTGTGCAGGGCCCGGACGACTTCGTGCTGCATCCTCCTAAAGGCGCGCGAGGTTCCGGCTCGTCAACTTGGATTCCATGGTCACCTCCCTTGCACGACAGCCATATCGACAGAGTACTATACGTATCTGGCAAAGTCCTCGGCCCAAGTCCCATCTCCCCGCCTTCAAGATCCGGATGTACGGCCAGGCTAGCCTACCTAGGCCTGGCACGCTGCGAAGTACTTCTCGTCGTCCCAAGCATGACTCTGCGCGCCATTTCTCCCTCTTCCCCGCCGGATCTTGCACTTCTTTGAGGTCCTCCTTGATACATACTTCTCGCCGTCGTGCTGGCGGCTGTTCCATCAAAATCTCCTGCAAGGTCCCAGCAACAGCAGCAGCAGCAGCGCAGCAGCAGCAGCAGCAACAGCCTACACATCCCTTGATTCATTCATTCGTTTGTACATTCCTCCGCTCCCCAGGCTCCGCGCAGATGTGTATAGTATGTGGCCTGCGCGGACTCGGAGCTTCTCGAGGGCTTCGTTCGCGTTCGCGAGCCCGAGGCGCTGCTCATCTTGGTTTGACACAATCTCCCCGGTTGAATGATGGATGATTGCTTGACTGCTTGAATTCTTGATTGACGGAGAATGATTGACAGTGAATGCTCGCCATGGCATGCCAGCATGATTGTGAATGCGCTGCGCTGCCCTGCCTTGCACATTGATGCGGCGTTCCTGCCTCGGCTTGGTTTGTGTCTTTCTCCCCGACCGCCCGCTGCCGCACTCTCTGCGCGCGGCCGCAAGTCGGGAATGGCGCCGCGCAAGTGCGCCTCGGCGTGCCGCAAGTGCCGCAAATAAAGGGCGCCGCCCGGGCGTCCTCATGTCAGTCCTTCTCCCACTCGGCCAGCCAGAATGAGAAAAAAACCACCCCCCCAACAACAAAAATTGGAAAAAAAAAATCGAAAGAAAGAAAATCGAAGAAAAAAATCTGGCAATCGACAAATCCTTCGACGCGCAGACAGCGGCCCTTCGCACGCCTCCCCCGCTTCGCACGCCTCGGAGCCGCAGCGGAGGCGCGCAGGCCGGCGGCGCGCCCAGCGCGAGCGCGCGGCTCGCGGGCTCTCCTCCCCCTCCCTGCCCCCTCCCTCCTCCTCCGTTCCCCGGGAGCGGCGCGGGCTGGCGGGTGCCAGCGAAGCGGGCTCAGGCGGCCGTAGGGACCCCTAGGGGCCAGCTAGGCGCGCGTCGCGCGAAGGGTATCTTGTCGAGTCGCGTCTCGCGACTCGGCGGCGCGCGGCGGCTGCGCGGGCGCGGCATGAGCCGATGGCGGAATGGAACTGCGTAGCGTGCACCTTTCTCAACCCGGCCAGCCGCAACCAGTGCGAGATATGCTGCACCGCCAAGCCCGGCGCGACCATCGAGACGCGCAGCGAGCGCGAGACACTATGGAACCAACAGGTCGTCACCATGCCGTCGAGCCTTGCCGTGAACCTCAAGCCGGTGGCCAGCAACACCGCCACGGGCGCAACGGCGAGGCCGCGGCCCAACGCGCCCGCTCAGCCCCGCGCATGGAAACTTGATGCCACCGCAACGTCAGGGACATATGCCAACCTCAAACCCGCACCGCCCAGGACCATCAAAGCGCCTGCCATCCCTTCCCTCGAGGACTTGGACAAGTGGCAGCACGAGACTTCCTGGGAGGACCTGGTTGCGCAAATCGAGGCCGATATTAAGGCCAACAAGCGTCCAGACTGGTTCAAGCTAAACCTCGCCATGATCGGCGCCGCAGAGCGTCTTCCCCAAACCAAGGATGACGACGCTGCGCTCCCGGACTCGCTTCATGCCTTTCTCAACAACGACAAGGGCTGCTTTGCCAAGTCCCTTGAATACCTTCTCGACACAGTAGACTCCGATTTTAGTCTCTCCCGCGCATGGACAGATCTCGTACGCTCCTGGAAAGACGCCGACAAGAAACGCGACAGCAAGGATGATGATGCAGAGGGCGCAGCTGAAAATGGGGCCGCAGGGGATGCGGCGGCAACAGCGACCGCAACCTCACCGGCCCAACCACCATCGCCTCCGCACGTTTCCAAGCTCGCCGATGCCGACGAGGCTGCAGCCGCAGCTGCGGAACGCGAGGCAGAAGAGAAGGAACGCCTTGAGAAGATAGGCAATGAAAATCCCGACGTTGATGGGCCTTTGGCGTCGCGCATGAAAGAGAGCTTCCAAGATGGATTTTGCGCCGCGGCAAAAATCTTTGGATGGTTTGTGCACCAGCAACGTTACGAATTCAAGCTCGCACTTCTCGGTACTCTTTTGAATCCCAAGACGCGGCGTTATCAACATCAGGCGTACGTATCCGCGTCCTCTAACTCTTCACGGAACGCAAACGGTGCCGCTGCCGCGTCCGGAAATCCCTCGTACGCATCCTACGCCTCTACAAGGAAAAATGTAGGCGCGCCACATCTGCATGCGATTGCACACGAAACATTTGCAGCGCTTGGCGGCTACACTGCTCTTGCCAATCTCGCCGAGCGTCAAGGATATCCTGGTCCCAGCACCGAGAAGCTTCTCGCCGTGGTTTCTCTATTTGCTCAGAACGCGGAGGCCATTGTTGCAGAAAACAAATTGCGTACTCTCGTGGAAGAGACGATGCGTTCCCTCTGCTCTAAACAGCTCGACTGGCCACTCGAAGATCTTCTCGATGGCGCTAAAAAGGACGGAAATGCGAAAAAGGGTGGGCAAAAGGACGGTGCTGTGAAACAGCAAAAGCTCATGGATGGCTTGACTCAAATTGCCGAGGCGTGCGGACCAAAGGGAGGTCTTCCGCGTCTGGTTGTCGAAACTGATCTTGCGCAGAATATGCGCTTTGTGCAGTCCGACAAGCTTCGATTCCGTCGTTTTGGCATTGAGCAGCTCGGTAAATTAAGCTCCACGCTCACCACAAGCCAGAAACTCTCTGTTCAAGAGCTCACGGCACTGTACAAATCTCGCGGGGTCTATGAAGAAATTCTTGGCGACCGCATGGACGAGCGCGTGGTTTCATGCAGCGAAGTGCTGCTCAAGAATTCTGCATTGGATGTTGAGATTCTTGACTTGCTTTTAGCAAACACAAACTCGCGTGCTGTGCGCAAAATGCTCACTGCCGTCGTTCTCCAGCCCACGTTTACCGAGGAACTTGCGCAGCACATGCTGCTCGAAGTTAGCCGTGCTGTGGTCTACCAAGCAGACTATGGCGCCTACAAATTAATTGTCGCGCTCCTTGCCAGCGAGGCGTACACACGCGAATCGCTCATTCGCAAAGGTCCCCTTGCTATGCAGGGTAGTCTGGGTGCGCTGTGGACGCTTCTCTTTTGTATCTCAGTTCAGGCTCCTGCGCACCTTGTTTCGTCCACCACGGCAGTACCGCCGCGAACCGAGTCCCCAGCACGAGAAAACATGTCGACGCGCAAGAGACCCATGCCCGGGAGAACAACCCCTGGCGCTCTGCAGCAGCACCAGCAGCAGCTACGATCAATTGACTCGCACAAACAGCAGCAGCAACAGCAACAACAGCAACAGCAGCAACTTCAGCAAGAGCAAGAGCAGCAAATTCCTCCACAGCAGCTCTTGAACCCTCAGCCATCCTCGGACCCAATCACGACAGATGGACCAGAACAGGACTCAGATCCTTCTTCTCACACCATCATCGGTGCTCTTGGTCTGAGTCCTGAACGTATGGAAGAGCTTATGCTTGCCTTCGATCGTGTGGCGAAAGATTGCACACCCGCGCTTCGGCTTCGATTTGCAGAGCGCGCTCTCGAACTCATCAAGCGTACGCAAATGGCCAACGTCAACGCCAATGCCGTCCTTGCAGACGTCGAGGTGCAAGACTCGCTTTCCATGGGATTCTTTGCCGCTGACGACGACGACGAGGCTCTTGCGCCAATTAGCGGCTCGGAGACTTGCGCAATGCGTTCTGAAGAGACCCTCGTCGAACCGGATGGCCTCCGTGTAACCACCACGACTCCAGAAACTGTCGTTGCGGCATATGAGGTGTTCCGCAGTCTCATTTTATCCAGCGAGAAAACGGAACGGCCAGGTCTCATTTCCGAACTCGACGACGCCTGGGATCTTAAGAATCTCTTGCTTGGCGAGTTTGATGCCTTTTTGCGTCTGAGTCCCGTTCGTGCACGTCTTGATAAAATCGAGGCGTCTATCGAAACTCAGGCCGCGAATGCCGCAAGTATTGCCGTCACCTCGGCCGCGGCGGCCGCCGCCTTTGAAGGCAGCATCGCGCAGCTTACAATGGAAGAATCGCGATGCGCCGATGAACTGCAGCAGCATGAGAGAGCACGCTTAAAGACTCTTTCGGCCTTGGTCAAGAACTCGGATCACCGTCTGATCCTGACTGCAGAGGACATGGAGCGTCTTTGGACGTCGTGCTGCATGCCTTGCTTTGATTCCAACCTGGGCAACTACACAACGCAGGAGACCTTTATGCTCTGGCTTCGCGTGAGCTGTTTCGACGATATGTGGTCGTGTGTGGAACCGGACGTATGCAAGTTCGTATTGAGCGAGCTATTCCAGAATCGTCTCGACCTTGTGCGCGTGGGCCCAAAGACGTACCACTGTCTGCAGGCGCACTTTACCTTTGTCAACGTGCACAACAAATTGCTCGAGGCTATCGATACCGAAGCTGTCGCGGAGCCGTACAAGTTCAAGAGCCGAGGACCGCCCAAGGGACTTGAGGGCTCGAATCTTGTGGGGCGCCGCATTTCCGTACTTTTGAAAACAGGCAGGATGGCACCGGGCAAAATCATCAAATACATTTCTTGGTCCAACCTGCACAAAATCGAGTACGTCAATGGCTTTAGCGAGGAAAAGGACCTGTCTCGTCTCGACAGCTGGTTCCTTTTGCCCCCCATTGAGCGGGCGATGGCGGGGCGCGTCGATTTCAAGGAGGTCAACGTGCTTGACTTGGCAGGGCGAGAAACTATTTGGGCTGTAGCCTTGCATGGCGAGCTCCCCGTCGTCGCGGTGCAAGCTTTCAACCTCTTGCTGGGTCTTTACGAGCGCGTTCGCTTGGCGATGCTCAGTAGCGGCGATAGCGAAGGAGAGGGGTCGTCTCCCGAAGCTCCCGAGGTCGACCTCTTTGTCGAGCACATATTTGATGAGCTCGAAAGTTTTCTCGGCGGCATCAGCGTACGAGGGGATGCACATTCCGTTCCCGCGAGCGCCGCTTCATCGCCCTCCTCGCTTCAGCACGTCTCCTCAGCAGCGCCCGGAACGAATGGCGCCGGCATTGGAGGCCACGTAGGCCTTTCCTCGGCACAGGTGAACCCCGGCGGAAGCAATGGTGGCGGCGCAAATACATCTCGTTCGGGCAGCGAGAGTCAATTTGGCGTCGAGTCCGATTACGCGGACGGAAGCTTTTTGCCCCGCTGCATCCAGTATCTTCACCTCTACGTCAAGCAGCTTGAATGGAAGCTCGATAGTCACACGACCGCACCGCGCAAGCTTGCTGGTCTAGGTACGGGAGAAGCCCTCACCTTGAAGCTCGACACCGAAGAGAATTCCTTGAAGGACTTTTTCAATGCCCACGGTGGACTTCAGACGCACACGCGCGCAAGTGTTCGCGATGTCATTTATGATCTTGCTTCGGTGGTAGGATGCGATCCGGGAATCGTAAAGCTTCGTTTCGATGCCAACGAAAATGAGCCGCTGGCCTCTTCTCCTCATGACGTTTCTATCTCCATGTCAAATTGCGGAAACCTCGTCTTGGAGGAGCTTGGACTTGCTGGCGTTGCTCCCGTGCGCATGGCCGTACAGGTGGCGCGCCCAGCACCAGCAAAGCCCGTTGTCGGGCCGGGCACCAAAATGCCGGCTTCAGTTGTAACCAAGACCGCACCAGGCGCTCCCAAGCCCGTGGCCCCGACGCCTGCAGGCGTAAAACCAAGTGGTCAAGAGAAAGAAGAGAAAGACAAGAAGGAGCTCGCGTCTGCAAAGGAGAAAACGCGTGTTCTGCGCAGCGCCCGTTGTTTTGGATTCACGGACATGTGCAAGAGCAATTTTACAAGCTCGCCAGGAGGCTTGGTGAGTTGCCAGTCGGAGCGCGTAGAAATTTTGCTCAGGCTTCTCGAACTTTCAGAGAGAGAGGACCGCTTGGAGGTTCTGGAGCTTCTCATGAATGTGCCCCCCTTTCTCCGCGAAATGCAGCATCTTCTTGTGCCTTCCAACAAGACAGCTGCGTCGGCATGCTCAGATCTCTTGCTCTCGCTCCGCGAGACGGACCTTTGGCGTGTGGCCTACACCCTCAAGCTACTGGGCGATTTGGTCCTCTTTCCTAACGCAAAGATCTCCACCACCACGATGACGACCGCAAGCCCGAACGAAGAAGAGGCAACGGGATCTGGAACAAAAGACGCGCAAGACGCGCCGTCAGCGTGTCTCAACGTTGGAGGTATCGAGCTTGGACGTCCGCTTGCTGACAAGGAATTTTTTCAAGATGCCCAGGCTCTTCCGGGTGTCCTTCGCGTTTTTCTAACGCTCGTTCGTCAGTGCGGCGTCCCAGGAATGCACCGCCGATCCAAATCCGCAGCGGTCTCGACGATGGATGCTTCCGTACACAGTAGTGGCACACCACTTGGTCTCTCTGAATCTGCGCGCATTCAGTCAGTCCTGTCAATGAACGAACCTGCGCCTTCGGATCCGAGCGCGCTGTTTGCGACCTTGCCCATGATGGCGCGCACGGTTCGTCTGAGCGTGGAAGCTCTCATGCGCAGCAGCGACGCCACCAGCGCGCAGCCATTGATGGATGAAACCTCTGAATGTCTCCTCCGCGTGATTCTCCTGACCCGCGACGAGCTCGAAAGACGCAAGTCTGGTCGGAGTTCGCATTCGTGCAACTGTTTTGGGGACTTTCTTGGAGTCCCTCTGGACACAAATGTGCCCACGGGCGATGCGCAGGTGGATGCCGAGGCCATTCGTGTGCGATCGACCGAGCCGCCGCCCCTGGACCAGACTCTTCTCGGCCTGCGTGCCCCGGTGTGTGCCTTTTGCCTCAACACACGCCGACTCGTGCGTGCCGTGCTGCACCTTTTGGCTGCGCTCGAGTCGATTGTTCTCAATTTAGAACCCATTTCGCATCGTCTTCTCTCACGAGGATCAACGTGCACGACCCTGGTGCGTCAGCTGGTGCTGTATTGCACGGTTTCCGAACTTCGTAGAGAAGTTTGCGCTATGCTCAAGCGGGTTTCAGTCAAACTTCCTCAGCATCGCGCGAGCCTCGGACAAGCCATCCGCGAGGCCGAGCGAGAGCTGGAAACGCAGCGGCATTCCATGTCCTGCGATGACTTTTTTGACCTTTTGCTGTCGTTCGTGCCAGACACGAGCGAGTGCGGCACCATTTCTGCCCAAGATCACGAGCTTGTGCACCGCATGGTTGCACTTGTCCTCGAGTGGCCGGATCGAGCGGCCGTCGAAGAAAGCGGCATGGAGGAAGCGGAAACGAACCTCTTTGTCGGCTTTTTACAAGTGCTCGCGCGCATTTTGCAAAGGCACGAGACCTTGCGAAAGCAAGCCGCCAAGACTCGACTGAGTCGAGCCAAGTACGGCGACGATAATCTTGTGCGCGTATTGTGGAACCGCTTTGTGGTGGGCGAACCGAACGCTCGGCCCGTGTGCGAGACTCCGAGTTCACGTCGAGCCTTGACGGAGCTGCTGTGCACCCTGACTTGCGATGACCTCTTGCAAGCCAACACGCTTGCCGGCATGATCGAGGAGTTCTCAAGCATGACACCAACCCCTCTCCGCGAGGCGCTCCGCGGGCGCGCGCTCGTCCAGGACTGGGAATTTGAGCCACTGCCACAGGGCAATTTCTCGAGCGAATTTCGCGGACGCAACCAGACCGGGCATGCTGGTCTACGTAACCGGGGATCGACGTGCTACATCAATTCGCTTCTACAGCTTCTCTTCCACGTGCCTCGGTTCCGGCGCTGCATTCTCAGCGCGCCCGTGACGCCGCCGCACTCGCTCGTGTCGGGAAACCATCAGAGTGGCGGATCTGGCAGCGAATCTGGAAGCGTGGGAAACAGTACCTCCTCGCGCAAGACACCGGATTTGGAGGAGAACAAGGTAGTTGTGGGCTGGCTGTGTGTCTGCAGTGGCATCAACGACCTGAACGCTTCCACGTGCCACATTTGTAGTTCTTCTAAGACTGCAGATGCGGAAATGGTGACCGAATCGTTCCGTCCAGGCGCTGGCGGTGGCTCCAGCACGGGTGGATCTGCCGATGGTGGAAACGGCGGCGACGATGCGCAGTACAACATGGAGGTGCTGAGGCAGCTGCAACGAACGTTTCGCTTCATGCAAGACTGCAACAAAGGGTGTTTTGATCCGATGAATTTTGTCGAGTCGTGCGCGGCGCTCAAGTTGCAGTTTCCAGTCACCTCGCAAAATGACACGAGCGAATTTTATGACAAATTGCTGGACAATTTGGAGTCGAGCTTGGAATCGACGCCGTTCTTGGACGAAATGAAGGAATGTTTCCTTGGACGACAGACCAAGCTGAAAAAGTGCCACACGTGCGGACGCGTTAGCACAAGCCGCGAAGAGTCATTTTATAGACTGGAACTGATGACCAAGGACAATTCAGTTGAAAAGAATTCCCTCCAAGAGTGTCTCGATAGCTTTGTCGCTCCCGAGGTGATGTCGGGCGATAACAAGGTGGACTGCGACCAGTGCCAGGCGCGAATGCCATGCACATTTGTTTCGTGCATGACCGATCTTCCAGATTACCTTTTCATTCACCCGAAGCGGTTTACTTTCGATCTGCACACCATGCAAACTGTGAAACTGAACCACCGCATCACCTTTCCGACGCATCTCGACATGTTCCCTTATACGCGTGACGGTCGCGGCGTGGAAGCGGAGCGGCAGGCCCGATTGGTGTCAACTTCCGGTGGGTCTGCAGAGAATGGCAATAGTAGTACCAAGGACCGCTTCGATGCCAATTCATTCTGGACCAATGGTCGCATGTCCGAGCGCGACATCGAGAATGCGCGCGTGAAATGCCAGTATGTGCTTTCTGGTGTCCTTGTGCATCGCGGACGAGCCGGCGGCGGACACTATTACTCGTTCAAGCACGTTTCGCACGACAGTATCATGGAAAGAGCAGAGGAGGGCCACATTGACGGTGCATCATTGTTCACGAGCCCAAAGCAAGGGTGGTTTCGCTTCGATGACAGCAAGGTGATGCCGTTCGAACCCTCAAGCGCGCACTCTGGACTGGACACGGAATGCTTTGGTGGAAACATTGAGCGTACGAGCACAACGAGCTGGGGCACTGTCCGCGCCGAAAAGGTAGAGCGCGAGTGGAGTGCCTTTATGCTCCTGTACGAGCGTGTCGAGGAGGCAATTGAGGGATCTGTCCTGGGAGGTAAGCCCGTTGGTGCGGGGAGCAATCCGGGAAGCGACCTTCCCTTTTCGCCGCTCCCGCGACGGAGTTCGCTCCTTTCGTCGACGCCGCACTCACCGGTCCTGTCCAGCTTGCTGACTGCGTCGCGATCCAATCGGCGTCGTGGTGCGCGACGCCTGAAGCGGCACAAGAGCTCAGAGGCAGAGCGTAGACGCTTTGCACTCGCCACGTCTGCGTCTCCTCATGCAGCAATGGCAGTGGGAGCCGGCTCGGGCGGCAGCGCAAGCGTGATGCGTCGCATTGATTTGCCTGGCAAAATCGGGTCCAAGCAAGCTGGTGTTGTGCCTCAATCTCTCAAAGAAAGCACTTTGAGCGGTTTGATTGTGAAGCATCGGGACTGGGTTTCGAAGCGGTTCTATGCACTCTTGAATGAAGAAGTGCGCATCAGCAACGCCGCCTATGCCAAGCAGGCGGTTCTCTTTGATCAGCTCGTCGTTTCGATGGCACTGCAGCAGCTCTTGGTCGCGCAGGATAAGTCGGTAAAGGACCCAGAACCCGAGTCTGCGGACTTTGGTCGCACCCTTAATAGCGATGTCCTGGCCGTGAGTCTCGAGGATGAGGCCGCTGACCAAGGCGACGAGGCACGCGAGGGATCGAATGGTAAGAGCAGTGAGCGGCGAGCCGCTGACTTGCGAGAGTCGGTGTGCGAGAGCTCTTTGCGTGTGTTCGCGCATGTTGTTCTCCGCATTCGGCAAAACGACAGCACCTGCCTGCGCAAGTGGACGGAGGCGCTTCTCAATGCGCTCACGGACCACCCCCGTTTGGCACGGGTGGTTTTGCGAGAGCTCGCGCAGGAGAAGGCCGTGTACCTAGACGAGCTGCGCGCGGCGTCGCAAATCAACGAGATGGAGACGGCGATCCATCAACTCTCTCGATTGCAACAATATTCCGGCGCGCTGCAACAAGTGGGCAACCCCTTGCTTTCCACACGTGGATTCCGCGCGCAGTTCCTCGACTGCCCGCACCGCCCCTCCTTTCAGGCATCTCTGCGCCTCTTTATGGCCTCGATCAAGATTGTTGCAGAATCTCTGCACAGCCATCCAGAAAACGCGGTCCAATCTGGCGAGCGCTCGCAAGTAGATCCTGATCCTATGAGCGATCGCGAGGCCCTCAAGGACGTGCTGGAGCGAATGCTTGAAGAGGTTGGGTACGCTTCAAAGCACGCGCACTCGTTGGAGCGCTTCGGGCAGGTATGGGCGGAACTCGCTGCGCTGGATCTTGCTGACGTGCGAAGCGTGGGCACCGAGCTAGATGCGGTGGCCTTCCTTGCCCATTTGCTGCTCGGGATTCGGAGTCCCGCAGACAAGTTCGAAGGTCGCTCTGACCTTCCGACGGTCGGCGTGCCAGAGGGGTCTGCCATGCCAAATATTGTACCGCTCATGAGAGCGATTCGCTTCTTTGCGGGCGCCCCCATGCTCTCTGAGCTTGCGCGCTTCATTCTGGGCTCGCAGGCCTTTCTCGATAACGTCTTTGCTCTGTATACCTCGGGCGAGACCGGAATGCGCAAAATGATAGAGGACTTTGTGCGACGGGATCTCTTTCGGACAACGCCGGTGCTGGCCAAAGGAATCACCCAAGTGCGTGAGAACGCGGGCTTTTGCCAGTATGCGTCGACCACGTCTTCGGGGGAGCGGCCGACCAAAGCGCATCAGTCGTTTCAATTGCTTTGCACAGTTGGAGCGATGACGACTGGAGCGGATATTCAAGATGCTATTGCCTACGAACTTTGCGCGGCGATGCGTAAAGAGTTGGACAAATCTCTGTCTAGAGCTTCGGCGGAAAAGAAGGAGAAGGAGGAGGAGGAGAAGGAGGAGGATCCCATTGAGCAACACGCGCGTGGCGTTGTTGCGGGCAAGAGCACCTTTGGCGTGAGTCAATTTCTGGTCTTCATGCTTGCCACCTTTGTGGAGCTTTCCAAGGCGCACGAGGACTTTGCGCCTCGCTGGGCCGGCGCCAACTACAAAGTTTGGCGGCCTTTTATGCGTTGGCTCGAGCTTGTCTCGCCCCCGCACAACAAGTCTTTCTTGCAAGGTTTTCCCGACGATTTTGTCGAGCGTCTTCTCTCTGATCTTCAGAGTATGCGTGATGGTCACGTCCCGGAAGAAATGCGCCGGGAGGTTGAAGAAACCGAGAATGCCAAGCGCGCAGAGGCCTCTCGTGCCGAGGACGGCGATGACGACGAGGAGGCTAAGCCTTCTGCCGGCGACGGCGAGTAAACTTTCTCGCGCCCTGATCTCAGGATATCTTTTATATTTTTTTAGAACTTTATGTGGCATTTTGCTGTGGTGGGCGCTTCGAGCTGCCACTGCTGCCTTTGCTGGCTGGCTGGCTGACTGGCTGGCTGGCCAGTTGCTCTCTTCAACATTTGATGAGTTATTAAACTCGACTCCTGGTCATCACAGCTCACACATCATCATCACCACCCACACGCACCAAGCCAATCCCCGTAACCACTTTTGCTCTTGGTCTTGCTCTCGCTGCTACTGACGCCGAAGCGTGCCACCTCTCGTCGTCGTCCTCGTCGTGGTCTTACGCCCTCCACGTTGGAGGAGCGCGTGCCACGGTGGAGGCCACGGTGGCCCCTGACCTGGCTGGCCCAAGTCCCAGTTCTCGATCGACGAGATCGCGCACCATCGATCAGCCGAGCAACCGGTCGCGATAAGCCGGCCGGCAGAAACCCGAAGCGGCGCGACGAAGAGCGCAAGGCAGACCCGGCGAGCCTCGGCGCGCAGGCAGGGCGCAGCGGCGAAGGCAGGCGGGCGGGCGGGCTGGGCAGGCAGACGCCGCGCGGAAGCCGCGGCAAGACTGGCCGTGGAACGGCAGGCATCGCAGCCCGCGGCGGGCGAGGAGAAGAGTCTGGGGCGGACTCCGCGCGCGCGGCAGCAGCAGCAGCAGCAGCAGCCCTTGCGCAAGAGAAAGGAGACGAGCGCGATGCCGCGTCGACGGAACGCGCGCGCAAAGGTGACGGTCCTCCTGGCCGCGGTGGCGCTGGCGCTGGCGGTCGTCCTCGCGCTAGCCTCACCGACGCGTGGCGAGGCGGTCGTAGCAGTGCGTGAAGATGACCCTTCGGCCTGCGCAGCTGGGAACAGTGACGAGACGGTGATCGCCTCGTCGCCGGACTCCAGCGGAAATGTAGATAGCAAAGTAGAAGTGACGCCCGAGAATGTCAACTTGAGCACAGAGCAGGTCGATATGCTCGAACGCGTCCTGTACGGGTTGCCGCAGCCTGATGTGCGGCTACCTTCGGGAGCTGAAAAGGCACGCATGAGCCCTGAAGAGTACAAGGCAGCTCTAGCCAAGGTCTGGATGTGGCGTCAGGAGGAAGTGCGCAAAGCGATGGAGTCCTTGGACGACGAGGCAAGCATTATGCGCAGACTCGCAGGGACCATTGCCAACGCTAGCATGGACAAGGGCTCGCCAGAACTCTTGGAGGCTCTAGCTGACGCAGAGGACTGGGTCTCAGAGCTAGATCACGCCACGCACTTTGGAGCCTTGGGTGGGGTCCAGCAGTGTGTGGCGCTCATGGGCGGCCACGCGGACGCGGAAGTGCGAACTGCGGCTGCTTATGCCGTGGGAAGCGCCATCAAAAACAAGCCAGACTTGCAGATGATGGCACTCGAGTCTGGTCTTGTTCAAATTGTCCGATCGCGCTTGGAGGACGAGCTTGCGCCTTGTGCTGCATCAGCTCCGGACAAGGCCCGCGAATGTGGCAAGATGCTTTACGCTCTGAGCTCCTTGGTGCGTGGGCATCCTGTGAGCCAGGCCCAGGTCATTGAGCAAGGTCTGCTCGAGGTACTCGCACAGCTTCTCGCCCACGACTACATCGATCCTCGCGTTCTTGTCAAGGTTGGTGCTTTCGTCTATGACAGTTTCACGGAGTGGCCTGTTTGCCCGGCACAATGGTCGAAGAACGGAACTTCGACAGCGCTTTGCGAAAACCTCGAGCATCAGGCCGAGAATATTGTCGCTGGCGCATATGCTTCGCAACCGCAGCATCTTCGTCAACAGGTTGGGGTCAAGGTGCGAGAGGCCTTGCAAGCAGCAAAGTGCGCAGCAACTGGACTTCCAACCTCATTTTTCGAATCCGACGAATAACTCTATTGTCCTATTTTCCCGGGAGAAAACCAATCAACGAGCACGAGGAATAGGCAAGGGTGCTTCTCCTCTTCCTTATTTTCTTCCTTGTTGACCTCATGAATGAAAATCAAAAGAAGAAATCTGGCTTTGCGAAAAAAGGATCAGTTCCACAAATTTCTCTGAAGCGTCCCCTTTTAGGTTTGGGGAAATTTGAATGAAATAGTAAATAAAAAGACTCAAGATGCAGATATAGTGAACAAGAACAACAGCATTTCGCTTTTCGTGCAAGCACGAGGACCAAATGTCATAACATATCGTCGATAAATGCCGTTTCCTTGACTTCGATGATGCGATCAGTCTGGTACGTTTGGGTCTGCGCGTGACCTGAAATGGTGCACGCCTCGACACCAAAGTTTTCCATGACAACCAAAGGAGCTAAATCACTCTTGCCAATGTACTGTGTATGATCGTCGTCATCATCGATGGGAGCAACATCCAGAACCTTAAAACGCTTGGTGTCAAAGTAGAGGCTGGCGTTTTGGATTGCAGCCTCGCGATGAGCCTCCTGTGCAACGCGCGCAAGAGTATCATCATCGTTATCAAGACGATTGTTGATCACACCATCGTGATCCTGCATGTCGTTTACCTTGACAGCAACAAAGGAGCCCGCAGCTGTCATGGCAAGGTAACTCTCGCGCGCTACATATCTGGACGTTGCACAGTGAATCACGTAAAGAGGAAGCACCTGGTCCGCTTGTCCAACGACACAGAAATCGGGGGCGTCGTAAACAAGGTGATCCCTACGAGAACCCTTGATGACGGCACAGACAAAGAGACGCGTTCCCTGGCGGGTAGAGTCGCAATAGGCAAGCGAAACCTCTGGCGTCGCGCCGAGATAAATTCCATTTCCAAAGGCGGCACCGTTTCGAATCTTGACACCACGCTTGCCCGCTGGAATGAGACCGGTGCGCACGATGCTGCCGGCCGAAGAGCAATAGGTTCCATGGAACATGATGCATGGCGGGCTTGCCGCTGCTTCTGCTGCTCCTGCTGCAAACTTTTCGCGAAAGGTGGCAAAGCGCTTGGCAATGTCAGGTCGCATGATCGCCTCGATCTTCAGGACTGCGAGCGTTGCTGGCAAGAGACGAAAGAGCTCGTTGATGGAAATAAAGTCTGACACGAGCGGCAAGTTGGACTCCACCAGAGCACGCTGCGACAACTCGATGGCCTTGTAATCTTCGTAGTCCTTTCCGGAAAACTTGCCGTAGATGTGGAAATTGGCGTCGTCCGCCTCGTCTCGCATCTTGTCGGCCTCGTCTCCCACTACGGCCTTGATCTCGCCTGGCGCGTTGCCGTCGCGTAGAAGAGCGAGGATCTCGAGCGCCTTTTCACGAATAAAAGGAGCTGAGCTCTTGCTAGCCTGGACGGCATTGGCTTGAATAAGATCGACGATGAAGTCGCGCGCAAGATCGACGAGATCGAGAAGCATGGGCTCACCAAGATTTTTGGCGGCTGCGTCGAGCAGCTCCTGATAGAGCTGGTCTGCCTGGGCCTGGCGCAAGTGGCCATGCGTTTCTACCTGTACGGAAGGCAGAGAAAATGGATACAGCGGTGGAAGCTCGAACTCGAGCTCAATGGCTTGCTCGCAAACCTTGCTGAGGCCGCTGCTGCGCACGAGCACGTGAAAATGCCGGACATTCTTGAGATTGCCCGCAGCAGTCTCCGTCTCTTCCGTGTTGACGGCGACGAGCTCCTCGCCAAGTACGGCTTCCAGAACCTCGATTTCCGCATCGACAAGCTCGGCGGCCTCTGCAAGCTTGTCTTCCTCTCCCTGGTCCAGGAACGTTGGGTCCGGCTTCGCCAGGGCCAAGGCCATCTTTTTCTGTCTCCAGCCTTACACCACGCGTCCTCTTTATCGCTGCTTCTCCGTAGCTGGCTGTCTAGCGGCGCGGCGCGATTTCCTCTTTCCTTTTCTCTGCGCCCGGTCGCTGTCGCCCTCGCTATCGGCCCTGCATGTGCACGTCTGTCCTCGCTCGCAGAGAAGCAGTTCTGCGAGCGATTTGCCAACGCGACAGAGTCTCCTCGCTCCAAGTCTCCGGCACGTGCCGGGCCCGGTCCGGGTCCGTTCCGCAAGCAGTCTGCGCTGGTTCCGCAGCAGTTCCTCTTTCGATCGGTGGCGCCGAGGCGAGGCCGTCTTTGCAAGCAAGCCGTGAAGGGAAAGGCCGCGACCACTCGAGGCCACGCGGGGCCGCGCGCTCGAGGGCGAGCACCGCTAGAGCGAGAGCAGCAGCGAGAGCAGCAGCAAGAGCAGCAGCAGCAGCAGCAGGAGGACGCCGCACTCCTCGCTGCGATGAGCGGACGCGGAGGTCGCGGACGCGGCGGGCGGGGAGGCTTCGATGACATGCAGCAGACGCCGCGGCCGCCGTTCGTCCCGCCAGCAACGTACCCGGGGCGCAAGCGAAGGTGGCGCAGCCAGCACGAGGACGTGCGTCTGCGCTTCCTCGATGCGGGCCAGCGGGAAAAGTGGTCCAAGGCTCACGGGGCCAATGACACGAGTCAGAACCCGCAAGCCGATGACGGCTTTGCCGTCAATGGCGGCATGATGCTCCCGGGCCAGCCTGAGGCCAGCGCCGAGGACGATGACAAGCCCGCAGAAATGACCAAGATGGAGGCCGATCAGTGGGAGCGTGTGCATTGGGACGTGGACTTTAAGGAGCGGCTCAAGAGCGCAACGACGTGTCTTCGCGTGCCCGACATGTCCCGGGAAGTGGAGACCTGGGACTCGATCACACATGCAAAATTTGAGATGGGATGCACAGACATCGCTAACACCTTGACGCGGCCGCTTTCACTGCTGTATGTTCCCGGCGAGCTTGCTGCCGCTTGCGTGCCGAAGAAAGATGCCGCTGGCAACCTCATTAGTCTTAAGGTCACGCCAGCCAATCGTAGCCAGAATCCGCGCAAACGCAAGGCTGTCAATGTTCTGGCGCGAATCGAAGCGCGTGAAGCCAAGGGTGGGCCCTCTGCTCGCACAGATCGCAAGGGCTCCATGGACGAAGCTGCCAATGAAGGTGACTCAAGCGGTGGCGAGGAGGAGCAATCTGATGATGATCAGGGCGACTATGGCGCCGGTATTCAGGTCGATGACGACGATGATGATTACAACGATATGGGCGAAGACGAAGAGGAAAACACCTTGTAGGCTAACGATAAACTATATACCAAGAGTCGTGGAGGCAACAGGTCTCCAGTTTTTTTTTGGCATGCAAATTCTTTTCATTCGAATTTTTCTGATGTCGAGCCTGTGACCTTGCAATTTTGAATTACATCAAGCTTTAGTTGCTCTGATTTGTTGCTCTGATTTGTTGAAGCAGAAAGGAGAAGTTAGCCTCACGCTTGGCGGGTGATGTAAAGTCAATGTAGAGCAAGCTTCCAAGGTTGTATTGCAGAAGCCCAGTCCATGTTCTTGTGTCAAGCATCTCCGGGTCCACCACGACGGGTATCATGTTCTCTGGTCCGAGAACATTAACAGCCGCTTGATATTCATCTTTGCAATAGTCGCTGCTATCCTGGCCAACTTTCTCCATGTATCGCCTAGTGATGAACACTACGACTTTGCGCGAGTTCTCAATACCGCGCATAATCTGCAGGGGTATGTTGCCATTAAGTCGCTCCCCGTCAAACCAAGTTTCAATGCCTGCATCCTGGAGCATCGCGTTTATCGAACTCACGAGTCTGTGATTCGAGTCATCGTCGCCCCAGTCGTGCGTGAGAAAAGCGTGGTACACAAATGCGGAATTGAACCTCTCCAAGATTCTGCGACGGTCTGGGAGCGAGTTAAAACCCATTCTACAGAGACACGAGTCTGTGAGATTCAAACAGTCTTCAATTTGGAGGAAAGACGCATTGTAAAAGTCGACAACGCGATGCCGAGGCTGCCCCAGCTCGTCGGAGAGGACCTTGGCGACCCCCTCAGAGGCCGTCACAAACTCCAAAAACCCGATGGCATCGCTTCGCTCGAAGTGCCTGGCTGTATCCAGCGCGCGGATTCCACCAGATCGTCTTATGTCCAGATTGGCACCTGCCTCATAGCATAACTTGATGCAGCTCAGTAGACCCTCCTGGGTGCCATCGGAATCTGCTGCTGGCTGTTGGCATGCGAGCATGAGCGCGGTCCACCCCTCTTTGTTATTCGCATCGAGGATGGCGCCGCATTCAATGAGAATCCTGGCAATGTTGGGCTGATTGTGGCGACACGCGTACATAAGAGCGGTCCATCCATTACTGTTTTGCAAGTTGATGTCGGCGCCGCGCTCAACAAGCGCCTCCACCGCTTCGGGCTGATTGTAGCGGCACGCAGTCATGAGTGCAGTCCAACCAAGGTCGTTCTGCAGGTTTAAGTCTGCGCCGTTTTCGATGAGCCACAATGCGATACGCCGCTGGCCGCCAGAACGTTTGTGAAGTGAGAAGATGAGCGGGGAAGAATTTGCAGCCGTCATGCGCATGTTGAGCAAGTTGGGGTTTCTCTGCAAGGCGGACTTTACGCTGTTGAGATCACCGTCCGCAATGAAGCCGTACATTCTCAACTGCTCCGGCTCATGAGTGAACAGGTCGAAAAATGATTCGAGCACCCCGCCGGTCCTTACGCTTTCGAGATTGTCAATCGCAGTATAGGGGGACCTTCCCGCGTCTTCAGGCTCATGCAGCGCCGTACGCGGCCACGAGAACAGGCCGGCAAAGGACATCGCCGCCCCGTGGACGTCGCTCTCGTTGATCTGGATCTCGGCGGCGTCCGCAGGCTGGGCGAGGTTTTCCTTTTTTGCGTGTGCGATGTGTGCGGCAGCGAGTCGCTCTGCTGCACTTCTCTTCTCCGTCTTGGCTCTGGCACTCGCGCGAGACGAGAAGCACGAGAGGCGTGGTCGCGAGGAACGGCGGAGAGACTGCGCTTGCGCCGCGTCGTGAAGCAAGGGATTACGAATTTGACGACGAGGGAAAGTTTACGCGCTTGCTGTGTGCGACCAACGCACGTGCACTCAGGTATATCGTACGGCAGCGAGTCGCTCTGCTGCACTTCTCTTCTCCGTCTTGGCTCTGGCACTCGCGCGAGACGAGAAGCACGAGAGACGTGGTCGCGGGGAGCGGCGGAGAGACTGTGCTTGTGCTGCGTCGTGAGGCAAGGGATTGCGAATTTGGCGACGGAGAGCTTACGCGCTTGCTGTGTGCGACCAACGCACGTGAACTCAATTATCGTGATATACTACAGAAAGATCGGAAAATCTTTAGGCAGCGAATAAGAAGATGAAGGAAAAGAGGGGAAGTCAGCCAGCCCAGCCACCAGTCAGCTCTTTGAGATGACGGGACGGGAAGCTCTTCTACAGACAACCAGTGGAGAACCTGCAGGAATGACGAGTCAGCTGGGCTAAGGCCACCCTGATCAACGTGCAGGGGCATCCGTCTGCACTTCTTTTCCTCGACGACGACTCAGGGCTATGATATGTCTCGATTCGGCATCATTGTCGAAAAAGACGCATTGCGTTTGCGACTCGCCCTCTCGCGCCGTCCATTTCAATTTTGTTGTGCAATAAGCATGCAAGGGTGTGATCTGTATTGGCCTACACGAGGCTCAGACGATCAATCGCGTGAATCCGAGTTTTCAGACCGCAGCATTCATGAAGCCTTTATTAAAATCCGCTCAAGCAAAGAGGCGGCTGTCATGAAGTCAACGAGGAGGTATTCTTCGAAATCCAGATGCAGCAATCCATACAATTTGGACATGTTGGGTTGAATAAAAGCTACACGTGTACGTGGGGGTGGTGAATTTAACGTTGATTAGCAAATTTTAAGAATCTTAATGGCATGCTTCACAGACATTTAGGCCGCGTCGTACTGGTCGTGCCAGCACGCAACTATGGGCGCTATCTCACCAAAGTGGCCCGACAGGTCTATCGCGGCGCTGTTGTTCTACAATAATTGCCGACTTGATGACTGCGGCGCGTTGGCACAAAAGGTGCATATCTCTCGTTCTTCGTGTGCAAAAATCAATGTGAGCCCACATCCTGCTCCCCCAATTCTCTTTTTTTCTCGCGCGCATGCGATAATCGGATACTATTTTAACTCCTCACCAATCGCGAAAAGCGGACTTCTTCTCTGGCTGCTTGTCCACGTCTGACCCGGCGCCAGATTCAACAATCGGTGCCTCCCAGGTAGCCAGCCAGTCGTGCGGTTGCAGTTGCTGTTGCCAGCTGCAAAACAGGCCGAGCTACTACTTTCTAACGCTGCTCTCGACGTAGTACCTACTTTTACTATGAATGGTTTTTACAACCACTCGTATGCGTTTTTACGGGTTCGCCGTCGGACCAGACACAACGCCTCTGGGGGAGTCCGTGCCTCGACGTTACCGTCTCGACGACACTGGCTCCGCCCAGTCGAGTCCATCCCCAGTGTGGCGCCCTCCGCACACGTCCGAACACGCCTTCCTCAATCTCTAAACTCTCACCTGAAGGAACTTTCTTCTCCCCCTTTCGCTACGCCACCCTGTTTGGCGACCACTGGCAGCTGCGGGGAACCACTTCTCTTTGTCTAATCCGCCATCCCTGCTTCTCGCGCGCACAGTGGACGCAGAGGGCGAGGAAGCGGCCAGGATATTTATTCCGGCCACCCGCGGCGCCGCGTCCCAGTCCAGCCCGCGCAAGTGCGGAATGGCCCCCCTCCAAGTGGGCTATCCCGCGGCCCCCACTTGCGGCGGCGCGCATTCCCCACTTGCGGCGGCGGTTCTGCGCNGGCCGCCCGCGCCGCCGCCCGCGCCCGCGCCCGCGCCCGCGCCCGCGGCTCGCACTCGCCTCGCCGCCGCCCCTGCCGCCGCCTCCGGCGCGAGGGAAGCGAGGAAGCGAGGAGCGCGGTCGGGCGAGTGGTTTCGCAGCGCCTTCTCGACCCGCTCGCGCTCGTGGCGCACGAGGCGCGCGAGGAGGACGAGGAGGAGGAGGACGAGGACGCGGAGAAGGCGCGGGACGAGGAGCAGCGCCGCGGGTTCGCGAGGATGATGCTCGCGCCGAGCGCCGCGCAGGGCGCCGGGGCCCTCGAGCCCGGCCGCGAGAACGCCGTCGAGGACGAGTACGAGCTCGTGCCTTACATGCTGGGCATGCCCGAGGACGACGGCGGCCGCGCCAACGCCAGGTCGGCCCACCCTACCAAGGCCCACGGCGCGGACGAGATGAGCCCCGAGGAGATGCTCAAGCGCGGCGAGAAGGACCCCGCGTTCGCGCTAAAGCTCCTGGGCACGCGCGTCGAGCTCAAGTGGAGCAGCGGGCGCTGGTACCGCGGTACGATTTGCGAGTACAATGAGTCGCTCCGGAAGCACCACGTCGTCTATGATGACGGTGACGAGCGCTGGTACCACCTGAACGAGATGATCTACCGCTTTGTCAAGGACGACGAGGAATGGGTCAAGTGCTAACCACGTGGCTGCGAATTGCGTCTCGATTCATCTCATCTCTCTCTCCCCCCTCCCCACCCAAAATACGCAGCCACGGGCCTACACGAAATGTTCATTCGAATGCGCTTTAACCACGTCGATACGGCACGGTTCGGCATTGCACTGCCTGACCGAGGCCCGCTCAGGTCAGTCTCCGGATCTCACTTTCAACATTCGCTCCTTGCGCGCGACATCTCCAGCCTCGTTGGCCTCGTTGGCCCTGTATACATATACCACCCTTGCTCAACTCGCAAAAAAACAAACTCAGCCCTGTGCCTTTTCGACCCCCCGCCTTGTTTAGGAAACCAAAGGAATAACCAAAAAAGATTTTAATCAAAGGAAGGGAGACAGAAGAAGAAGAAAGAACATTGGGCCTTGCGATCTTGAGTGAAAAAATAGAAAATCAGGATAGTCACCTCAACTGGCCCAGGTTGCTCTCGGCAAAACTTACTTGTGAATCAGATTTGTTCCTTTTTCTGCGTTGCCTTCTCGGCTCTTGTGCATCGTTTGCTGCTGTAAGAGTTGCGGGGCATGCATAAAAAGGCCTTCGCGCGCCTCAAAGTCCTTGCCGAGCGTACTCGACAAAACCTGCGCCGCAGACGCAGCTATAGCTGCAACTGGAGTGCCCCGCATGTCAAGGAGATCGAGCGTGGCATCCTGACGCGTGCGACTCGCACAAGCATCGGCAATCTCGCGCAAACTTGACTCCTCGAACTGAGCACACGCGGCGACCGAAAGCTCCGACAATACTGGAAGACGACCACACAGACGTGCAACGCCTGTGCACGTCACCGATGCGCAGTGCATCAAATTTAACGAACGTAGGCAAGTGAGGTTTTCCCCCAATGCGTCGAGGCCAATGTCTGTGAGCAACCGGAGGTAGCGCAAATTGAGATGCTCAAGCCGAGGCAAACCTTGTGCCAACGCAACGACCGTGCGATCCGTCAAGAGGTGGCAGTTCATCAAGTTCAAATTCACGAGGTTGACACAGGCACACACAGTGTGCACTAAGGCATCATCGTCCAGGGCAAAGCACTCTGATAGATTGAGCGAGGCCAGCCGAGGACAACGTCCGCCCAAGGGCTCGAGTCCTGTTTTTGAAATGCGGTTCATCGACCAAAGACTGAGCGTTTCCACCTTTGATCCGCAGTTTTCTAACAACACGCGCACAGATTCGTCCGTGACCTTGTACAAATCCTTGGCGTGCAAGACGCGAAGCCGCCGAAGGGCTGGGCCGAGCTCGCGAATGCTCGTGTCCGTCAGATTTATACAGTCGCTCAGATCGAGACTCTCTAGGTTCTTGCATCCTTGTGCCACGTTTACTACACAGGCATCGTCGAGAGCCTCGAGGCGCTTTAGGCTCAGCGACGCGAGATCACCACAACAGGTACCAATCGCCCCAAGACTTGTGGTGGTCAAGAGTGAGCATCCCGAAAGGTCCAGCGCGCGCAGCTGTGGATTACTCCGCAAGGCTGGAGCTAAGACCTCGTCTGTGATGCGCTCAAAGCCTGCGAGATCGAGCGATACTAGATGCGGGGCTGAGCGCGTTAAGACCATCTCCACAAAGCCCAAAGGAAGATCGAGATAACACGGGACGCCCTTGCACCCACGCACGCCAACCGAAAAGCGATCTGCGAGCCCGTTACTCACGAAAAAGTCGCGCCAAGCGCGGCAGACAGCCATGCTGCGCAGACGGTCCGGGTATAGAGGAAGGAAGCCCAGCACGAGACGGAGTACATCCTCTGTCTCGAGTGCCCGCTTGGCAGCCCGTGCTGCGGCGCTTCCAGAGAGACTTCGCAGGCGCGCGACGCGTTCTTCCTCGGATCGTGCCCTTCTCAAGCTCTCTCTTCGTCGTATCTGCGGCGCGTAACGCCTCACGTCGACAAGAACCGTCGAGCCCTCAGGAACGACCAAGATTTTTGATTCGGAGGTTTCCTTGTCATCGTCATAGGAAACCTCATAGTATATTTTGAGCACTTTATTCTCGTTCGGCACTGGATCCCCAAAGAGAGCATTGAAGCTCGCCTCGGTACATAGCACGTCTCCACGCGCCGTCCTCTCTACGAGCGCTCGCACCTGCGAGGTGACGAATCGTAGCGTCTCTGGTCGCGTCCACTCGGCATCTGCTGTTCCGTATGTCGCTGCACGCACGTCGAGGCGACCACCACGCTCCCCCATCTTTCCTTCTATCTTTTGTCTCTCACTCGCGCACGCGCACACGCGATGAACCCACCCCCGCGGGCACGCTGCGCGATATTTGCTTGCTCGGGCACTGCCAGCGAGCAAGCAAGCAAGCAAGCAAGCAACTTCTACGTTTTAGTCACAGTCGTAAAGAGAGATCGCGACAAGGGTCAAGCTTAATGTAAGATGACTTTGTCATCTCACTTCGCAAACTTCATTCGTAGTCGCACCTCGAGAGAACGATTCTTTCTCGTTCTTCACCAAGGGTCAGCACTCATCACAACGCGCGCGCAGAGCATCACAACGTAGAACGGGAAAAGGTAGCGTCTAACTACTGAATGGTAAAAAGGTCCAGCACGCTATGCAAAAAAATTGGTAGTCACATGATGCTGTTGCGACCCTTCGTGGACCACGCCTCAACAAAACGAAAAGAGACGAGGGCAACCTCAATCCATCCGAGCGGCCGAATCTCGCAGAAAGAATATTCGATAAGAAACCTTTGTCTTTCCTTCGTGACCGAACAGTTCTCGGACTTTGTCAGGATGCTGATGTTCCTCGATCACTTTTTCTGTTGCCGTCGATGCGCCACAAGCTTACATTCCGAAACAAGGATTGCCTCTACCGCAGCACACCATCTTGTAAAAGATGGTGTCCTGCCTCAGCTCAAAGTTTGCCTCGGTGGTCTTTGGCCTCGCTCTTCATCCGCCTGCGATTTGTCTCTTTTGCGCTCGTCCACCAACAAATCAGATCCCCACTGGCAACAAGCTGAGCACCAAACAAGCACCAACAAATCGCATCGAGGCCAACGCCTTGAGCTCTTTGACGTCTTTCCAGCGCGAGCGGAGGTCAGCGACGTGACCAGCCCGCGGCTTCACCGGGAGGCCGGGCGCGAGGCGCTTTCGTCGGCTTTAGGTGACAGCGATCGGCGAGAGACTCGAGGCAAAACCAACCATGGACCGCGTGCGCGAGGCCATCAAGGCGCAGACCTTGGACCAGGAGGCTATCGCTCGCGTGCTGGACGATGGCGCGGAGATGGCGCTATTGTATGGCGAGACGCCCCTGGAAAGCGTGAGCGACGCGCTGGAAATTGTACGCACGGCGCCCTCGGCGACTGGCGCCAAGGGCCAGGCGCTCCTGGGGGACGGCTCCGAAGTCTTTGTGGACGTCGGGTCTGGACGCGGCCATGTGGTGCTGGCAGCAGCCGCGAGCATGAAATGGAAGCGGTGCGTGGGTATTGAGCTCGAGCAGGCCCACGTCGACGAGGCCAACAAGGCCCTCGAGGTCCTGCGTACGCAAACCGCAAACGAGAATGACGATACCGAAGGCGTCGGGGCTCTGCAGACGCCCCCGTCGGCGATCGAGTTCATTTGTGCAAACGCGCTCGACAGCGAGGCCGCGCACGAGGCGCTCGCAGGCGCCAAGCTTGTCTACTGCTTTGACCTTGCATTCTCCGCGCAGGTCCGCTGCCACTTGGCAGCACTCTTTGCCAAGGTGATGCCGAACAATGCCCTTTTGGTCAGCGGCCACTCGGACCCCGTCCCAAGTGTTGACTTTGCACCACTGCTCCCTCTCCAAACCATCAAAATGGAGTGGGGTCCTGCACCCTTGCGCGTGTACCGCAAGGCCTCGGGTGCCTTTGATCTTTGGCTCGAGCAGCACCTTCCTCAGCTTGAGGCCGCGGGAGTTCCAGCAGCCTTGCACAAGGCTGCCTTTCGCAAGATTACCGAAATGGACTTTGATATTGGCGCTGCCGTTCAACTTGCGCGGGAGTCGGAAGATTCCGAGGACCTTGTTGTGGTGGCCACCAAGTCCCTCGGACCTGCCGATGCTCAACAAGAGACCGAGGACGGCGAGGGCGCTGTCTTTATTCTTGATCATGCCTGGACATTTGGCTCCCGAGCGGATGCAGCAGCGTCGTTGGCCAGCGTACCGGGTCTTGTGGATCGTTTGTGGGCGCTGTGCGGCGAGCAAGCCGGTGAAAAAGCCAAGCCCGACGCTGCGCTCTTGCAGGAAGACCCGGAAGAGGCTGCCAAGCGCGTGCTGGACGCAGCTGGAAATCTTTTGGCGAGTTACGAGGTGCGTCGCGGGGACGCCGACGGAACCGCAGGCACGACTGTGTTTTATATGCTTGACGAAGTCGGCTCGCGACTTCGGCGGCGTCAGCGCGGCTCGGCGGCACGCCTGCAGCCGACAGAGGCTAATTTCCGTTTGGCGCCCATTTACTCTTTTGATTACCGCATGGCGTTCCAGCTTGCCTGGGCTATTGCTCCCGTGGAGAAGGGATCAGTTCTTGTCGCTGACCATGAGCAGGGTTGGGATGTTCACCATGAGATTGACATTGCTGCGGCCAGCGAGCAGTCTGCAGAGGCCCTCCCAGAGATGAAGGAGTTTGCCGCCCAGGCTTCTCTTCGGCAAATGATGGACGCTTCAAGAGCCTCCGGGACAAGCGAGTCGGCCGAATAATCGCAAGCTTGAGAAAGAAGACTAATCAATTCTTTTCTTTTGACACAAACGCCTCTTTTCTAACTTCCACGTAGAAACGGCGACATATCTCTTTTCCCTTTTCATGTTTGACTCCAATGTCTGACAAGCAAAAGCGCCGTAAATGGTTGTGTGCGATCCGCTGTTGATGCAATGAGGCTTCAGTCGGCCTCCGTGCCGCAGACAGGATCAAACGATTTGGACGCTTACGTTTGCAGATTTCAAGATGCCAACACGCGTTTGGCAGAAGCTTGAGGGCCTCTCGCTTCTTATAAGAATGTGACGCTCATAATGATGATTTTTCCTAAAGACTTTTGACTGTTCTACTTACTAAGTTTCCTGCGATAGGACTACAACGCAAAGATCTTACTTACTATCATCACGCAATAGCATCGCGAACGATCGACGGGACCTTGACGAGGTGGCGCTCCTTGTCATGAACAAAGCACATCTCAAAGACGGCTTCGACGAGCGTCTGGTCGTTCGAGACACGCGTAAGCTTTTGAAGAATAGGTACGACAAAGTCCGAGTGCTCGCCCTTGGGATCTTGCGTCGTTGTAATGCGGAGCGGCTCAACAGGCCTCGCGCCGTTTTTGTATGCGAGCTTTGCGCTGCGCACAACGGGAACAGCATGAAACTCGGTCTTGGCGCGTGCAAGAATCTCCTTGCTGAGAAAATCCGAGCGCGCACGCTCGAACCAACAATAGTAGTTGGGGTGGAATGCGATTCCAGTAAAGTCAGTGTCGGCCAAGTGAATGACCAGGTCAAGCTCTGTGGTTTTGCCAAGTGAAGAGGGCGCCCCGGGCTTGCGCCGAATCGGCCTTTTCTTGGCGCCGGGCTTTTCGCAGTACGTAAAGTTCGACTTGCAATCGTCAAAGTAATAAATGAGGTCGTGCACCGGCTGAGGTACCTTGGTGAGCTGAAAAGTTCTGCTCACCGTGACCATCTCTACAAAGCCAGCGACTAACAATGTGTTGTCGCTCTTTCGCCAGATGCTCTGGTCAAAGTGCAGGCGAAAGGGCCCATCTGCAAAGGGGATGGTTCGGACTTCGAGTTCATCGCCGTAAAACGCAGGCTTATGAAACGACTGCTCGGACCGCGTGACCACGAAGGAGTCACCATTGTACTCGAACAGTCCTGCGAGAAAGTCTGTGGAGATCGCGTTTTCCCGGCCACGCTCAAACCAGGTCAAGAAGTTACGATAGAACACGATCCCTACTGTGTCTGTGTCCTCTCTGTACACCTTGACGTCGAGCGCGTCGTAGCCACGTGCGCGAGACACCTTGAGAGGCGCCTCGTCGAGCTTTGGCAGCTCGCCGCAGACTGCAGTCGATGGCGCAGCCATCTCGCCACGGACAAAACGCTTACTCGCTCTGGCTTCGTCCGATTGGCGCGCTTCTTCAAAGGACAACGAGAAGGTATCGACTGCCTCGTTGCCGCAGCCGAGAGCGTACCGAGTTCGCTTCGCGCACGGCGCTCCCGGTGATGCTTTCAAGGTCTAAAAAGTGGTTGTTGTCAATGCCGTCTCCTCTCGCAGGTTCACGACGTCATCGAGGCCCGTCTTTGATCATCACAGAGCGCGCGAAAAAAAAAGAAAGAAAAAAAATGAGTTCCCAATGAGGGGATCGAACCCTCGACCATTTGATTAAGAGTCAAACGCTCTACCGCTGAGCTAACCGGGATACCTAAGAAGGCGAGCTGATGAATTGAATCACCTCTTTCCCATCTGTTGAGGGGCACTTCAGCGTTGCCACACTCAAGCTCGAGCTGCGCGAGAGAGTGGAGGGCCAGGCAGAGGGAGAGCCTACCAAACAACGCCATGAAATGAAAGAATGGCCAAGACAACCAAAACGGAAACACAAAGAAAAGCTAAAATAAAAAGGGAAAGAAGAGCCAAGGTTGACAACCACAATTTATGCGATGAAGCCCCAAAAAATCACCTGCCAGCTGACAAACTAGCGAAAAAAAGAAAGTCAAATTCCCAATGAGGGGATCGAACCCTCGACCATTTGATTAAGAGTCAAACGCTCTGCCGCTGAGCTAACCGGGATACCTAGGAAGGCAAGATGGTGAATCGAATCACCTCTTTCCCATCGGTTGATGCCGAGAGTGTCGCTGGCATTCACAGAGCTCGTTCGCCCCTCGCGAGACGGCAGGGAACAAGCGTGACGCTACCAATCACGATGTCTTTGGCGTAATCACGTCGAGATTTGGGGGTTGACAGTCAAAAACTCAAAAAAAGAAGGAAAAAAGCCGCTCGATCAAGATTAGTCGGCGAGCGCCATTCATTTTCACGGGCCCAAACCAAAACACAGGACAGAAGAAAAAATGAAGTCCAAACTAAAAAAAAAAGTCAAGTTCCCAATGAGGGGATCGAACCCTCGACCATTTGATTAAGAGTCAAACGCTCTACCGCTGAGCTAACCGGGATACCTAGAGAGGCAGGATGGTGATTTGAATCACCTATTTCCCTTCAGTTGTCGCTGGGAAGTCGGCTGACATTTGTCAAGGGTCCAGCAGAGCTGGCTCAGTCTCAGAAGGAAGCAGGTATAGTACCAATGGTTGCATGGGAATGTAAAACGAATCTGATCGTCAGAGCAAAATGTCAGCATTCCAAGGCCTACGTCACAATATCATAAAGAATAGGGCTATGTGTTAGCGCAGATCTTGCTCACGCATCGTCGTACGCGTCATTGTACACATCATCGTAGGCATCGTCGTAATCAGCAACGTGATGCGCACAATCTTGCTGCGTCGAAAGCTGCTTATGGGCCAACTCAGCCTGACGAGCCTTGTTGACTCGCCGACGATAGATTACGAGGCCTGTCGCCACGGCCGCTCCAATGAGAGCGACGCAAAGTAAGGCAATACCTGCCGAGCTAAGACCGCCAGAAGAAGACGCGTCCTCGAGCGAGTTAGAGGACGCCTTTAATGTCGAGACCAGGTCTGTAATTGCGGAAACGTCGCATTGGCTGCTGCGAGAGCAAGAATCCAGAACCGAATTAAAGGTCTTTATTGTCGCAGACTTGGCAAAGAACTCTTGGAAGTCACCTGGGGACAAAGTATCCTTCTCAATTCGAAAATACACGGCCAAGTCACCGTTGTCTTCCGCATAAGAGGTAAAGTTAAAAAGAGCTTCTTCGCATTTGAGCTGGCCCATGCTGTGCGAAGAGCGCCTCTTGTACACCGTGCGATGCACCACATAACAGAGCCCGTCCAGAAAAGCCGCCGGCGTGTGCTCTGATGCCACGTATGGAACCTCGAAGCGAAGAATGTAGTACTCGTACGAGGACGTGGCAGTCGCTCCCGTGACTGTGATTGTGACGTCGCCCAAGGCATCGCTGTTGTCAAAGGCGATCTGAATGGCATCCACAACGCCGTCTGGGTTGTTTGCCACCGTTGCAAGTGATGCCATAGCGCTATCGCTATCAGTGAACAGAACGCGAGACGTAAAGTAGATCTCCACCGTGCCTGGCGTCCGAAGATCACGTCGGACGTGGTGCGCGGATTGACGCGGGCTCTTTCGAACGGCGGCTGTCTTTGTGACATTTTGGCCGGCACGGACCTTGGCTGGACCGAGGCGTTTAGGAAGGTTCGTCAACGTGCGTGGAACATGCTTGGGCGCAGTCTCAGTGCCAGCACCACCATCACCAGCAGCAGCAGGCATGCCGACGAGAGCGCGGCGTCCAAACCACCCGAAAGGCACCGGTGTGGGTTTGGCCGTCGGCGACTGCGTTGGACTTTGCGATGGAACCGGTGTCGGCATTCTTGTTGGACTTGGTGTGGGCTCTGGCGTAAAACTTGGTGTTGTTCCCCAGCCAAATGGTTTTGGCGTAGGCTTCATTGTAGGGCTTGATGTTGTTGACCAGAGCGTGGGTTTCGGCGTGGGTTTCGGCGTGGGTTTCGGCGTGGGTTTCGGTGTTGGTTTTGGTGTGGGGCTCGACGTGGGCGCCATGGTACACCGCGTGCAGGAGGGAGCGCCGTACGATGCGTACGAGTCGACCACGGGATAAAAATAGTCCTCGATGTCAACATCGCAGTCGCATGAAAATACATAGCACAGACCGCCCGTTTGCACCCATGCGCGACAATCCTCGAGCAGCTCGCAAACTCGAGCGCATGCAGAGTTGAGGGTCTCCGAGTCAATGAGGGCTATATTGCAGGCATCCGCCAGCAATACATAATCACCCGAGCCGTCACTTGTGCGGCGAATGTTTGCCGAGGAGAACTCGCACATGGCGCAAAACTCGTCGACATACAGATCGTCTTCGTCAAAAATAATGTCGTGCGAGCAGACATCATCGTCGATAAGAACATTGGTTCGCACCGTGGGCGTGTCTTGGCCATCCAAGCACACCTCTTGAATGCACGAAGGGCAAGCCTCAGCGCCGCGATAGTCTCCAGAAACAAAGTATTCGTCCGCAGTGCTTTCATCGTCACACGCAAAGACGTAGCATGCGCCTTCGGCAACAATCCAGGCGTCACAACCGTCAATGAGCTCGCAAATGTGAGCACACGCCTCGTTAAGGTCGACTTCGTCATTCACGTCGAGCTCGCAGGACGAAAGAAGATTCACGTAATTTCCAGCAATATCACTTCCCTCGTCATAGGTGGTGAGAATGTCTTCGTCCGTGAATGTGCAAAAGCAAAACTCGTTGCTAGGAAGATCGGCAGCCGAGAATCCCAGCCTGTGGGAGCAGATATCGCTCGCGCGGATATTCTCTCGAACAGAGGGGGGATCTTGGTCATCCAAACAGACACGTTGCTCGCACTCGGTGGTGGGAAGGGGAGTCGGAAATTCTGACGGAAAAGATGTTGGAAATGCTGTAGGAAAGGACGTCGTCGGAAAGGAAGTTGGAAAGGATGTTGGGAACGAGGTCGTAGGAAAGGATGTTGGAAACGCGGTCGGGAATGAAGTAGGCTGAGGCGTGGGTGTAACAACAGGCGTGGCCGTTGGCTCCAGAGTGGGCACTTTGCAGGCTCGACTTCCTCGGCCCGAGTCATCACCATCGGTGAACTCGATTTCTTCATTTCCACAGGTCCATAAAGAGCAATCGCCTCCACGAAGAAGCCAGCCATCACAGCCCCGGTCTACGAACTGGTCGCACAACTGCGAGCATGTTGCCTCGAGCCCGTCGAGATCATCGTCTGCAATCGCGCAAGCGTCACCGAGGGAGAAATAGTTTCCGGAGCCGTCACCAGCTTCGCCAATGGCCTCATCAAAGGTAAAGTCACAAGAGTAGCATAGATCTTCCGTTTCGACGTCAGAAGCTGTGAATGATATATCCTCTTGACAAATGTCGGTGTCAACGCCGACGCGGAATCGTATTTCATTGCTGCAGAATTGGCATGGAGTTGTGGGGGCCTTCGTCGGCGACAGCGTGACGGGAGGTGTAGTTGGAGGCGCGCTTGGCGAAAGGCCATTGAGATTAATTTCGATATCGTACGAGAAGCCATCGACATAATTGCATTGCTCGACAGGTCCACACGAAGCATCACGAGAACACTGCTGGAAACGGATCGGTCGCATAAAGAGGAGTTCATTCCCAATGTACGGGATGCTGAGTTCCCGCGAGCAGAGTCCACGCGACGACGGGAAGGCCTTGAAGTCCGTCCACGAAGACTCGTCGCCTGCAGTGGCTTGGTACTGAAGGGTGACCCCCGGCGTGCAGGTTGGTAGGGAGGTCTCGAGGTCGTCCAAGCTGGAAATGCACGTCGTCTCGCTCGTACCGGCCGTGTTGAGAAAGGTTGCCACAGCGTCTGTGAGATTGAATTCGATTGCATCATCAATGCACTTTTCAATGTTGGCCGACGCAGAGAAAGCAACGCGGCAGAACCCCTCGGCCACCTCGAGGTCGT
Source organism: Aurantiochytrium sp. KH105 (assembly GCA_003116975.1). Classification (NCBI taxonomy): domain Eukaryota; class Bigyra; order Thraustochytrida; family Thraustochytriidae; genus Aurantiochytrium; species Aurantiochytrium sp. KH105. Next base: position 793,849 of record BGKB01000021.1, on the reverse strand, counting down.
CAAAGTACTCAATGCAAGTGTCAACGTCTATGCTCGATGACGCCATTGGCGCGTAGTTCTCGCAAAATGGCTCGAAGCACTCTGTCTGCATACTAGCAAGACTGACGCCATTGCCACAGAGCTGGCGGGCGACGTCGAGAGCAACGGCAGTGTTGTAGACGGTTTCTTTTTCGGCGCATATTGCTTCTGTTTCGAGATGCTGCTGCAAGGACGTAATTTCTGCGGCAGTGGAAATTTCAGAAGTGAGGCTGTTTGTGTAGCAGAAGCCATTGAGATTTTCGCGTTCTTGGGCCCAATTCTCATTGGTCTCAATTACGGCGTCGACATTGATACGATAATTTCCATACGTTTGCGCACTGATGTCCTTGCCGGCATCGTTTGGCTTCACGGTACCCAGGCAGGTGATACTGGCTTGGATATTGGTTCCACCGTCGACAATGTACCAGGTGACATCGAAAATTTCGTCGCTGGAGACGCGGACCCAATTTGAAGTGAAGGAGGGCCAGGAGCCGTCACTCGCGAGGTTCCAACTCTCTTTGAGTGAGGTCGACTCCAGACAGTCGGTCGCATCAAGGCTAAAGTTTGCTTCGGAAGTCATGACAATGACCTGACGAATGACGCCGCGTTCTTCTTGTCGCACAAAGAGACCAAAGTCATCGGCCTGGTACATGGGAAGCCAGGACGGGGCGCCGTCGGAGGAAGGCTGGCATGCCGAGCCAGATTTCCACCAGGACTTCCACGAGCTGGGTTTCCATTCACAGGCGTTGCCACTCGTATCGGTGAGGGATTTGCATGTTGACTTGTTGATCTTGCACGTTGTCGTGCTGGTGTCGCGAGCATCGCAGACGCGCCAGGACGTCTTGGTGCCGTCAAAGGAGATGCAGTTGGGGTCTCCGTAGCATGTGCACGTCTCGCAGCATCCGCCCGTGGCGCCGCCGTCGACGAATGCGAGGTTCTGGAGGATAATTGATGCCTGCTCTGGGGAAGAGTTGAGTCGTTCGCATGCCGCAGTGGGGTCTGTGAGATCCGCACAAATGGGGGCTTGAAAACCACTGAAGCGGCACGCCGCGCCCGTGAGGTCAACGGTCTGGCAGGCCTCCAGCGCTGTTGTTTCACTTGCCGGACAGCAAGAGTCTGCGTCGTCGAATGTGACCGTATATTCGATGCTCGAGGTTGTCACCTGGACCATGTTTTCTGCAGATCCGCAGAGAGGCGCGCTGCCGCAGCTTTGCTGGTCGACGTCTGCAAAGGAAGTCGCGATTGTGCTTTGGCCTGCCATGACCTCGGAAACGAGACTGGCGGCGGCGTCGAGTTGTTCTTGGCTCAGGTCTGCGGAGCTCGAGTCAATGCGGATGACCACCTCAAGGATGGAGGTTTCCACATCCGAGGATATTGTCACGGCCGTGGGCATGGGCGAAGGAGCGGCAAGCGCGCATGCCCCGGTGTCTTCATCGTAACTGCAAGGACTGCCGCAGAGCCAGGGGTTGTCGTCGAAGGAGCTGCAAGGGACGCAAGCGCCGACCACGTCGCCTTGGTTAAAGGTGTCCGCAACGTCGCTGTCAATCGCAAGCAGGCGCCGCCATATGCAGCCATTCCCGTCCGCTGCGCAGCTCGCTTCGTCTGCGTTCTCCGTGCACGCTTGTGCGGCTGCAGCTGCCGCGAACACGACCACCGCGACGGCGACCCTCGCCGCGAGCCCTTGGGCGTCGCGTCGCCCTCGGCGGCGCCCGGCTGCCACCGCTGTCCGCACGAGGCCTCCTCTCCTGCGACCGGCGCGAGTGCGGTTCCCCTGCTGCGCCATCTCCTCCTCACTAAAGCTCTGTTTCCCTCGAGCCTCCCAACCTCCGCTCTCGCGCGGCTTCGCGCTTTCCGGCGCTCGGGCCGTGCTGCAGCTTCGCGCGTCCCAGCCCGCGAGGCGGCTCTGCGCTGCACGTGCGCCGCCTGCTCGAAGCTGGGACTTCCGGCCTCGAGCGCTCGCTCGCTCGCTCTCTCTCCTCGCGCGGCGTCGTGCGGCGTCGCGAGTCTGCCGCCGCCTTCGCTCTGCGTCGCGCGTCCTGCCGCGGCCTTCTCCGCGGGGTCCTCGCGCGGGGTCCTCGCGCGGGGTCCTCGTCTGCTCTGCCTTTCGCGCGCGCTCAACTGGTCGCCCACTCGATCGACTCGGGTCACTCCCAGTCGTCTTCGATGGCGAGTCGCCGGCGCACTCGAACCAGCCGCCGCAACTGCCGCCGCTCCCTCCCGCGCCGCGCCGCGCCTCCGCCCGGCCGCGCTCCGCCGCGCGGGCGCCGGGCTGGGCTGGAGCAGGAGCAGGAGCTGGAGCTGGAGCTGGAGCTGGAGCTGGAGCGAGAGCGAGAGCGAGAGACGGAGCTCGAGATGGAGATGGAGATGGAGATGGAGAGCGCGAGGAGATCGGCCGATGGCGAGGACACGGGAAAGAGAGAAAGACAGGCAGGCAACGGACGGACCGCCGCCGCTCAGCTGGCTGGCTGCCGGAGACGGAGACGGCGCGTCGCGGCGCAGAGTTCGGGGTTGTCTGTCTGTCTGTCTGTCTGTCTGTCTGCGCGGCGAGCCGCGGGCGTGCGAGCGGAGCGGTGCGGCTCGGGCAAGGGAAGGGGAAGGCGGGAGGCAGGCTGCTCCGCGGCGCCTCGGCGGCTGCCTCGTTTATGTTAGTCGCCCTGCGCGGCCCGCGCGGGGCCTCGCGCGGGCTATACTCGTGTTGCACGTCGTTTTGTGCACTTCGCCGGCATTGATTCCACTTATGCGCTCCTGGCCTTCAAGCGCGCCTCCCGCCCCGCCAAGTCCAGAATGGCAGCACGTGCTTCCAGCGTCCCCCCTGCCTCGAGGCTGCGCTGCGCCGATCTGGTACTACAAGTTCAAGTATAGTCTCTAACAGACAGAGACGACCTTGCTCTGACACCCGATGGGTGTCTCGTGGAGACACCCGAAACCCGGCCCAGAGCGAACGCCCCACAGCGTCCCCGCACCCGCCTGCACGCGCCCGCGGGCCAAGATGGGTCCCTGCGAAATTTCCATGACAGTCCTGTTCGTCTCGGCGGACCCCTTGACGTCGGCCAAGGATCGAACCGCAGCCGCCCGTGATCGCTCGGCCCCGCGCGCGGTTTCGAATCCTGACTCTTGCGGGACCGTGCGGGCAAACACTGGTTGTAATACCATACTGTGAGCTGGCTGACCAAACGAACTTGGAAGAGCGGGACAAAAACGATCCTCGTGGTCTGGCTTGATTGACCAGACAGATCAGCGCCGCCGAGGTCCGCGCCATGGAGCTTGTGATCGCTGACTATGACAATTACTACGATACAACAGATGGACGGGCCTTGCCTTGGTTGAAGTCGAAGTCGCGTGCTCGCCGCCTTACTGCCAAAGTCTCCCTCCAACTGTCCGACTGCGTTTGGATCAAGACAACTATTTACGGAAAAGGATTTCCTATTTTCGAGGCACGATCAAATCAAGAGCACATTTTTTAAATTTCGATCAAGGGTCTTGTTCTCGACCTTGGTGGCCTCCTCGAGGCGACGACTGCGAACACAAACAAAAGAAAGTAATGTAAGAAAAATATGTGGTGCAGAACAACTACTACGTTCATTTGGTTGGGTGTTTGTTTCTACTTCAGACAGGAAAGTCTACAGTCTGTCGAGTCAAGTCAAATCGCTTTTACACGGAAAGCTACGTCTATGCGTCGTAGTCCTCGTCATCATAGTCGTCGTAGCCGTACTGATGGCGCGTGGCGAGCTGCTTCTGATCGAGCTCAGCCTTGCGCGCCCGCTTAACGCGACGGCGATAGACAACGAGGCCCGCAGCGACGACAGCGCCAATAAGAGCCACGCAAAGAAGAGCCACGCCCGCGGTGCTGAGACCACCAGAGGAGGAAGACCCGGCTGAAGCGGAGAGGAAGGACGCCTTGAGCGTGGATGCGAGATCCGTGATGGCCGACAGGTCGCACTCATCCGAGGTGTCACAGCTCTCAATCACAGACTCAAAGGTCGAGCGCGTCGAAGACATGGCAAAGAGCGTCTGGAAATCACCAGGGCTCACCGAGCTGCTCTCAATACGAAAGTAGACGGCCAGATCACCGTCGTCCTCTGCGTAGGCGCCAAAGTTGGTGAGCTCATCGCCACACTCGAGGTCGCCCATGTCATGGTCGTCCGAGGTCTCGGAGACAGTGGTCGAGATCACATAGCAGAGAGCATCGTTGAACTCGGTGGTCGAGTGCTCCGACGCCGTGTACGGGATTTCGAAACGAAGAATGTAATACTCGTACGAGGCCGAGGCCGTCACGCCCGTGACGGTGACAGTAATGTCACTAAACTCGTCGCTGTTGTCAAAGGCCGTCTGGATCGCCTCCACAGTGCTGCTTGGGTTCTCGACGACCGCATCGACCGAGTCCGTCGCGCTAGTGCCATCGGTGAACATAACATATGAGGTCATCAGGTACACGGTGGTGCCAGGCGTTCGCAGTGCGCGGCGCGCGAGCGCGCGCGCCTGCGTTGCCGCAGACACATCAGCAGCTTGGTCCGCGCGCACCTTGGCAGGGCCAAGACGCGTCGGCAGGTTCGTCAGCGTGCGGGGAGTATGCTGCTCCGTTGACGTCAGCATGCTGGCCTTGAGCGCACGGCGGCCACTCCAGCCAAAGGGCGCCGGTGTGGGCTTGAGGGTGGGCGCAGGCGTATCTTGCGTGCAGGCGGGGGCGCCGTACGACTCGTATGCGGTCGTATCCTCAAAGTACTCATCGACGTCGCCGTCGCACGTGAACACGTAGCACTGACCGTACATTTGCACCCAGGCATCGCACCCGTCGAGCAGCTCGCAAATATGCGCGCATGCAGCGTTGAGGGCGTCGGCGTCGTCCGAGTCGATATCGCAGGCATCCGTCAACACAACATAGTTGCCCGAGTCGTCGCCAGTGGTGAGAATGTTGTCCGAGGAGAACTCGCACGTGGCGCAGAACTCGTCGACATCGAGATCGCCCTCGTCAAAGAAGATGTCGTGCGTGCAGACGTCCTCGTCGACCACGACGTTGGTCTGGATCGTCGGCGTATCCTCGCCATTGAGGCAGACCTCTTGTGTGCACGACGAGCAAGCCTCGGCTCCGCGGTAATTTCCGGTCGTAAAGTACTCGGAGGTCTCCACGCTGTCGTCGCAGTCAAAGAGGTAGCACTCCCCACTGCCATAGAGCCATGCGTCGCAGCCGTCGACAAGTTCACAGATGTGGGCACACACTTCGTTGAGGTCGTCCTCATCGCTCGAGTCGAGAGAGCACGAGTTGATGAGGTTGACGTAGTTGCCGGCGCCGTTGCCTTCGTTCGTCGTCGTGAGAATGTCACTGTCCGAAAAGGAGCAGTAGCAGAAATCGTCGTCCGGGAGATCATCGGCCGTAAAGGTGACATTATGCGAGCAGACATCGCTGTCAGCGTAGAGACCGTCCTGGACGGTGGGTGCGTCAGAGCCGTCGATGCAGACCTCCTGATCGCACGACGGGCAAGAAACGGCACCTCTTCCAGGACCCGAGACAAAATAATCGCTGGCTTCGGCAGAGTCGTCGCACGTGAAGATGAAGCACGCGCCTTCGGAGAGAACCCAAGCGTCGCAGCCATCAACAAGCTCGCAAAGATGCGCGCAAGCTTCGTTGAGGTCATCCTCGTCATCAGAGGAAAGGTCGCAGGTGTTGAGCAGGTTGACATAGTTGCCGGCACCGTTGCCTTCATCAGACGTGGTAAGGATATCCTCATCCGTAAAGGAGCAGTAGCAGAACTCGTCGTCTGGCAGATCGTCGGCCGTAAAGGTGAGGTTGTGCGCGCACACATCGTCGTCAGCGTAGATGCCAGTCTCGACTGTGGGGGCGTCGTCGTTGGTGAGACAGACTTCCTGGTCACAGTCGGTGGTGGGCTCGGCGGTGGGCTGCGGGGTCGGTTCCGAAGTTGGCTCTGGCGTCGGCTCTGGCGTGGTATCATCCTCAATGCAGACGGACGCGCCGGTGCCGGAACCGTCAACAAAAACAGTATCGTCGTCTTCGCACGAGTAGAGAAAACAGTCTCCACCCATGAGCAGCCAGGCGTCGCAGCCCTCGTCGCTGAGTGCAAAGCACACCTGTGCACAGGTCATCTCGAGACCATCGGTGTCGTCATCCTCGATTGCGCAGGCATCGCCAAGAGACACGTAGTTTCCGCCGTCCGAGTCGGTGTTGCGAATGGCCTCATCGGCGGTAAAGTCACACGAGTAGCAAAAGTTGGCGCCGTCCAAGTCATCGGAGGTGAAGTCAATGTCCGTCACGCAGACGTCAGAAGACAAGGTGACGCCCGACTGGACCTCGGGCTCGTCGACACAGACGCCGCACTCGGTAGGACCGGTCGTGGGCTCTTGCGTCGGGGTGGACCCCGGGTTGACAAGCTGGGGCGTCGAGACGGTGAGTGTGAACTCGACGCCGTCAACCCAGTTGCACTGCTCAACGGGCCCGCAGGAAGGATCGCGAGAGCACTGCTCCATGCGAATGGGGTTCGTGAAGAGAACCTCGTTGCCATTGTACGGGATGTCGATTTCCTGCGAGCAGAGGCCGCGTCCAGAGGGGAACGCCTTGTAGTCGGTCCACGAGGTCTCGTCGCCGGCAGTGGCCTGATACTGGAGCGTGACGCCGGAGACGCACGAGGCAAGAGAGGTGTCAAGCTCGTCGATGCTGGAAATGCACGTGGTGTTACTGCCACCAGCCGTGTTGAGAAAGGTGATGATGGAATCAGTGAGGTTGAATTCGGAGGCGTCATCGATGCACTGCTCAATATTGGCCGTGGAGGAGAAGGCGACGCGGCAAAAGCCCTCGGCCACCTCGAGATCCGCAAAATACTCGATGCAGGTATCGACGTCAATGCTGGAAGACGCGAGGGGGGCGTAGTTCTCGCAAAAGGGCTCGAAGCACTCGGCCTGCATACCAGCGAGGTTGACGCCGTTGCCACAGAGCTGGCGCGCGACATCGAGGGCCACGGCGGTGTCGTAGACGGTCTCCTTGTCGGCGCAAAGGGCCTCGGTTTCGAGGTGCTGCTCGAGAGAGGCGATCTCCGCCTCGGTTGAGACATCGGTGATGAGACTGTTGGTGTAGCAAAAGCCGTTGAGGTTATCACGCTCCTGGATCCAGTTTTCGTTGGGTTCAATGACGGCGTCCACGTTGATGCGGTAGTTGCCATACTCTTGCTCGCTGAGTTCCTTGTCGGCGTCGTCCGGGTTAACCGTGCCGAGGCAGGTGATGCTGGCCTGAATGTTGGTCGCGCCGTCGACAACGTACCAAGTGACGTCGAAGACGTCGTCACTGGAGGTGCGGACCCAGTTCGAGGTGTACGAGGGCCACGAGTCGCCAACGAGGTTCCAGCTTCCGGAAAGCGTAGTGGACTCGAGGCAGTCGGTAGCGTCGAGACTGTAGTTGGCGGCGGACGTCATGATGTAGACCTGGCGGATGACACCACGCTCCTCCTGGCGCACAAACATGCCAAAGTCATCAGCCTGGTACATGAGGAGCCAGGAGGGGTTGCCTCCGGAGGCGGGCTGGCAGGGGGAGCCGGACTCCCACCACGACTCCCAGGAGTCGGGTTTCCACTCGCACGCGTTGCCGTTGGTGTCAACGACAGAGTTGCATGTGGATTTGTTGATTTTGCACTTGTTGGTGTCGGTGTCGCGTGCGTCGCAGACACGCCACGAGGTCTTGGTGCCGTTAAAGGAGATGCAGTTGGGGTCACCGTAGCACGTGCACGTCTCGCAGCATCCGCCCGTGGCGCCGCCGTCGGTGAACGCGAGGTCGGAGAGGATGAGCGTGGCCTCATCGGGGTTTGCGCTGAGCGCGCGGCAGTTGTCCGTCGGATTGGTGAGGTCCGAGCAGATGGGTTCCTGGAGGCCGCTGACGCGGCATGCTGAGCCGGTGAGGTCGACGATTTCGCAGGCCTCGACGGCGGCGGTGTCGCGTGCGGGGCAGCAGGCCTCCATGGTGTTAAAGAGGACGCTGTACTCCTCTGTGCTGGGCAGGACGTCGACCATGTAGTCTGCGGACCCGCAGAGGGGCGCGTAGCCGCATGCGTCCTGGACGAGATCGTCGCTGGTGGGTTCCGCGGCGGTCTGTCCCGCCATGACGTCGTTGACGAGGCTGGCTGCGGCCTCGATCTGGTCGTCGGTGAGGTTTGTTGAGCTGAGCTCGATGCGGACGACGGTCTCGACGACGCCGGTCTCGGCGTCGGTGGAGACGGGCGCTGCCGTGGGCATGGCCGAGGGCTCGGGGAGCCCGCAGGTCCCCGCGTCCTCATCGTACGCGCACGGGCTTACGCAAAGCCACGGGTCGTCGTCGAAGGTGCTGCAGGCGACGCATTCGGCGTCGAAGCTGTCGTCGCCCTCGGCTGTGAGCTGCCACGCGCACCCGGAGCTCACGGCCACGCACGCGGTCTCGCTCGTCTGCTCGTCGCACGTCTGCGCCTCGCCCACGGCGGCCATCGCCGCCGCGGCCACCAGCGCCGCCGCCGCGGCCCACCGGGGCCTGCGCTGCCTCCGCATCACGGGCTTCGCCTCCTCGCGCATCCCTCGATCCCGCGCGTGCGGCACGCGCCGCCGCCTCTTTTCCGCCTCCTCTCCGCCTCTCGCGCCGCCCGCGCGCGCCCTGCTGCGCCTGCCTGCCTGCCTGCCTGCCTGCCTGCCTCGCGCCGCGCCTCGCGCCGCGCTCGCTGCGCCCGGCCTCGCTCGCTCGCCGCGCTCGAGGCTGCTGCGCCGGCCTGGCCTGGCTTGGCTTCGGGGTCTGGCTGCCCCCGCCGCTTGCCTTTTTCCTCCGCTGTGAGGGAGATGGAGAGAAAGAAAGAAAGAAAGAAAGAAAGAAAGAAAGAAAGAAAGAAAGAAAGAAAGAAAGAAAGAAGGAAAGAAGGAAAGAAGGAAGGAAAGAAGGGAGGAGGAACGAAGGGCGGGAAGGAGCAGGGAGCGCGACCTGGATCAATCTAGGCCAGGCAAGGCCAGGCCAAGAGTGGACAGACCCGGACGCGGGGAGGGAGGGGGGGAGGGAGAGGCCGAGGGAGCGCAGCGCTCGCGGCCGTCAGGAGGTGGGCGGGCGCGCTCGCGTGCTCGTACGCACTGCACGCACGCTCGCACTGCCTGCACGCACGCACGCACGCACGCAGCTCGAGTGCCCGCCGCTCTATTGTTTTGGTCTCCCGCAGCCTCTTTCTTTTTTTTTCTTTTTTTTTCATCCTTTTCATTTTCTTTTTTCTTCCCCCCTTTCCTTTCTTTCGACTCCTGTGTCTCCGCTTCGGTGGCGCGCGGCTCGGCTCCTCTCCCGACGCCCGCGCGCGCGGCGACCGGCAGCGCCCTGCACGGCGCAGCTCGGTACGGCGAGGCCGCGCCCGACGCGGAGCCGCCACGCCGGGGTGCAGCCGGGATGCAGCCGCAATGCAGCAGGCAGCGGGCGGGCGAGCGGGCGAGCGCTGGGCCGCCGCGAGTCCTGGCTGCGCGCCTTCGCTTCTCCAGCAGCTGCCGCTGGCAGGCAGCTTGATTCACCACTCTTTTCGTTCGATCGACAAAAGAAAAATGAAAAAAGCCGCGTCGCGTGTTTCGCCTCGCTGGATTTTTGCGTGCTAAAGGAAAGGAAGAAAGAAGGAGAGAAAGAAAGAAAGAAAGAAAGAAAAAGAAAGAAAAAGAAAGAAAGAACGAGGAAGGAAAAACCCGCCGCAGCCTCGCCTCGCCTCGCCTCGCCTCGCCTCGCCTCGCCTCGCCTTGCCTCGCCTTGCCTCGCCTCTCGTGCCTTGCTGGCCCCGCGCGTCCCGGCCTCGCTCGGCCCCTCGCGGCTGCTGCGGCGAGCGAGGGAGGGAACGAGGGACCTGCGGCCGCGCCATGCTCCGACCTGGCCGATCGCCAGGGAGGGACGCCGGAGTCCACTTCTTTCACTGCCAGTGGCACTGCACGGCAGGAAGCACTCTGTTCTGAACAGAATTCAAATTCAAAAATTCGAAATTCACAGTCAATTTTTTTTCGTGAAAATTCAAAATTCAAAAAGAAGAAAAAGAAACACCAGTGGCAGTAAAAAAAGATGTCAAAAACAAATCCTTTCGAGCCCCGGCCCTCCCGGCCCAGCTTCACCTCTTCTCCTCGTCACTCGCCGCTCGCCCCCGTCTCCTGCGCTCGCCCTTTCTCCCCTCCTCGCCTCCCCTCCCAGGAGGCCTCGGCGCGTCGCCTCGCGGAGGCCGGCACCGGCAGCGGCCTGCTTCCTCCCCCTCCCGCCGGCCTGCAACCAACTAACTACTCACCCTCTATCTGTAAGCCGCGGAAGCCAATAAATCAACCAAAATCCACCAACCACCCGCCTTTCCGAGCACGCATGCGCGTCGCGCTCGTCGCTTTTGCGTGTGTCCAGGCAGGCCGCGCGAGGGCGAGGGGAAGGTATGCGCGAGGCCCGCGCCGCGCTTCACCTCGCCAAGGCTGGGCTCGCCTCGCCTCGCCGAGCGCGCGACTCGATCGGGGCCCAGCTGCCGCTTCATGCCTGCCCGGTCAAGCGCAACGACGGCCTCGAGCTGCGCTTCTCCGGCTGTTCCGCGCGGCCTCCTGCACGCGGCGTGGCTGATGTGATGCATACCCGTCCTCGCTGACGTCCACGACGCTCTTCTGGCACTCCTTGTACGGGTCGCCCTCGCTCGATCAGGCAATCGATCGACCAATAAATCAATCCAGGAATCACAGTCTATCAACGATCGATCGCTCGATCGAGCGATCGGCTCGCTCGTCCAGTCCACGCCGGTGGCGGCGCGGACCGCCACATTCACGAGGCGCCCCCGCCAGTTTCCTTCGAAGAATCCAGCCGCCTGCAGCGCGCAGCCCACTTCCGCAGAGCCGGAGCCAGAGCCGGCCGCCGCGCGCCGCGAGGGAAGGCCTTCAAGATCGATCTCGCGGCGCGCGGCGGCCGGGCGCGGCGGCCGGGCGCGGCGGCTGCGACCGCGCCGCGCGGAGCCTGCGAGTTTGTCGCCATCGCTGTCGCTGTCGCAGAAAGAGGGCCATCTTTTTTTCCTCAGAGCGCTCGCTCGCGCGCGAGCGAGCGCGGTGCCGAGAGGGCGGGGCGGCAGCGCGTGCACGGGCGCGTGCAGCACTGAGCAAGCGACAGCGACCATGGCGAGCGGCACGGTGGATGTGGGCTCGCCGTGATCCAGGGCGGCGCGAGGCTGCAGCAGCAGCTGCGAGCTGCAGCCAGCTGCCTGTCACAGCCATTGGCGCTGAGCTCAGTAGCAGCAGCCTGAATGAAGCCTGCCGCAGCGCGGCGCGTGAATTCGTAACGGCTACGGCGCCAGGGCGGACGGCTACCACGGAAGCATGCGCGCGCGCAGAACTTGTATCTCCCCGGCACGCAGCACGCGCGGCGCGGCGGAGAGAGCTCCGGGCGCGATCCTCGCAAGTGCGCTATGCGCGCGTGCCAACAGCGCTATCCCGCGCCGCGCAGTTGACCTCGGCTTCGCCCAAGTGCGCCAAAGCGCCAAGCCCGACAGTGGCCAAAGCGTAGAAGGGAAAGAAAGCGCCGCCTCGGCCAGCCAGCCAGCTAGCTAGGTGTGGCAGGCAGCCTTTGCCCTGCCAAGCAACCAAGCAACCAAGCAAGCAACCAAGCAAGCCAGTGGGCGGCAGAGGAGCGGCCGCCGCCACCCACCAGGCCATACACGGCGAGACTGGACTGGTGGGAGGTGGGCGGGAACGCCACACTTCCAAGTCCAACTACCCACTCATTCCGCGCGCCTTGGGGGGCGGCCTGCACGTCCTGCGCATCATGGCGGTCCGCGTTCTGCGGGGAGAGTGCCGCCGCCTCGCCGCTGTGGAGAGGCATGGAGCCCCGCAGCTGCGCGACATGAGCTTCTTGGCGCAGAGGACGCTGCCCCGCTGGGAGGGGCGAGGACGGGAAACTAGCATCACACAGCCGCGGCGTGAGGCAGGTAGGGTTCAGCGAGAAGAGGGTAGTGGGGTTGGGAGGGTCGAAGTGCCCGCAGCGGGAACCCGCTCTCAACGAACGCTTCCACGTGATAAAGGTCTCCGCGCCTGCACCCACGGTCAATCCCACCCTGGACCGACTCCCTCTCTCTTTTTTTTCTTTTTCTTTTTTTATAATTTGAAACATTTTTTTATTTTTTTTTGCTTGGAATTTTCCTTCAAAAGGTTTTTTTTTTGGTCCGCATCATCTGCATGATCCACGCACGAAAGGAAAGATGTTGGTCCGCATCGTCTGCCACCCACGAAAGGAAAGATGTTGGCGAAGATGGACGCCTTTGAAAATGAGCGACGCCGTCCGTAGTGCCTTTTTTATTGTTCGGTTGAAGAAACAGACGCCACGGTCGGTCGGTCGGTCGGTCGGTCGGTCTCGAGTGAGGCGCAGGAGGAGCGCGCTCGTTCGAGCCGTGCGCACCCAAGGAAGGGAAACCAGCCGTCCATCTTGCCCAACGCTTTCCACTTTGCTCGGACCTGCGTCGCTCGAATTCCGCGACCGGTCTTTTTCTGCTTGACTCTCTCTCTCTTTTTCTCGCGAAAGTGTTGCAACAACAGAATCATGCTCCTGCGCACTGTCCAAAGACGATTCCAGAGATGATCATGGATTACCAGGAAGTCGTACGACGAAGTTCGTGAGCTACATATAGGCGCAAGCTCATCGTGACGGGCATCGTCGATTAGCTACCTTCGAGAAGCCACTTGCGCCAATTGATGTCTGATGTGGAAGGCAAGACAACAAGACTGCGCCAAAGCAAAAGTGTTGCAAGGAAAGTCATGCTATTGCGCACTGCTCAAATATGAAGCTGATGACAGGAAATCGTACGACAAAATTCATGAGCTACCTTCGAGAAAGCAAAAGTGCTGCAAGGAAACTCATGCTCCTGCGCACTGCTCAAATACGAAGATGATGACAGGAAATCGTACGACGAAATTCATAAGCTGCCTTCGAGACGCGGTTTGCGCAGATCGATTGATTTCTGATGCGGAAAGGAAGATCCCAGATCGCCAGACTAAGACTGCGACAGAGTAAAGGCAGCAGCAGCAGCAACGTCCACTTCCTTTGTGTCATTCCAGGACCATCGGCCCGCCGTTTTTCCTTCTTGCAATTCTTGTTCTTCGTTAGTCTTTGTCCAAGGTCCTTCGAACCATTTGAATCGAGAGTCTCAGCGCATCGTCACCAAAAGAAGTCGCCAATGGCTGTTTTCCACCTCCTTTTCCCCACTCCCCCAAGAACGCTAACCATGACGAGACGACAGAATCCTTGTGATCGCACTGGTTTTCTGACGGCATGGACTGGGCAGCGTTTTTGCGTGCGCGGGAGGCTGGTCAGGGCCGCGAGGTCGCCGCAGCGGCGCTAACGAGCGACGCCCAAGCCGCCTTGCGGGGCGAGTCGTCCGCGCGCGCCAAGGATGCGCCGCACAACACCAAGACGGGTCTCCTTGCCATCCAGCTGCCCGCGCGAGACCCGCAAAACGCGGTAGCTCTACCGTTGCGACTTGTCTCGGTCTTCGATCCGGCCCCAAGGACGGGGCCAGAGTGGCCTGCAGCGCGTATTCCCCTCCGCGATCTTCTCCCAACCGCAGAGGAACTCGCTCGTCTCAGCGTCGAGGACGTTGAGGACGGCGACGCGTCTCGAGGGAACGGCGTCTCGAACTCTCTTCTCCACCTCGAACGTGAGCTTGCAAACGAAACTCCCAATGCTACTGTGCTTTGCGTTGCCTCGTCTGCAGATTGGCAAGAAGCTTTGCCAAAGTGCAAGTTCTCCGCACAAAAGTGGCGCGTCTTGCTGGCCGAGAAGCAGATCCCCGCTGCTCCCCTCGCCGCCGTGGCAGATCACGTGTTGTGCGCGGTCCTCCCAAGCAAGCCATCAGACCAGAGCCTAACGCAATGGCTGGATCTTGCAACGCTAGCCACCAAGAAGAGCTCACTTTTGCACCTCGATCCGCCTGCCTTTGCCCGTAAGCTCGCAACGCTTCGTCTTCGCGATCGACCGGGTGGAGCAACCATGGAGCGCGCCATTGCCAAAACGTACCACGCAGCACGCCTGCGACAAGGAGATATAAAAGCATGTAGCGGGTAGGTATTGGTAATTCTTGTATAATTGTAAATTTTTATAATTCTTACTCTCCAATTCTGGCGGCGCATCGAGTGAAGCTCCAGTCCTCCAAGTAGAAAACCTCAGCTTACAGCAACACGCGTGCGACGTCCACAAACCTTTTGCAACTTTATTTGCTAGTCGTCAAAAGAAAAAAGGAACCTCTCATTTATCCTTCTTCGCCTTTTCGTCCGTTTCATTCTTCTTGCGACGTTTTTGCTGCCGCTCTCGAATCTTCTTCAAATCCGGATCGTCCTCTCCTTGATCGACGAGGCGTTGCAAAAACGGGTCAACCTTTTGTTGTGAGGCCTTAAGAAGTTCAATAAGACTCGGCGCCAGCGGCGCCATATTTCGCGTAAAGAAAGAATAGGCCACGCCCGGACGATCCTGGCGACCCGTTCGTCCGACTCGATGAACATACACCTCCAGGGAGCCTGGAAAATCATAATTCACCACGAACGGAAGCCCCTTGATGTCGATGCCGCGTCCAGCCACGTCCGTCGCGACCAGAATGCGCGCCTTGCCCGCGCGAAAGTCGCGCAACGCACGTTCACGCTCATCTTGGGAGAGATTACCGTGCAGGGCAACGCATCGCCGCTTCCCTGCCTGCTGCTGCTGCTTTTGCTTGCCAGCCGATCGCTGAAATGACTTCCCAGACGAACGCTGCTGCTGGTGCTGCTGCGACTGCGATGGCTGTTTGCCAGACGCAAGTCCTTGCTCCTTGCGCAAAAAGCTCTCCACAAACTTGACCGTCTTGATCTTTGTACAAAAGATGAGAATACTACTCGGATTCCGCGTGCGATTCTGCTCACGGTCTTCGGCGTCCACCTTGTCCAGGAACTTGGCCAACTTCATGGGCTTCTTGTGCTCGGCGCAGACCTGAACAATCTGCGTAATCGACGACGCAATGCCTTGCGCGGCCGCAGCCGTTTGCTCCGCAGACGCAGCCTGCAAGGAGAGCTCCGTCTCGTCAGCTTCCAAAGCTCCGTCGGAGCCGTCGCCGAACGGCACGACCGCGCCGCCGGGGTTCACACGGAAACGCAGCGGGTCCCGCGCAAGCAATGCAAGGTCCTTGAGAATGCGCTGCAGTTTGGCCGGAAAGGTTGCGCTCAGCAAGACATTCTGCGTCTCGTGACCGTCTTTGCGCAAGGCAGAGGCAAAGTCGCGCAGCTGCGGCTCAAACCCCATGTCTAGCATGCGGTCGCACTCGTCGAGCACGAAAAAGGTCGTCGACTCTAAGCTCAGATCTTCAGCTCGCACGAGATCCAGCGCCCGCCCAGGCGTCGCGAACAAGATCTCCACGTTCTCACTTCTCAGTCGCTCGACCTGTTCGGCGCGATCCTTGCCACCGTACGCCGCAAGACAGTTCACCATGTACGGTTTGCAAAATCGATGCGCCGTCGCGCATGCTTGCTGCGCGAGCTCGCGCGTCGGCAAGAGCGTCACCACGCTTGGACTATTGGCCGCCGAGCACGAACGTTTCTCGGCCTTGGCAAGACGCTGCTTCTCCAGCACGTGCGCCAAGGCTGGCAGCACGTACGCAATGGACTTGCCGGATCCCGTCGGTGCCACACCGAGGACGTCTCGCTGCGCCAGGAGCGCTGGCCACGCCACGCTCTGGACCTCTGTCGGTTGCTTGAGGGCCCCGCGGCTATTGCGAAAGCTCGCGCCAAAGCATTCCGGCAGCCGTTCGTCGTCGATCTCGCGCACAGGCTTCACCATCTCCTGCTCCTCTGCAGCCTCCCCCGCCTCCTCGCGCTCGCTGTCGACCTTGCGCGCCGTCGCCGTCGCCCGGGCCTCGCGTCCTCGCTTGTGGCCGCGGGGCTTCTTGCCCGCGCCCGCCTTCTTCGCGTCCATCTCCTCTTCTCTTCTCTTCTCTTCTCTTTTCTTCTCCTCTCTTCTCCTCTCCTCTCTCCTCTTGCGCGCCGCGATCCGGCCTCGGCTCTCCACGCACGCGCGCGCTCCGACGCGCTCGTGCTCCAACGCGCTCTGCAGCGCCGCGCCAAGCAGCTCGCTCTTCCGCGGAGCCACTCACTCGCCCCTTTGCTTGCTTTCGCCTTCTTGCGGCGGGAGCCAGCGGGCGAAAACGGGTTGCGGCGATTCTGCTGCTCTTACTGCAGTAAAGAAGGGGGAGGAGAGCCTGCGCGCGTTGCGGAACGCGCTGCAGAGAGCGAGTTGGAGGGCGGGGAGAGCGACGCGCGGGTTGCCGAACAGGTTCGGGACAAGGGCGCGAGGGTGGCGGCGCAGCGCAGCGCGGGGAGGAAAAGCAAAACGGAAACGCAAGAGCCATCCAAGCCTCCTTGACAAGACCTTTCGGCTGGTCGTGCTTGATCGAATCGTCGAAACACGCGAGACGCACGGCCAACGACAAGCTTAGGACAACAAACCCTGAAAAGATGATCCAAGCCATGACGCCGCAAGAGACAATCGAAGTGGTTAATCTCTGCTCGCAGACATCCGAGCTGGACGTCGAGGAGGACGTCGTGGTCGTGATCGAGACCGAGAACGAGCCCCGTCTCGATGCCAAGCTGCGCGGAAAGCGCACGATTGCGAGGGACGTCGCACCCGCGGCAAAGCGTGCCAAGAGCGAGTCTTGCGCCGCGCCCAAGACCGTCCAAGATGCTGAGGCGCCATACGCACCGAGCCTCGTGCGCTGGAGGCGCGAGAACGCGCCTTGCCTCCTGGCAAATACGTATAGTGAAGAGAAGGACGACCCGACAGGATGGTGGTTGAGCGAAAAGCTTGACGGTCTGCGCGCATGCTGGAACGGTAGCGAGCTGCTTTCGCGCAACGGCAAGGTCTTCCCTGCGCCCAAATCCTTTCTCGAAACCTTACCGTCGGACCTCGCCCTCGACGGCGAACTCTTTCTTGGACGCGGCAAATTTCGCGAAACCACATCCGCAGTCAAGAAAACAGGCCAAGAAACATGGCACGCCTCGCTGCGCTACAACGTCTTCGACTCGCCTACGCTGCATCCTCTCGGATTCGAGGACCGCCATCGCAAGCTTCTCGAACGCTTTGGACCCGACAAGAGGCACCCTCGCATCACCATTGTGCCGCAGACGCGCTGCACGGGCCGAGCGCATCTTGAAAAAACCCTCGACGAAATCACCAAGAGTGGCGGCGAGGGTGTCATGTTGCGCGCCCCTCAGTCCGTGTACGAGCCGCGTCGATCGAATACCCTGCTCAAAGCGAAGCGCTTCTTTGATGCAGAGGGAGAGGTCATCGCGCATGAAAAGGGCAAGGGACGCAATGCTGGACGTCTTGGCGCTCTCGTCGTGCGCATGGCTTGCGGGCAGACCTTCAAAGTTGGATCTGGATTTACGGACGCAGACCGAAACAAGCCGCCTGCAATTGGCACGATCGTGACGTACCGTTTTCAGGAGCTTAGCACCAAGAGCGGCAAGCCACGTTTCCCGACCTTTGTTTCGATTTGTGTTGACAAGGACGTCGCTTCGGACGCCGTCGCGCCTGCCGCGGCAAAATAGATGTAACGATTATAGACAAAAAAACAAACAAAGCATACTGTAAACGCCGCTATTCTACCCACTTATTCAATGCGCTGCGAACTAACCACAAGATGCAACGTTTCTTGCCGCTCGAATGGAATGGGCGTGGGTCTTAACAATGTGAAAAAGTTGTTGACGGTAAATCCTCAAAGGTTTCAAAGAATAGAAAGAAGAAGTTGATTTCGATAAACGTAAAAGAATTTCCGTTCCGTGGCTAGAACGAAACGGGAAGGTAGATTGTATGCTTCTCACGCTGCTGCTCGGAGATAGCTTTGGTGCATAGTTCAATATTCCGGTGGGTTTCGGTTCTGCCGGCTTCTGGCATCGATTCTCGTCGCTGCCAGGTCTATTCGGCTCAGTGGTCCCGGGGCCGTGCCCCTGGTCCATTTCTGCTATGTAGGTCTATGACTATACTAGGGTTAATTTGGATGTACACACCGAATGCACCCGGCGTGTTGTGCACGCGCGACCTTAAAGCAGTTTCCCGCCTGGCATCAGGTCTTCGGGAATGTGGATCAATTATTAGAATTCAGAATGCAGCCATGGCAGAAGAAAGGAATGGTTCGTGAGTGTATACTGGGCACGTTATTGTCGCATGTGGGGCCGATTTGACTCTTTGTCGGAACTCTGTCCGAGTCTGTCACGCGCACATGGGCCAGATAGAAAGGAGCGTAGTCGCAGTCGCATCCAAGCCAAAGATCTTCTGTTCTTAGAGTCAAGCCCGAGGCGCTGACATTCAATTTGAACTTGAACTTGAAGGCAACAACTTCGACCCCTTTTTCTTCCTTGGAATGGACGGTTACACTTGCAGAGGTTACAAAATAACCTTTTTCGTAACTGATCTCGTTTGCGACAATTGCTTCCACAAGACTGTCGCACTCCCTGTCCCAGAGCTCTGCAGCCCTCCAGCCAGAACCCGAACGGCTAGGTGTAAGAGAAGGACATCGCAAAGATGAGCTGCTGCTGTTGGAATCGTCGTGTGGCTCAGAACGTATACGAGCTCGAGCCGCTGGTGCCTTTGCCCTCTCAAAGCGAGCGAGAGGAGATTGGCGCGGAGATCTTTGCTCGACCTTCAGATGGACGCAACCTCGAGTACTTTGTGCGAAACAGCGGACACCAGACTGCCATACTGAACATTGTGTGCACGACCTGCACAGGACGGCTGTACCACGTGTGGCGGACAGCACAGGTCCTCCCCCTTCTGGAAAAGTACAATGTCACGCTCATTAATGTTTCTGCTGCCGGTGTTGGGGTCTCTGAGCCCTACGGCGACTGGCTTGGAGCCATGAACGTAAGCGAGTACCTAGAACGTACCGCGCAAGACATGGTTGCACTACTCAGGCATCTCGGGATTGATCAAGTGTTTACCATGGGCATCTCCGGCGGGTGGACCCCCGCCGCCGTTCTTGCCGTCAAGCTCGCGAGCGAGCCGGGGCTGGGACTACAATTGCGAGGTGTATGCTGCATCTCTGGAATCCCATGGCAAACACGAGAAGAGAACTTTTGGGAGCGGTCCATGGGCACAGGCTGCACCTTTGCGCTTATGACGCGACTGCTCGAGTCGCGCATGGCCCCGTACATGATGAACGCCATGTTCCCACTGGACGAGGAAAAGTTCATCAGCTCGCTCGACGAGGAGACTCGAGAAGCTCTGGGCCCCGAGCTCTCGCAAGAAGTCGCTCATGATGTAAATCGCGCCAACGCCTACTATCTGTTTGTTGGAGCGTTCCTAGGACGCCTGACCACGAACTCTCAGGCGAAGAAGCTCCCACTGGTTCTTGCAGACCTCTCCAAGCTTGGACCAGAGATTGCTTTTCACCTGCACATGTCATCTACCGACAAACTGGTCCCCACGGACCGCGTTGTGGCTTCCATCTCCAGCGTTGCGCCACACGTTCAAAATTTTCCCAACGCGCTCCCGCACATGGCGCCGCCTGTTGACTTCGCGATTGCAAAGCTCCTCGAAACATTGGAATGATTTGGGAAGGGTCTGTCTGAACGATTATACAATGGCGCTTATCTCATCAGCTTAACCCTAGGAGCCCTCTCTGATTGATTCAAGGAGTGGAAAAAAAAAAAAGAATCTCGATCCTTCGCACATCTGCCAACAAGCCGCGCAAATCGTGACGATCAAGATATCGACTCTCCGGAAGTTTAGCACAAAATAAGGAATGAATGTTGTTCTCATTACTTCGGACCTGCTTGGCGGGATTGCTCATGAGCTCAGCTGGCAGTGATCCTTTTGCAATAGCAAGGTCTTGAGGACAGAAACGACAATGATCATTACTTCGCAGAGTTTCCTTTCGATTCTTTTTGTTAATCTGGCGGACGCCTCAAAGCACGATTTTTTCTTAGGAATTGTTATATTGCGTTGACTTTCTTCAACGAGTTGAGTTCCGTCTACGAGGATGACGATGGCGGCGCCGTCGACGCTGCAGCTACCTGCAGCCCCAAAGACGCTCTCCGTGCAACTCTGCGAGAAAGTCTGTTGAGAATCCGCTCTCTCCGCTTGGCTCGTCGCAGCTTGCGCCGCAGACTGAGCCGCTGCACCAAAGAGGACCGACGGTCGACGGGCTCAATCCATGCCGTTGCTTTGTCCGCGTACTCATCGGCCTCGTCCTCTGGGATGACGAACTCGAGGACGGACTGCAGAATTCCACGAAGACCCCAACGCAATTTACGCTCAGGGGGGGCATTAATATCCTTTTCGCGTCCGTCCTCGTCAAGGTCACTTTGCACGTCTTCCTCTGATTCACGACGACTGACGCGTTTGCCTTCTTGACGTTCGCGCTCCACGCTTTGTCCCACCGAACGGTCGTCGACGAGATCGTCTTCGACTTCCTCTCGGTCATTTTCGTCAAGAATTTCATCCTCGTCAAGAATTTCATCCTCGTCGGCATCCTGAGCAGTGTAGTATGTCGCATTGTCGTCTTCTTCGTCATGCTCGCCTGGGCTTGCGGCACGGTTCATCGAGGTCAGGACTGCTTCGAGGCGAATGCGGACGTCCTCGTAGATTTGAGGCCGCCTCGCAACGCGAATTTCCCAATCGCTGTTCTCATAACTTTGGACTTGCTTGGTGAGGTTGTTCATAAACTCGACTGGCAGTGCTCCTTTGCTGAGCGCGTTAAGAATCATAGGAGGCACAAAACTGAGCTTGAGGTCGAGGAACTGAATGTTCTCGAACAGACAGCTTCCATCTGGGCGGATCTCGACATAGTATGCGCCGCTGAGTTCCATTCGCGTGTATCCGCTGCCGGGCTCCGGTACAGTGAAACCATCGCGCGAAAAGTCCTGCGCAAGGGTTTTAAAGGCAATGCACATTGCAGAGCGCTCCGTCATGTCGAATCCTTTGCCCTCGATGATCGCCTCGCGGTTCGAAATGGGCATGAGCATGGGCGGATGGATGCGAATTCGCGTGAAGCGTGAAAACTTGGTCTCCTCTTTGAGGGTTTCGTGTGTCTTCATCAGACCACGTGGAAAGTACTTTGGCATGAGCTCCACTTCTGTAAACAGGCTCACCAGAGCCATAAAGGTGTAGGTTATCGGCTTGCCGGGCACCGCGGGAAAGACCTTGGCCGCCTTGGTGACCAGAAAAGGGGTGCCTTCTTGTTTCTTAAAGTGGACCGTGATGCCCTTCTTGTCGTACGACTTGGTCCACCCCTCGTCCGACTTGATCTCCGATAGGAGCCGCGTCACTTCCTCGACGTCCTCGCGCACGCGCTGCACGGCGTCTTTGCGCTTATCGAGCTCCTGGGCTGCCTCATGGTTCGTGCTGGCGATCGCCTCGAGCTCGTTGGCGTACCTTTCCGCCTCGTACGGCTTGTCGAGCTCCACGGCCTTGTCGAAGGCCTCCCAAGCGCTAGCCATCCTTCTTCACCTCCTCCTCCTTTCCGTTCTTCGGCCTTGCGTGTTTGCTTGCTCGCTCGCTCCCTTCAAGGTCTTCTTCAGCTACGGGAGCCCGGGGCAAGAAGTACACTGGTCCTGGCTACTTACTGCCAAGGAGCGGCATGTGCACGAGCGCGTGCACGAGATATTTACGACTGCTGCAGCTGCAGTTGCAGCTGCTTCTCGCTCTTGCCTGGCAGGCGACAACGTGCGACCGGCGCAAAGCGTGGACAAGGTGCTGCTGCTGCTGCAGCTGCTGCAGCTGGCTGTCGTTTCTGCAGTTGGTGTTTTCGATGAGGTGAGAAGGGGCTCTGGATGAAGCGAGCGGGGACTGTCGCGCTCGCATATCTAAGAGGGAGACAGGCGGAGCGCGAGCACGACTGCCTTTAGGGCACACGCTGTCTCGCACGGAACTGAGGAACCGCCAAACTCTCGCAAAGACCCTCGAAGTCGCGACGCTCGCTCGCTCGCTTTGATTGCTCGCGGGTCATCAACAGGTTCCCCCCGAGAGGATTTGCGAGAGTTTACTGTTAATAAAGACGAAACGAGATTCTATCACTGAAATAGGAGAAGAGAGTGTGCAGTGCCAGGAGCGGCGACTTCGAGTCTCTCTCTCTCTCTCTCTCTCTCTCTCTCTCTCTCTGTGTGTCTCTCTTGTTCGTATGGTTTTAGCTGTAGTATTGCAGCTGGCTGCAGCGACAGACTCGAGGTGGGTGGTGTGGAATGCTGCAACGACCATCATCAGCGTTCATTTCGAATACAACGAGGCGCTTGTTCTTGGTAGTAGACAACAAGCGCAAGATAGCTGTGTTTTTTTAACGAAAACGGAATGTGCGAAACCGGAGGAGATCTCCCTTGCCGAGGACTCTTAAGGGCGTCCTCGGGAGACCGAGGACACCAAGATGCGTGCTCGTGCGCACCCCGTGTGTCTGCGCAAAGCGTTCCGGGCGTAGTTTAGACCTAAAAGCCTTCCCCTGCTTTTCCCTACCTCAGCTCGGCACAACTTATTATTCCGCAACATCTATCCCCCACAGCTCACCTACCCAAAACATTACAATCGAACTATCGGTCTTCAATTTCCAGCGCAGGTCGGATAAATATGCTCTGTCACGTATATTACGTAAAGAATCCTTTACTGCCCCTTGTTTAGAAAAAGCTATAATTTAGGAGCCGAGCGCGAGCTCCGTTTTCAGGAGGCGGTGCGCTGTCCTCCTCCGCGCGGCGCGGCGCCGCCGCGTCCGGACCCAGACCCCAAACAGGCGCAGCACAGCCAGACACACGCGCAGCGCGACTTTGCCTTTGCGAATACTCCACTTGCGCCGCCGCGCTTTATACTGTTGTACCTCTCCTCGTCGGCCAGTCAGTGCCCGCGGACCGACCGCGTGCGGCACGTGCACGGATCGTTCTGTACTAGTTCCGCCGTGGCAGGGTAAAAGAGAGAGGCGTTGAACCGCAGGAGTTTCGCGTTCGGACGCGAGACGGGCCAAAACCGCAGAAGCCGCCACGTCCTAACTCGCCTCGCCTCGCGGATTCTCCTCCTGGCCGTGTTGCGGACGGAGCTCGCGCGCAGGGTTTCTGCACAGAAGGTCTTTGGAGCGGACTCCACGCGGGCCAAGGGAGACTCGCGCGCGCTGCTGCTGCGACGAGACGACCGGGACGTGCGGGTTCCCTTGTACATTTGTCCAACTGCATTTGTGCATTTTTTTCTTCCCTTTTCCCTTCTTTTTCCACTTCTTCCCTTCATTTGGCCGTCTTTCCAGCCCCCTCTTTTTTCCTTTTTTTCCCTCAAGAGACCGTTGTGCACGGGCACCGAGATCGATTTGTTGGCAAAGGCAATTCTACTCGCACAGATTAAACTAGGTCTCGCCACTCTTTTGCGCCGCGCGCCGGGACGAAGGCGCGGCCGCAGGCGACGCGTGCGTGCTCCTCGCGTGCGAGCGAGGTTGCGGGAGCAGCAGGTGCTGCTCAGCTGCGCGCAGAGAAGTCGAAGAGTCTTCGGGTGCCCTGCACAGAGGGATCAGCGGTCAGTTAGGTAGTGGCCGTGTCGCTGCTTTCTGCCTTCGACTTCGAACTTGTTCACTGTCAATTTGGTTACGAGTGCACCTGCAAAGGGTAGATACTGCGGCGCAGGGCATCTCCGGCGCCGATCTCGAGCAAACAAACAAACAAACAAACAAACGAACGATCGAACGACCGCGCGAGCCTCGCGCGCAGGAGGCGACGCCGACGCGCGCGCGTCCCCGCCCCGCTCCTCGGGGCCTGGCCCCGCGCGGGTTCGTCGGCGAGCGCGCGAGCGAGCGAGCGAGCGAGCGCGCAGCAGAACGATAAGGCGAGGCCGGAAAGCACGGACCACGCACGCGTGCGGGGCCCCGTTCGGCGGGCGAGGCCGCGGCGGCGATCTGAAGAGGCGGCGCGAGAACGCTACCCGCTTGAGGCCCGCGCCGCAGCAGCGCCGCGCGCCGACCCCGCTCGCTGCCCCGGGCTCGCGCTGCGCAGAGCAAGGCCCGAGCCTGGCCTGCCTGGTGCCTGTCCGGCCGCTTCTCCTTCCTTTCCTTCTTCGTTTTGGCGCTTCTTCGACTCGAGCCGGAGGTCCGCCGCGAACGCGCGCGTGAGAAAGACAGAGAGGACCGCCGCCGCAGGCAGCAGACAAGACCGGCCGACCGACGAACCGTCCGTCCGTGCGACCTCGCCGCGCGGATCGAGCCATCGGCAAATGGTCGCGGCTAGTGAGCCCCTTTCGTTCCAGGTGCCTTCGAGTGCAATGCAGCCCCCCTTCCAGCATTTCAATGACAGCGGCAGCAGCAGCAGCAGCAGCAGCAGCAGCAATAACAACAACAACAACAACAACAACAACAACAGTAGCAGCGGCGGCAACAATAGCCACAATGCTATCTTTGGCGGAATGTTCACATCCGAGGACGACTGGTCCGAGCTTTCCAAAATCCTCTGCCAATCTGACGTGGCAGCTGCCACACAAGTTGCCACGGCGCTCAAACTGAGCCCGCGCCAGCCACACGCCGAGCGCAGACCCAGCACCGCGTCAAATCTCAGCTCCACCTCGCACCCGGTCCACGCAGAGGGCGCCGCGGTCCCTTCCGGCATCTTCTCGAACCCGTACCACAGCAACGCTGCCCATGAAAGCTTCCGTCTCGGCGACGTTCGCGACGCGGGAACCCCGGCGGCGCTTTCTCCCGCCCACGTTTCCGCCGTCGCGCGCCGCGTCCATCTGCTGCAGTACCAGGGGAGCGCCATGGCGTCGCCCGTCGATGATGACAATGATGCCGGCCGCGTCGGTGGCGCTGCGGAGCGTCAGGAGGGGCTCCGCAGCGATCTTCCCAAAGCAATGGGTGTATCCAAACGCAGATCCGAGGACGCCCTCGAGCACCACCCGACGGAGATGCACGACGCCGCGCTGCACCCGCAAGGCAAGAGGAGGCGCGCCAGCCACGACAACGATACAGCGTCCGAGATCTCCGAGTCTAGCGCAGGATCCGACGTCATGACCCCGTCAGGATCGGGAGCTGCGGGTGCTGGTGCCGTTGCCGTTGCCACTGGTGCTGGTGCTGATGCTGCGAGGAGCCACGGCAGAGCGGCTGCCGCGGGCACAGGGGCCGGCGCTACAGGTCGTGCCCGGCAGCCCAAGATCAACAAGAAACCCTGGGAGAAAAAAGAGGAGAATATGATTCTCTACGTGGTTTACCACTTTGTGGAAAAGGACCTCAAGACAATCTCGCAAATCGCCCAACGCTGCGACATCGACCGCACCACGCGCGCGGTCGACAAAAAGCTCAAGCGCCTTCTCGTCTTTGAGCGCTGGAACTCTCGCGTCCAGACCGACATTCAAAACAGGATCCGTCAAATCTTTCACGAGCAGAACATCAGCTTTTCGCGCGTCCAGCGCGAGAAACTTGTTCTGGCCAAACGCGAATTTGCAGCTGCAAATTATCCCGCTCTCCCATGCGACGAGGTCGGCGCCCCAGCTCAGACATCGGAATCACAGACTGCAACCTCCGCCGCCGCCTCCTCCTCCTCCTCTACTATACCCTCCTCGGCGACGACTGCGGGGGTCATGTCCTCTTCGGCGACGCGATCTGCCGCGGACTCTGCAAAGTATCCGCCTTCGACGTGGTGAGCGAAGCCATTGCTGGCGCGCATCCTCGCCAACTCCAGTCCATGACAAACACCCCTCAAACCTCCCTGCATTTGATCGGACTTCAAACTTCATCGAACATAATCAATCATACGAAAGCGACCTCCTCCTATTTCTTTCTTTATTCTCTTTTGTCCTTTTATTGCCATAGCTTCCGTAGCTTGCCATTTCCTGGCTTGGTCGCGACGTCGCGCAGCGCTCCTTCGCAGCGGAGAGCCGCATTTTCACCTACCAAAAAAACGATGCGCGCGCGATCTCTGTGAGCAAAAGGAACAATTCTGCTCGCACCATTTCGAGATCCAACTTCTTCTTCTTTTCTTCTTTTCAGAGTCGCAGCTGCCACTGCTGATACTGATGATGATGCAATATTCACCAACTGGAAACAGGAGAGAGTTAATCATGGAATTTAGCCGAAACCTTCATTTAAGAATCGTATCAGGTCCTGAACGTCGCCTCCTCCTCGAAAAGTATACAAGTGATTCGCTGCTATCCGTGTTCCTGCAAAGATGGCCAAAGAATATCTCTGTTTTGGCAATCCAGGATCGAACGTGGCCAAAAAACTTGCACAATCATTTCCTCTACTCCAAACAAAGTAATCTTTTTCCTTTGCGAGAAGTCAAGGGCTCTTTTCCACGCTGGAAAAAACGCCAACCCTCTTGCATGAGAAGAGCACTGGCGGCGATGAGGAGGTTCGATCATCCTCTCAAGATGATTCTCAGTAACCTAAACTGTGTCCTGTATTTTCAACTCGAATTTTTCCCCTCATACCGGACACTTTTCCAACCACCGTGCGCTAGACTTGAAAAGAAACCCAACGCAGCCAGAGCCCAATTGCCGCGCTGTGCACGCGAGCCATGGAGGCGCAGGCGGCAGGGAGCTCGCGCGGGACGCAGCGAGTGACTTCGCTTGACCTGACAGGCAACCAGAATGAGTTTACCGTGAGCAACGCAGCGAGCAAGAAGCCGAAACGCAAGGCAAATGGGACTGCGACAACCGCGGGCTCGACGCAGTCCGCTGCAAACAACGAGGCGGGCGCGGGCAATGGCGGGCCGTCGCAGACGGCCCCCTTTCCCGGAGATGCAAATGGCGCGCCTGCTTTGCGCGGTCTCGCACGGGATCCTATCATGCGCAGCGACATGGGCGCCGGCGGCTCCATGAATGCCGTCATTGCCAGGATCGAACGGCGCTGTCTCGATGCCGGCGGGATTTCGGATGAAGACTCAGACGGCGACGTCGATCAATCGTCTCATGCTCGCTCCGAAACGGATCTTGACAAAGGCAAGCACGAGTCAGCCAATGGAGGAGGAGGAACAGGAGCAGGAGCAGGAGCAGGAAGAGGCTCTGGCGATGGCGGCAACGGATCAAGCTCCTCCCGCACCGCTGCTGCCGCAGCCGCTACCCGACGACGTCAGAAAAAAGCCAACAAGGAGGAACAGGAGTGGCTCAAAAGCGGCGAAGGCTTCCTCGCAGACGAGGACGAGGAGAACGAAGACGACATTGCCCGACGCGAAGCCCTGGAAAATGCCCTCGAGAATGATGGCTTTTACGTTCACCGCGGACCTCTCCTTTCGCGTGCGAGACGCAAAAGCATTCGTCGTGAAGTGGAGGAACGGCAGCAAAAAAAGGCAAACAGGAAAAAAGCAACCGCTGGGCGCCGAGCCGACGCCGGAACGCGTGGGCCCCGCGGCGACCTTTCCCCCGAGGATACAGAGGAGGCCCGAAAGGCCGTTGCGTCGCTCTTAAACTCAGTGAGAAAAATATACGAAAAGGTCGAAAAAGATGCAACCGGTCAGCCGACGCCCAGCGCCGTCTATACCCGTGAGCTTGACCTTGTACTCGTCACATTTGTCAAACGCACCCTTCGCAACGAAAAGTCAACTGCGCGCAAAGAGTTCATGAAGGACATTGTCAATCGAGCGTTCCGCAACCAGACCTTGGCCGAATTCAAGAAACATCTCAAGCGCGTTGGGCTCGTCGCCAATGTCAACACCCTCCGCAACGACTTCAAAACCGCCCTCGTCGCTTTCGCCGACGCGCTCGAGCGCCGCGGTGTCACCAACGCCACCAGCCGCGTAAGATCTCGGGTGCGCAAGAAGAAAGTCAAAGCGTCTCTGCAGCAGCGCCAAAACCTCGCCGAAGCAGGGCCCGGGGCGGCTGCGGCGGCGCAAACGACTGTCGCCGGCAAGCCTCACCATCCGTATGGTCTGCATGTGTGGTCGTCCGTCATATCGCGCCAAGACGGTCTCGACGATGCAGCTCTCGACAATCTATACTTTGGGCGTCTCTCTCCCGCCGACGTGGCCAGCGCGACGCAGACTCCGGCCGCAAACGCACCCAAGTCCTGGGCTGACCTCTTGAAATGCTTTGTTGACAAGGCTGAGCGCGAAGGCGAGACCGATCCTTCACAGATGTTGGGGTCCGCGTCCGCGGCGAGCGAACAGGCTTCTCAGAGACGACGCATCCGCGCCATGTGCAAGGGATATCTCCAACGCTGTACCACGAGTCAGGGCGGCCCAGAGTTCTTTTGGGATCTCAAGACCCTCAAGCTGCTCGATCAGCTCGGTATTGCGCACAAAAAGTTCTACCTCAAGAGCGTGGATATCTGGAAACACGAAATTGCTTTGTTTGGCAAGATCAAAACGCAGTGCCGTGACCGCGAGGCGTTCAAGACTGACATTCGTAATCTCTGGGGCGACAAGAGAACCGTGTCCATGGCAGAGCTCAGCACCTTGCTTGCCTTATCTGATGTCAGACCGGTGCAGCTCGCCGTTCCGCCTGCGCCTGGTGCCGCGGTGTCATCCAGTGCGGGCGCTGAGACTAATGCAGTGCCTAACGCAGCTGCGGGGCCATCATCAGCGGCGGCGGCAGCGGCGGCGGCGACGACGACGACGAGCGGCCCTGCCAAGGCCAGCATATCCAAGGCCTTGAATGGTAGTACTGTACCCAAGTCTCCGACGGCGGCCGATGTGCATTTGTTCCAGCAGCAGATGACGATAAACAATACTGGCCCCAAGCGAAAGACGGCGCCCTCTGAGGAGGGTCACAACCCGAAAATAAAGGCCAAGAAAAAACTACGACGCTCTCAAGATTTCCCTACGATAGACTTTCGGGAGTCCGACTTTGGTGCGCAAGGTCACGCATTATCCTCCATGCACGCGAGTGTTGGCACGCCAACTACCAAGCCCAAGTCCCAGCTCAAGCCCAAGCCAACTTCCCCGCGGTCCCAAACGAAGAAGACGCCCGTGAAAGGCATTGAGGCCCACCACGAAGAAGGAGCCAAGTCTTTGTCTCGACCGAAAAAGAGCCCCGCAACGAGCTCCGCGCAAAAGGCCTCTGCAAGACCGCCCAAGAAAACCGGCGATTTTGCAAGTGTGACCTTTTGCGAGGCAGATTTCCAGTTCCCTCGCTAGCTCGCTGGCGATGGGAAGCGATGCGGAGCGATGCGATGCGATGCGAAGCGATTCGATGCGAAGCGAAGCGATGCAAAGCGATGCGAAGCGATTCGATGCGATTCGATGCGATGCGAAGCGATGCAAATCGATGCAAAGCGATGCGAAGCGATGCGAAGCGATGCAAAGTGATGCAAAGCGATGCAAAGCGATGCGAAGCGATGCAAAGCGATGCGAAGCGATGCGAAGCGATGCGAAGCGATGCGAAGCGATGCGGAGCGATGCGAAGCGATGCAAAGCGATGCAAAGCGATGCGGAGCGATGCGAAGCGATGCGAAGCGATGCAAAGAGATGCAAAGCGAAGCGAAGCGATGCAAAGAGATGCAAAGCGAAGCGAAGCTCGCCGAGCTAACTTTCCAGCTGGTTTGCACCTGTTCAAAAAATCTTCATCGCCCGCCGTAAACCGTAAAATCATAATATAGCAGTCTGCAGTGCTGCAGTGCTGCCAATAGCGGATTTTTTCGGCATTGTCTTTGCTCTTGATTTTCTCTCCGAGGCTATTATTCAGAAAAAGCTCTCTCTACTCCTTCATGCACGCATGTATGCATCCAACCATCCATCTTTCATACATCCTCATCCACCGTACGTCGACAAGCACTACAGCCTACAACAACATGCGGAAAAAAAGATTGCAGCGCTGCCGCCGGTGGCGAGATCCCTTGGCGCCGTGGAGCCCACGCTCTCACACATCAGTCCCCGAGGCTCTTCTCGACCCCCGGCCGGTCGCCATTCCCCGCGTTCCTTTCTCCCTCCCTTCCTTCCTCTCCTCTCCTCTCCCTCCCCCATGTACGATACCGCGCAGTCCCGTGCCCTAACCCTAGCCGGAAGCGGCCCAAGATAGGCCACTTCTGGCGGCCATACGTGGCGGCGGCGGTGCCGACTTGCGGCGCGTTTGCGGCGCTGTGGCGGGGGCCATTCCCGACTTGCGGCGGCGGCGCGCAAGTGCGGAATGGGCGGGCCCGTAGTGCGCGGCGGCGCCTCCTTGTGCGAGCGGGGGGAGGCGGGGCGCGAGGGCAATCAATCGTCCATCGAGCGGACGCGAGTCGCGACGTACGTGGCGGAGGAGGACCCCGGCGGCGCGGAGCTGCGCGGCGAGCGGAGCTGCGCGGCGAGCGGCGGAGGGCGAGCGGGGAGGAGGCGCGGGGAGACGCGACTCGCGAGAGAGCAAGCGAGCGAGCGAGCTGACTGGCTGGCGTCGCGGCGGAGCGATGCATGGCGGCATGCAGGCCGCGCACGGCCAGTCAGGCGGTCTGCGGGCAGCCTGCGCGAGGTCGATGTGCGCGAAGCGACCTTTGCAACCAGGAGAGAGAAGAGTAGAGTAGAGTAGAGTTGAAGAGCAGAGAAGAGCAGAGAAAGCTTGCGTGGAGGTGAAAGAGGTGGCGCTCGAAAAGCGCGGGCACGAAAAACAGCACGGAAGACTGACATGCTGAGCGCACGGATTGATGACGATTGACGAAATGCAGACGTAGCACCTTCAACAACAAAGGGGCAAGATGCCTTCCCGCCTCAGCAAGAACCGCAAGAAGCGCGGCCACGTCTCTGCCGGTCATGGTCGTATTGGCAAGCACCGGTCGCACCCTGGTGGTCGCGGTAACGCTGGTGGCCAGCACCACCACCGTACGCTCTTTGACAAGTTCCACCCTGGTTACTTCGGTAAGGTCGGTATGCGCCACTACCACGTGAAGAAGAGTGTGTATTACTGCCCGACCATCAGCGTTGAGCGCTTGTGGAACCTCGTCCCCCGCGAGGTCCTCGAGAGCGCCAAGGCTGACACCTCTGGCAAGAACGCCCCCGTCATTGACGTCACCGAGCACGGCTTCTTCAAGGTCCTTGGCACTGGCCACCTCCCCGAGGCCCCCGTCGTCGTCAAGGCACGGTTCTTTACCAAGGGTGCGGAGAAGAAGATCAAGGAGATCGGCGGCGCTTGCGTGCTTACTGCCTAAACACAATGTGATCCTTTTCTTTGCCACACGTTCTTTTTTGCATCCTCATCTACAAAGGAAGAGTCGGTATCGACATGCACCGTCTGCTTGCTTGTTTGCTTCTTTCGATTCAGTGCAGTGTTTGGCAGACCTTATCAGCCTCCGTCAAGAAAAGGCCGAGGGCGTGCTCTCAAGCATTGCAAAACCACTTGTCTCTGTCTCGGCACCCGACTCTTGATCCTTTGCTTGCTCGCGTGCGCGCATAACATCAACATCAGTATCACAAGTCAAACGTCAGAAGTCAGAAGTTTGCGCGTCCCCCGCGCAGAGACAAGAAAAGAGAAGCTTTGAACAAACTTTTCCGTCCATGTGATGCGAGTATCTCTTCGCGAGTTGCTCAAGTCCACACAAGCATTTATTGCAGCAGCAGCCATCACAAATTAAAAACCGAGAGTACTCAACATCTATTCACAATGATGTAGCAACTGCAAGCAAAAGCTTAATTTCCTTTCTTGGGTTGTAGGTCTAGGTCTTGGTCTGGTGCTTTTGCTTGACATTGTACTGGTACTGGAGCTTTGTTTCTGCCGAGTTTCACGTAATCTTGTGTTGAATCTGAATTCGTCGTTCTGCGCAGATTTTCTTGGTGTGTCACTTCTCGTCACGCTCCTCATCCTGGATCCGTCTGAATCTTTGTTGGTATTGCGAATACGGGAATTCTTCTGTCGGGGGTGTTGGGCAAGAAAATCTTTTGACATGTAAAATGGTGTCGGTTCTCCAAGGCAGAAGCTCAACGTCATTCGCCTTGACCAATGCGTGTACTAGTGGGCCCAGGTCCACTACATTCTCTTTTTTTTCTTTTTTTCCTTTTTCTTTTCCTTAACATCGACGGGCGTTCTCTTGCTCTGTTCTTCTGGTCGCTGCAGAACAACATTTTGCGGAAAAGCGCCCAACCGCCCGCGCATGGCATTGGGCTAATCGATTGATCGCTCTGACCATGGCAACGCCGCAGAGCGAGCGCGCAGCAACGGCGACCGCGGAGACCCCGGCGGATCCTGCCGACACAGGCAGTGTCGCCGCTCCTCTCAAACGGCTCAGCGACACCGAGAAACGCGAGATCGGCGACGAGGTGAGTTGCGTGCGAGTGAGCAGGACCAAGGGGAACGAACAAGCAGACGAAGTCCACGAACGCTAACGAGAACGCGCGCGCAATGCTGTTGCTGCTGTTACAATGGACAAACGAAATCATCCTGTTGCTGGGACGTGTTGATGCCTTTGCCGGAGATCTACACAGGCGGTATGGTCGCTTTCGACTGCGAAGCCCGGAAATGGCGTTGAGCAGCTCCGCGACAACAACTTTGACTCGTACGTTTAAATTCTTCTTTGTTTGGTGCTTTACCCGAACATGTCTCCCCGTTCGGACCGCATGCTCACACCGCTGCTTTATTCGCTTGCCCTGCACAAAGGTACTGGCAATCAGACGGCCAGCAACCACATCTCATCAACATTCAGTTTCACAAGAAAATGAGCATTGCAGAGGTAGCTCTGTACCTCGACTACAAGCTTGACGAGAGCTATACGCCTAAAAAGTTGTGCCTCAGAGCAGGAACGACTTTTCACGACCTCGAGCGAGTCCATCAAATTGAACTTGAGGAACCGCAGGGGTGGACCCACATTCCTCTTGGTCAAATTGTCAATCATGGCGGTCAAGGCGTGCTGCGGACGCACTTTTTGCAGATTGAGATTCTTGCCATGCACCAAAACGGCAGAGACACGCATATTCGCCAAGTCAAAGTCTTTGGAACGAGACAAACTGCCGTTCACCGTATGTTGCATGCTGCGTCAGAAAGCGGCTTTTCGACCGTCGACTTTTCCCAGTTTTCCTGTGTACGATAGATTGATGTTAAAAAGTTTCGCGACGACTCCCAAAGCCGTCATATTTCAAGCAAACAACAAAATCTGAAAAGAACAAGAAGAGAAAATAACGAGATTGTCATAGCTATGCCCTCTTTCTCAACGATCTTCCAACAAGATAGAGACGCCTTGCTCGATCTAAAAAAGAGTGCAAGCCCTTCTTCGTCCCCCGGATTTCCTTCTCAAACAAAAGAAGAGAGCATAACAAAAGAAGCAAAGTTTTCTTTACAGTTTTGTCAAAGCGTTTACGTTCGCTCAGACTCACTCAGAAAATTCACTGTCAGTCAGTCAGTCAGTCAGTCAGTCAGTCAGTCAGCAACGCGCGTCAGACAGTGAAACGTAGACAGAAAATGGATACGAGAAAGAGACCCAGGCATTGCCCAGGCTTTCTACTCGACATTCCACAATGTAAGAAATCAGACCTTGGCAATGGTCACATCACGCACGCCGTTTCCGCCTTCACGCGTGGTACCATCGCAAGTGTCAGTCTTGAAGTTCACAGAGACGTCGTCGCGCTCACTCGAGGCCACTGCCAACGAGTACTTGACGATCTCCGGAGATAGTCCAAGCTTCTCGCCCAGACATCGCACATGAGCATCAGAATATGCTACCTTTGCCCGAAGAGGAAGGCTTTCCACCAAAGCGTTTGACGCACGCTCCAAGAGCTGGCAGCTTGAGTCAAAAGTACTCGGCGGCGAAGGTAATGCGCTCTCGTCGACCTGCTTGAGCCACGGGTGCTGCAGCAAAACGTTTGCGCTTGGTCGATTCGCAGGGTTCACGGCGAGCATCTTCGACATAAAGTCTCGAAAGCCAGCCGAAAATCGAACCCGGGCAACGGTCGTGAAACTAGAGCCAGCGCTCGAACACACGCGAGCATACGCCGGCAACGTCACAGTAGCGCCGCCAACGCGTTCCAAAAGCTTCCAGTACAAATCATGGCTGTCGCCGCCGCCGCCGCCCTGGTTCATACTGGCGCTGCGAGCTGTCGAGCCAACAGCCTTTTCTTGATCCGAGGATGTGTTTTCGTCCCCAAGCGCAACGGGGTATCGACCGTGAACGAGCGACAAAAGCGTAATGCCAAAGGCCCAAATGTCACTGGCGTGCGAAGCGCGCTCGCCGCGCAAACGTTCTGGACTCATGTACTTGAGCGTGCCTGCGACCTTGGTGCTTTCCTTGCGCTCATACGAAGACAGACTCTGGCACAAACCAAAATCGGCCAAAGTGGCGCGGCCTTCGCGGGACACCAAGACATTGGCTGGCTTCACGTCCAAATGCAAAAGGCCCAACTCGTCGAGGACGGCAAGCGCAGAAAGGATATCCTTGGCCACTTGCGCCAAGAGCACCTCATTACAGATACCGTAAATGTCCACAGCGCCTGTATCTCCCTGATCAGAATGCTCGCTCCCCATGGACTGGGCCGAAAGCGTCTTTTCCAGCGCAGAGACGGCCCGCTGCGCGACCGATGACGAAAGCACAGTCCGCAACTTGAAGGCGACCTCGTCCGAGTCACCGTGCAATGGCCGAGCCTCCTGTAAATCGTCGAGAACGTCTTGAAGAGATCCACCAGACTCAAACGCCATGACAACACCAATCCGCTGCGCGTCTTGGTCCAGAAAAGCATTGTGCATTTGCACCACGCGATCACTTGCGACGTCGTCTTTGTGCGTCTCTGCATACTTTCGGACGAGGTCCAAAGCGCGCACCTCGCGCGTCGCCAAGGACGCATTCAAGAGCGCGATCTCCTTGACCGCTACCAAATGAAGGTTGCGCTTGTCAAGACAAATGTACACGGTTCCGCTCACGCCCGTACCAAGGACGCCGAGACGGACGAGGTTCCCCTTGGTGGGCACATCGACGGGGACCAGATCGCTGTTATCCAGATCAAATTCGTGTTCACCCTCGGACGACGGCGGTGGCAAAACCACATAGGCCTCGGTGCTAAAGTGAATTCCATCCAACACCATAAAGTCCTTGCTAGAGCGCAGCTGAATTGCAGCATCCTTATCGGCCGCCTCTATCGCCTCATCGCCGCACCCCGCAGTCACGTCGATGGCCATCCGGCGCGGTGATGGAATGCCGTCGCTTGTATAAGCATCGCCGTCGGCATCTTGCGGCGAAAACAGCCCTTGCCGTCCCAACCTTTCGCCATTACCCAGCCTTCCATTCTGCGACGGCGAAGGCAAAGCATCGTATTGGCCATTTCTTGATCTAGCCCGAAGCGCGCCGCGGTCGTCATCATTGCCGTCGCCCTTGTCGCTTGAGTCGCTTGAGTCGGCTCGAGGCGTGTCATACAAAAAGGAATTCGTCTGCTCTGGGGTCATGGTGTAGCTTGTCTTGGAGACGGCTGACGCATGCGAATTGAGATCGTGCGCGTACTGCGACGGCACGAAGCCTGCTGCGCGGGGCGAGTCAGAACTGTACGTATCGTGTCGCCACGACGTACGTCCGCCAGGCGTGCACTGCGCTTCAAGGTCCGCATCAGCGTATGATCCTGGAGTCGTGGGCGAAGCGAGAGGCGCTGTGCGGTGGTAAAAGTTGCGACGCAACTTGACGCGCATCTCATCCTCGCGATCGGGATACTGACTCAAGTGAACTGCGTCGTAGAGAGCAAATCCAACCAGACTTGCCAGCTCAAAAGCGATGATGGCCCAGAGCGCTCCTCCGTAGCGCCGTTTTTCCGAATCAGACGAGTTGGACGAGGTCCACAACATGGCCCCAATGTAGATTGAAATGAGGTTTGCCTGCGAGAGAGAAGCAAAAGCTGCGTCAAAACGATTCCGATACGGCTGAATGAACTGAAAGAGAAAGACGGACAAAATGGTGCACACCAAAGCGTAGGCGATTTGCACAAAACCTTGATCATATGCGTTTTCCGACGACGAACCGTCATCATCCATTACTGCCGTCGGCCCTGGGCGCAAGGCGACCACGCCAGCAATGAGCACCAGCTTTCGTCCAAAGTCAAAACCCTCGAACCACGACGCACGGTTCGTGTAAGGGCTATGAAGAAAGTCGAGCCAGCGTACTTTTTCGCGTTCAGCTGGGCCCCAGTTGCCCTTGCGCAACAGTGCAATGTTGCTGCGCAGAGGAATGAGAAACGCCAGCAGGCCACCAAAGACGAAAAAGATCAAGACAAGGCACGAGTACACGCGCCAGCCCTCGTACGCAGAGCCTTCGCAGTATGTTGAGTAGCTGATGCGCAAAATGAGCACACCTTCCACATCTGCACACATAAAGGTGGCCAGCGAGGACCACAACGCAAAAGGTACCGCCCCAAATAGCGTGAAGAAGAACCACGAGTACAGCTTGTCGCGCATGTCGACAAAGTCAGGCGCTGGCAAAAGACGACGTGCAATGAGACCAGCAACAACAATCCCGCTCACCCACAGCATGGCAGGAGCTGAGTGAAAGACCATCCAAACGTAGTACGTTGCTTCCACGAGGCACGAGGCGTTAATGGTGTTGCCCAAGCGCAAATGACTCGTCATCGGCATGTCGTCAACGGGGAAAAAGATCGCGACGCAGAGGTATATGTGAAAGAAGCCGAGAGCAATGCGTGCTTTGACAGCACCACAATGCCAAAGAATCTTCCACGAACTTTGCATACGCTTCATGAGTGAGTGATAAGAGCTCCGCGGGCGGATGCGTGATGTTTGCTGGTTCCCTTCGCCGTCTACGTCGCTTTCGCTGCGTGCGGCATGGCCTCTCGAAGCATTCGACTTGCAATATCGGGAGGCAACGTAGGCAAGAGGCAGCGCACCGAGGATTGCGAAAATAACAGCCACGATGCACAGCACGGCGAGTTGTTGACGCTTACGGCTTTCCGTGCAAGTAAGGCAAACCTCCTTGCCTTTAACCTGTTCGAATCCATATCCTTGTTTGCACCGCGAGCACAGAAAGCCTTCGTGTTTCGCAGCACAAAATTGCCGATCGTCTTCGTGCGAAGGCGTGCAAAATTCATTGGGGCACACGTACACGTTGACACTTTTTCTACTTGCGCGCCAGTACCCGTCCAAGAGCTCCATGTTTCCTCGGGTTGTGCCGGGAAGCGAGCAGTTCATGACGCTCGAGCACGGAGAAACATCCACTGGGCCCGTGCAGTCCGTGGCATTGCGTTCAATACAGTCTTGAATGTACGAGGGCATTGCAATGTTGCAATCAGACGAGTTCACGGCCCCTTCCGTAGGTGACATGGTTCCCGTTGGGCACAGTGCGCATACCAGAAGCTGAGCCGTGCTGTACGTGTCGCGAGGGCAGACTTCGCACTGCGAGCGGCCCGTGGTCTCGTTCACGGCTTGCACGACGCCCAGACCTGCAGGGCAGGCGCGCAGACTGAGATAGGCACCAATGTTGCTCGAATAAATTTCTCGCACGACCCCAGACCGATTCTCGGCGATGCGGGCCTCGTACACGGCGGCATTCGAACCCTTGAGAAGATAGTACTTGAGGTCAACAGATCCGGAGCTCGGCAATGCCTCGTGATAGAGTGCCTCACCTGTGTACATGTCGACGAGCTCCCAGTAGGCGTTGTCAAGTGCAGTTGCCGTGCCCGTATTCTCGAGGAGCGTGCGGCGACGATTTGCGCTCACAAGATCCGGGAAGCTGAGGATTAGACTTGAGTCTGAATCGGTCTCGAGCGTCACGCCTGAAGGACGAAAGCCTTGCACTGACTGTGCGGCAATGTCATCATAAACTTTGACAATGGAGGAATCCACGGGGGTAAGAATGGAAAAGGCTGTGACGGAAAAAGTTGCCTCATTGATCGCAGAGGCCGAATCGAGCGGCACAACGCTGGAGTAATTGGTCTTCCCGCTCCTCATTCGAACTGCGAAGCAGCAATCCCCGAAATATTCTGCGGTTTCCACCAGCACCATAAAGCCGAACTCATCTTCGTTCCACGGTGAGGAACCTGTCGACTCTACGTAAGCCAAGAGGTCGCTGCACCCAGAACATGAAGCATAGTCGTCGTTCCACTTTGCCTTGGCGCTCGAGCTGCGCGAGGATGGCACATTTAGCGAATTAATGGCATCTTCAGAAACGGACCAATCCAGGGTAATGTCAGAGGCACCAAAGTCAATTGAGTCGATTGTGGCAAAGGCCCCAGTTTCATCGCAAGGAGATCCTGCAATTTTCACGACAGGCAGTTCGAGGACCGTTGGACTCGTTGCTCGAGTATTTCTGCAAATCCAGGAGCTATCAATGTCGTCACTGCCATGTTGGGCGTTGAGGACCTCCCAGGCTGCGTTCATGAGCGAGCATGTGCACGTCATGTTATTCCCCGTAAAGTTGAAGCGCTGCCCGGCGACGACTGCGTCAGTCCACAAGTCCCACAGCCCCCCCAGCAGACCAATCGTGGTGTTGCTATCGTCGCCACTTTCACCTCCCTCGCTCGCGTACAGCGCGTCTGTGTCGGGAATCAGCGCATCCGCAAGGACCATGTCGGTGACGAGATTATTTGAAATGTCCACCGCGAGACTTATGCTCGAGATTGGGAACGTGTACGAGCCCGAGATTCGATTGGCGCTAAAGTTGGCCATGAAGAGTTGCGTTGAGATGACCTCCGGGACAGGACCTTGGAGGTCATTTTGGCTCACATCCAGCGCCAAAAGTCCGGGAAGCTCCACGAGGCTCTCCGGCACGCTCCCGGAAAGTACGCAGTTAGAGAGCTGGAGAAACTGCAAATTTTGCGTGGCATTTGGCGCTGCGAGAAGGGAATTGACCACATTCTCCAAAAGGAGGGCGCCGTCTCCAGCATCGTCGGCATCGTCAAGATTGGTCTTCCCCTTGATACTGAGTGCCGTAATGCTCTCGGGGAGCGCAGACGCAAGAGTGACAATCGAACCGCGAAGGCCGTCTCCCTCGAGCTGTAGAACTTCGAGAGAGGTCATGTTTGCGAGACCGAGCGACGTGATTTGCAGCGTAGATGATTCGGGAACGCGCACTGTCAAGTCGGCGAGGCTCGTGAGGCTGCTCAGATCTGGTGACGCCTCTGCGAGGTCGATGTCGACAATTCGCAGGGAGGCGAGGTTTGTGGAGAGACTAACGAGGTACTCGAGATCAAGCTCGAGGCCTTCGGCACGCTCCATGTCCAGCACAAGAAGGTTGTCCATGCCAAGCAAGCCCACAGCTTTGCGGACCTGCGCGATTTCGGAGAGTCCGCCGACGCCGAGGAGCTGCAAGACCAGCAATTTTGCGAGCCTCTTGTTGCACGTGTCTTGGTCAAGGCTGTCGTCTACCGATGCAGAATTGCTCTGGATTCGCATGATGCGTATGGCGCTTTCGTCCACGTAAGAGGAGCCGAGGCTGCCCTCAAGCAAGTCGCAAAATGACGGCGTGCCCTCTGTGTAGAATTGGATGCCGAGATAAACACCATCAAAGATGCTTGCGTCGGTCATTTCTTCAAAGCATGCGTCGATGGCGTCTGACAGCGCATGCTCGCAGACACTTGCACCGCTGACGCAACGATCTTCGCAAACGACGGTATACTCGCTGTCAAACTCTGTGTCGGATCGAATTGTGCACGACCACGGACCGTTTGCTGCATACGTTGCGACGGCGGTGGTCTCGGTGATGGCGAGGGCCATCAACAGGACGATACGCGCGAGTGTTGCTGAGGTGGCCATGGTCTGACAGCGAGAGCGATACGAGCGCGGTCTCTCGAGCGGCAGGCAGCGCAGCACGGTCTCAGCTGCTGTTGGCTGAGGCTGCTCCTCTGCAAGTAAGCAGCACAGTCGCCGCCGGCGCTCGCCGAGGCCTGCGCTCCGCTCCTCGCCTCGCTACTCCAGGGGCCGCAGTTGCGCCCCGGGTTGGAGCGGGTTCGGGGCGGCAAGGAGGCACACAGCAAGTGCGTGCAGGGTCTGGAGCTCGCACGTCCGAAAGGGGAGAAAGGGAGGGAGAGGGAGCCCTGGGTCAGGCTGCGCTGCACTGCGCTGCACTGCGCTGCACTGCGCTGCACTGCGCTGCACTGCGCTGCACTGCGCTGCACTGCGCTGCACTGCGCTGCACTGCGCTGCACTGCGCTGCACTGCGCTGCACTGCGCTGCACTGCGCTGCACTGCGCTGCACTGGGCTACCAGCAGCGGGCGTTGGCGTCGCGGTCTCCAAGACTCGCGCGACCTCGGCGTCCGCTCTCGCTTGCTCGCTCGCTCGCTCACCCGCGGGGCGGCGGCGGCGGCAGCGGCGGCGGAGCGGAGCAGACACAGGTGCCTGCGCCAGCACGCGGTTTTCCCGCGCCCGCGTCAGCGTCTGCAGGGTTCGCCGGGCTGGCCGGCCGAGTGCGCAGCGAGCTCGGCAAGATGGCGCCACGCGCCTCCCGCCCGAGCTCGGCTTCCCGGCACCGGGACCGCGCCAATCCTCGCGCCAGTTTCCGCGCGGGGTCCGGGGCGCGGGCGGGCGGGCGGGCGGGCGGGCGGGCGGGCGGGCGAAGTGGGGCTCGCGCGCGACGGGCGCTGCGCCGGCAGCGGCCTCTCTCGCGCGGCGCGCGGTGGCTGAGGTTTCAAAACCAAAAAGACTCTGCTGCTGTGCCGGCTGGTTGGTTCAGGGAGGAATTTTACGGCAACATGGCAAGTCGGCCCGCACAGTCGGGAATCCGGAAAAGCCCCGCTTCGCGCCGGCCATTCTCCACTTGCGCCCCGCGTATTCTTCACTTGCCACGGTTGCTATGCCCCGCTTGCCAACGCTTTCATTTCATTTTCCCCAGTCAAGAAGAGAAGTAGAGCCTTTCGGGCTTGTGCGAAGTCGACCCAAGGACGACTTATTACTAGGCCTACTCCGGGCATGTGGCAAGCTTCAGAAAAAGCAAGCAAGCAAGCAAGCAAGCAAGCAAGCAAGCAAGCAAGCATGCGAGCGGCTGCGAATCAACGAGCAAACCGTAGCTGCCCGAAGCAAGCCTCGCATCTTCAGACGCGTGCTGAGCCGCGCTGCACTGCATGATCGTCATCGACCACCCATGACTCTTCCCTAAAATTTTTTATGATTGATATTTTTTTTCAGCGTTCGCGGAGCCGTTGACGTAACCGCACGTGATCGTCGGTTATGCGTTACGAGGGAGGCGTTCCATGTCGTATGTGGCAGGCTGTGTGCCGTGTAAACAAAGCAGTGATGTGGCGAGAATCGGTAGTAGTATAGTCTCCAAGAGGAGGAAAGAGGAAATAGAGTTCCTATGAATGCGAGGCGCTGCGCTGCGCTGCGCTCGTCGCGAACGCGCGGCAAACGCGAAGCTCGCGGACGGCGAGAGCACCGCGACGAGGCCCGAGCGAGGACGGCAGCAAGGGACGCCCTCCGGGGGAAGAGCTTGCGCGCGTACGCTCGAGCACTCGGGACAGACGGCGCGCGGCGACCCGCGAGCCCAAGGGGCGCAGCGAGGCTCTGGGCGAGCGGCGAGCGTGAACAAGGCGCCGCGTCACGATGCTGTACCCGAAGCGATTC
Source organism: Aurantiochytrium sp. KH105 (assembly GCA_003116975.1). Lineage (NCBI taxonomy): Eukaryota > Bigyra > Thraustochytrida > Thraustochytriidae > Aurantiochytrium > Aurantiochytrium sp. KH105. Next base: position 752,522 of record BGKB01000021.1, on the reverse strand, counting down.
TTGGCGTGGAGTTTTGCCAAGACGATCACGCAGCTGACGATTGCCTTCCTGTCCATCTCGTTCATCGTCAAGAGCGGATTCTTCATCCCGGGATACTACGATGGGACAGTGTGGTCGAAACAGAGCATCGCATGGCTCTACCTGGCGCAGGGTCTTTTCGAGGTCGTCGATCTTGGCACCGAGCTTTGGATGTTGCGCAGAGATAGCTCCAAGGACCATCTGCCGTGGGATTCAATCATTCACCACAGCGTGAGCGCCGCATATGCGCTTTACATTTTCGGTTGGGCCGAAGAACTCGACGCGGCATTTCTTGGGCTCGCCGTTGCGGCCCTCTCTTGCCAAGTCATCGGGCCTCTTTACACCCTGCACCGGTGGCGCTTCAAGCACCGTCACCTTGCGCTCTCGATTCTCATCACACAGCTCGGTTACCGGACTCCTCTGGCCGTGGTATCGGTAATTCGCGCCATCCAGTACTACAAGGTTGCCCCGTGGCCACATCTTGTCATCATGCTCTGCCTCTCATACCTGGACTACAAGTGGCTCAACTGGGCCATCAGTCTCTACAAGCGCAGGCGAAGGGAAAAGTATGGCTTTCGGGTCGTCTCTGGCAAGGCTCAGGCTTCGGCCGAGGCGGGCGAGACGCGCAAGACACAATGATCAAGAGAAAACGGGTGCATCAGGGGTTCTGGCAGCGACAATCCTGACTATCTCATGTGCGGAACCTCGACCTTGTCTCTCCTTTCCATATTTCAGTTTCCATGTATCTTCTGACCGATCCGCGCCCTGCATTGCCAAGACCTCTTGTTTGTTTGCTTGCTCGCTTTCTTGCAGGCTTGCATTCTTTGACGAGATGCTCACCATCTTTGTCTTCTTTTCTTCTTCCTCTCTCTCGCTCTCTCTCTCTCTCTCTCTCTCAACAAGCAGATCCAGCATATGTGCTTGGCACGCGGCTTCAACAAAGTAGCGTAAGTAGTAAGTTTCCGTTTTTGGCCTATCATCTTTTGACTTTTGTTGATCTGATCGCGCCTCGTTCTTTCATTTTATAACAACATTGATGGCGAGAGGCCGGCAACGAGTCTATTGTTGTTGTTGTTGTTGTTGTTGTTGTTATGGCGATTGTAATTGTTGTTTCTTTCGTTCTTCACCCAAACGCAATTATGGGTCGCTCGTCTCAATCCGTCTCATTCGCGCGATGCAGAGCATGAATCAGAGCGCGGTTTTCGTCCTTGAGCTGCGCGATGTCTGCGCGCAGCCGCGCAATGAGCGCAGCGCTATTCTCGTTGCTCCCTGCACTCCCACTGCCATTGGTCTCCGACACCACTTCGATGTCAGATTCCAGAGGAGTGGTCTGAGCTGCTCCGCTCACGTGAGATGGAGGAGGAGGAGGTGGTGGAGGCGGTGGCGGGGCCTGTGTTGGTGTCGGCGCAAGCCTCTTGGTTGTCGACCCCATAGCGACGGACTCAGCAGCAGCGTCGCCTCCTGCGCTTGCACGACCACGCTTGAGACTATGGAACTTTTGCAGGATTTCGCTGTCTGACTTAAAGAGTGGGCTTTCGCCATTGCGTGCAACAATCTTGTCGGACATGAACTCAGAAAGCGTATTGGGGCTTTGTGCGCTGATACGACTGCGAAGGCTTTGCAACGTCTTATTCATGCTCTCGACGTATTCCATCTTTTCCGAGATAAATTCGGCGTAGCGAGTGGCGTTTGCGTTTTTGGATTTACTCGCGACGTGAATAACACTCGATCGCACCTTGTACTCCGTCGTTTGGCCATTGTTCTTGACGTTGAAAACGAACTCGGCGACAAACATGTTTGACTTGCACTCAGGCAGGTGGACCTTCATGCACACCGATTCTGCAACGACGAGAATGAGCTTTACATACTCCTCAGGCTCGCTATTGAAGCGATGAATCGCTTCTTCCACATTAAAGGCATCCGAACGGTCAAAGATGGCGCCCGTAGAAGAGACCTGCAATACGCGAATACTCGTCATGGACCACTGCATACCATCTCCGAGTAAGTTGTTGTTGGGAGACCCGTCTGCAGGCGGAGGCGGCGGGACAAAGGCTACCACAAAGTGCATCGTTCGCCCGTGAGAACCGACGTTCATGAAGGCCTTGTGTGACTGGTGCAGAATTTGGACTCTCGCGTACGAGTCGGAGTCTCCTGCTTCTACCTGCGCCATTGGGTTCATCTTGGGATTTGAGAAGACGCAAGTCGTGCCGCACGCTGTGCACGAGACCTTCGCTAGCTGAGCTCGAGTATGCACGTTCGTGTAGGCGCGGTTCCTCGCGCCGCACCTGATTAAGGCAAAGCAAGCCCAGCCCGCCCAAAGGCGTGCTTCTTCTTCTGCTTGATGTTTTTTCCCTTCTGTGCGCTCCACGCCCCGTGCCGCCACGCTGGCCCTTGTCGAGCCAGGAGGCTCTTTCCGTTGTACGTGCAAAAGGGTGGCGCTGGGGGCCGAGGCGCCGCGCGCGCTCGTGTTCCCTCGCGCGCCCGCGCCGTCCCGCGATCGTCTCACGCGCCTCGACGAATCGGTTTGCCTCGCCTCACGCGCCTCTCTCTCTCTCTCACCATCTCTCCATCTTTTGACATGAGCTTGGTGGTGCAGCTGGGTGGAGTGTCGTTTTTGCAAGGCGGTTCAGACAAGGGGATTTGAGCGCATCAACTATAGAAAGAATTCTTTTCAGGTGTTCGTACAAGCAAACGGCAGCTCTTTCTTCTCCTCCCATTTATTCGTAGGTCATCCATTTTGGGACGTTTTATTGTCGCCGTTATTGTTCTGCGTTTCCATTTTGCAAGATTGGATCGGAACTGGTGGCAGTGGAATTTTACTGCACACACAAACGACGCCACATCATCCTGTCAAGCCCCAAAAATCGACTTCTCCTTTTTATAAACAATATCTCTACTCGACAGTGTAAGTCAGTCAGTCAGTCAGTCAGTCAGTCAGTCTAATGCATCGCCAGAAAAGGAAGTCGCAACGCGCAACGCGCGACTGCGCGAGGAGCCGTGATTGAGAACGAGCGTCCATCGCATACCCGCCACACAAAGTCCAGTCGGAGGCTCGAACCACTCGAGACTCTTATGCACATGAAGACCATAATTGCTCAGTCGAAACAACGTCGGAGAGCTGTCCTCAAAATTTACAAATGGTGGCAGCGTCGCCACAGAGGCGGGTCCGCTAGCGCCGTCCACATCGTTTTCGGCGTCAAAGAGAGAGTCCCACGCTTCCATCGCGGCTGTCGAGGGTAGCAACTCCTCTGTGGCTGATTCTGATGCCGATGCTGATACCGATGCACTTTCTGATGCTTGCCGCCGTCGACGACGCGACGAAGTCCCAAAGGCTGGGAGGTTCGGCACATTGGCCTCGACTACCTTGGTAATCTCCGGACACACCTCTGCCCGAACCATACGCAAGGTTTCGAGCCGATGTCGCGAAAGAAGCCCGGACTGCAGCATTAGCTCGAAAGAGACCCACGCGCAGCACGACACATCGACATATCGCAATGTGCGAAAATTCTTTTCATCGCCGAGAGTGCTGAGCATGTAAAAGGAGGATTCGCCCGTGTTAAAGTTGCCCGCCATTGCTAGCGCCTGAAGCCCTGGACATGCCTTGGCAAGGTTGTCAACTACATCCTCGGTCAAGTGCGGGCAAAAAGATATATCCAATTCTACAAGCTTGTGCACGCCTCGTAATTGAATCGAGTCGAGCATGACCAAGGCCATCTCCCATGAGTCTGGAGCATCTGCAGCTTGCTCCTGGTCAGACACACCTCCACCTTTTTCTACGGCGGGCTCAATCATTTGCACAAAGTCGTCGGTGATTTCTGCACAGCGCAAGGGAAGGCACGTAATATTTCCGTCGAGGAGGCCACCGAGTAGGGTGTCGGTGAGTATGCCACGTGGATGCCCACCACTGTGTAGCGTGAGGGCAAGAAGTGCAACTTGTCGCAGCATTTCTTCCTTGACGCTGGGCGGCATCGTGGCCAGTGCTGCGATTTCCTCCGCAGAGACGCCCTGTAGATCTGCGCAAATGTACCGCACGCAAAGCGCTTCAAGCGTCGGAACGCGTGGCTCGCAGGTTCGCCAATCCGCCGCAGACTGCTTCAAAAACTCACGCGTGGCGCGGTCGTACTCGGGTCGCGCACTGCGGCGTAGCACCTGCGAATCAAGATAGGCGCGCTCCTTGGCGCGCTTTTCTCTAAACTTTTCGAACATGCGCATCTCCATGACTTGTCGCGAGACCGTCATGGGCTCTGGTGGTCGCGGGCCGAGGCTCGTGTCCGCCTCTCGGCTCCACGATGCTCCTGCGCTCGCGCCTGCGGCTGCGACACCGCGTCGCTTCGGCATGGCCTCGGCGCCTCGGGCGGCGAGTGCCGCCCTGATCTCCTGCCGCGCTTGCGCGCGCCAGTACCCGCACTTGCCGTGCCGCTCGGGGTCTGGCTTCCACGGCATTCCCTGTCGCCGCGAGGTGGCCCTCGGACAGCTTGTCCGAGCGCTCGCCGCCGCACGACAGACCCCGGCTCGGTTCGTGAATTGCGATGCCCTCACTCGGACTGCCTGCCTGCCACTGGGTCGCAGAAATGAAATGACGACTCGGACCCATTGCTCGGACCGGCGAGTGAATGAGTGCCCATTCGCCACAGGCTGTGGAAGAGGGAGGACCCGCGAGATCTCGCCATTGTCGCTGTCGCTGTTTTACTGCTTGACCAAATTCGCCGCGCTTGGCGAGGCGAGGTATCGTGGCGCGAGCTAGTCCATTCCCTGCCAAAGAACACAAGGTTTTTTTTTTTGAAGAAAGCAGGCAAATATTCTCCATCATTGATGCAGTTCTTTCGACACGAGGGTTGCTACATGATGTGAATCCTTGCGGGCGCACACTGCACTTCATGGCGTACTGCAAACAAATGTATAACAGCGTCCGCTCAACTCTTGAACTCAAAAAGTAAGAGATTGAAAGACAAAGTAAAGCAGCTCTTCGCTTTGCTAACTAGCCATACCTAGTCAATCGTTTGTCATGGCGCTATTTGCTCAGGACGCCATCTATCCGAACTGCCTGCATTGTCTGGACACCCTGAGACTCGCGCAAAATCGCCATGAAAACTGTCAAATTCTGACAAGTCCAAAGCACGAGGAGACGCTGTTATCATCTGAAATGATGAAGGTTCGCATTGCTCGTGATCACTTTGCACTCACGGCCACCCCTCACCCTGCGATTGATCTCATTCAGGACCAAAATAGTGGGTCGAGGTTTTCAGAGATTGGTCAAAAATTCAAGCTTGTCTTTGCTCGGAACGTTGAGAGCGCTGGGCTTAACGACGACTCGAAGGTGAAATAACGAGTCTCGACAAACTCCATCGCGGCGCGCGGGCTGATCGAAGACAGCCTGCCTTGCCGGGATGCTGCGCGCGCGGGCCGACGGGAGCCTGGCGCTTGAAGACGTCGCGACGGCACGATGTAGCTGCGAGCTCGCGGCGGCCGCTCATAAAGACAACGCCGACAGGGCGCATCATGACGGTGACGATGACGACCTTGTTGGCGCCGGCGACAGAAACGACGACGACGACAACGACGATGGAGGAGAGGTCTGCGAGAGACAGACGCAATCGCAGGTCGAAAGGAAGGGAGGCAATGACGGACCGTGGCCACCCCGTAAACGTCGAAGACGGATGTCCTCTGGAGAAGGGCAAGGTAACGACGAAGCGAGCCAAGCTGCAACCTCGATTCCTGCAAGCGTTCCCTTGCTCGAGACGGTCATGTCATGGCGCGAACAAGCAGTTGATAGAGCGTTCCTGGAGGATGACGCTTTAATTCCCGTCTCGAGGGTGGAAATGTTACGCGTGGAGCTCAAGTGCCCAGGATGCAAGCTCATCGTAGTCCCTTGCGCGTGCTGCCGACGAGCGCTTGTGGCAGTCGATCCCTCGCAGAGTCTTGCGGCCTGCAGCCTGTGCGGCTTTCTCGAGGTCACCAACGAGAATCTGCGTCGTGGGCTGGATCTTCGTCCCGTCGATCTCACTGCACGGACAGACGACGAGGTTCGGTGGCTGCAGTCCTGTCGCAACATGCACAAGTTCGCGGGAGCATTACGTCGCGAATGGGACCAAAAAGGGAGCGAGTTGCAAGAGCGCGTCGCTCAGGGGGGGCGCAAGGATTCGGATCCGAGACTCGAGCAAACCTTTATGCGCTGCCGTGGTCTCTTGCTGGCCGTGGCTGACCCTGTGCAGCGTCGAAGAGACATCGACTTTGCATCGACAGTCACGCCGCCACGATGCGAGCTGCAAGTCATCTTGGAGGAGCTTGGCAGGCTTGACATTCGAACGCAGGGCGCGACGCAGTGCTCCGACATGGTGGGGATGTATTCATTTTCAAGGGCCTGCAAGAAACTCGTCGATGCCGAAAGCGCGCTCCCTCGACTGCCAGCATTGACACGAGAACGTTTTGCATTGGAACATGCTCTTACGCACCGGCTGCAGGCCGCGCCAGGTGCAACGCCTTCGCGTGCGAGTAAGGTTCTTGCCGACCATGTACACGTACGATTAGGAGTAGTGTCGAGCGCGTATCATGCGGCCATGCGCCACGTTGGGGAGGCGCTCTTAGCCATTCAGGATGCACTTTGCGACATTTTCGAGAGCCCAATCGAGGAGGACCCCGGTTTGCGCGTCAACCGTTCCAAGGCCGTGCGATGGCTTCGTGCCGCTTTTTGCGAGCTCACCGCGCGCACAATGGTTCCGCTACAGCCAGTCGAGGACGTTATTGTCATTCCCGGAACCTTGCCTCCTACGCGCTCAACTTCGTCGGCTGCTGCCAGCGAGCTCTTGGACCGCGCCACGCAACGTTCTTCGTGCTCCTATTGATTAGCTGCCTTTTTATAGTAGTAAGCGATGAATCGGATTCATGTCTGTAAAAGAACCAACGGCGCGGTTCACCTCTTGCAATCATTGTCCGGCCCTGGCAGTGAGACTGGGATGCCTTTTGGCACAGGCCGAACGAACCCAACTCCTTTCATGCCCACCTTTTCTATTACCCAGCTCCCTTCCCTTCCAAGATACCATACCGCATCATGGAGTGGACTCGCGTCCGCATGGCCGCTCGCGGCGCAGCCAAAAAAATGTACCTGCCGCCTCGCCGTCACCACGGTCGTCCACTGCCAGCTGCAGAAGGCGCTGCCGCTGCCGCCTGCAGCTGCAGCGCGTACATCAGCCCGCGACTGCAGCTCGCGGCGGCGTAGTCCTCCCCATCGTCATCTACACGCTCGCCTAGATAGTACTAGTCCTCGGCCTAGTCCCCAGCGAATGACGAGGGTCGTGACAAGACGAGCGGAATGGGGACACAAGACCGTCCGGTCTCCTCCATCTCCCGCCTCGACCTCGGTCTGCCCTTCTCTCCTCCCTCCCGCCCGCTGCACCACGACCCACGCACGCACGCACGCAATAGATCAAGTCCTCGTGCCCGCTTGCCGGTCCTCCTGGCGCGGCGCGTGTCGCTCGTGTCCGCTAAGCCTGCCTTGGCTGGCGCCGCGGCGTGCCCACCTCGCGCAGCGAACGGACCTGCCTGCAGCTAGCAGCGCGCAGCTCGAGGCGTGCGCAGGTCGCGCGGCGTGCGCGAGGAGAGGTCGGAGGCCGCGTCCTTCGAGGCCCGCAGCGCTCGAGGCGGCGGCGGCAGGCACAGTCCGCCAGCCGGCCGAGGAGGTCCGGGCGCGGCGCTTCGTTCGATCTGGGAGCACGGACGTGCGGAGCGGACTTCGATTGGGCAGGCGAGCAAACCCGGAACTGGAGCTGCATGCCGAGGAGGCTCGAGCACGCGCGAGGCTTCTTCGGGAGGCGGGTGGCAGCAGCAAAGAAGGCAGGCAGCGGGCGCTCGCAAAGCCAGCCCGGCGTCGGGAGGAGCAGAGGATAGCGGCGGGTAGCAGGGTTGGTTGTCGCGAAGATGCAGCACCTCACAGATGGCGCGGTCGAGCTGGCGCCCGAGTTCAAGCTCGCGTACCAGGCGTGGCTCCCGGAGGGGGTCAAGAGTCTCGAGGAGGCAGCGCCGGATCGGAGAATTCTGTCCTGGCCGGGCTGGCTCGATAACTCGGGAAGCATGGAGCCCATCGCGCCCTTCTTTGTGAAAAAGGGATTTGCCGTCGCCGCCTTCGACCCACCTGGATGCGGTCGGTCTTCGCACCACGCAAATTGCGCGTGGTACCACGACTTTGAGGAGGCGCACTACATTATGATGCTGGCCGATCGACTCGGCTGGGGTGCCGAGCCATTCATCCTCATGAGTCACTCGCGCGGCTCAAACATCTCCGCCTTTACTGCCGCGGCATTCCCGCACCGCGTCCGTGCGGTCATCCTCTTTGAAAGCTCGCTCGGCATGGCGGGCACCTACATTACCAATCGCAGAGAGACAGGCCCAATCTGGGGAAGCTTCTCTGAGAGCATTGCGATGGATCGCAAGAATCGCACGCGCACCCCGCGGAAATTCGAAGAGTTCGAAGAAGCGGTGCAGCACAATGTGGGCAACCCAGCATTCCCCAAGTCTCGAGAGATTGGGCAGGCCATTGTCCTTCGCCACCTCATATCGCATCCCGAGGGTGGCCTCACCTTTGGCCACGACGTGCGAACATATGGCCAGAACCAGTCCCGCTTCATTGACGAGGAGACCAATGTTGCTTTCCTTCGCGCACTTCGGGCCCCCGTCATCAACATTTATGGCTCCCAAACCAGCATGTCCGAGCTTGTCAAGTACTCTACTGATGAAGAGTCTGCCGAAGCGTATCAAAAGACCTACAATTGGCATGCAGTCCCGTCTTCCGTCTTTTTGCCTTATGTCAGGGACGTCCGCAAACGCACGGCCACAGTCAAGGACTTTACACCTGTCATTATCGAAGATGCGCATCATCATCTGCACGGCGACGTGCCGGAGGAGGTCGCGAGCGCCGTGCTTCCCTGGCTCGAAGACCGTCTGCGCCAACCACTTGACACAAAGCCGCCCATCGATCTGCGCGGAGCTGCAGGCGACGTATGGATGTCCGCGAGCGCGCAGCACATGCTTTCACCCAGTACGGCGAGCGCTGAGTCCGCTGCGCTCTCAGAGGTCACTTCGAATGAAGGCTCAGCCAATGAGGCAAATGGCGCCGCAGAAATCATCGCAGAGAACATTGAGGTCGAGGTGGACGGCCTCCGACTCGGCGCGCAGCGTTGGGGAAAGGCATCGAGCATGAATCGCGTTTTGGCGTGGCCGGATGCTTGGGACTCAAGCGGAAGCTTTCAGCAGCTCGCGCAGCGAGCTGTTGCCGCATCCCCCAACGGCGACCTTTGCGTAGTCGCTGTCGACCCCCCGGGCATCGGACTCTCCAACAATGCTCCCTTTGACTGGGGCTTTGGCATGTCTGAAACCGCGACCTTGCTGCTGCGAGTCGCGGACGCTCTTGGCTGGGAAGACCCCTTTGCCCTGTGGGGCCATGGATTTGGCGCCACCGTCGCGCTCTATGCGGCTGGTGGCTTGCCCTCGAAAATTTCAGGCGTTGTGGCATTTGATGCCCAAGAGCTCACCATTCCCACTGAGTGGGCTCCGGCAGAGGTGTACTACTCGTACCTCGAGCGCCAGGACGAGCCACGAGCCGTGCCGCGCTTTGCGCGCCGCGAAGAGCTCATATCGAGGCTGCAAACGGACCCGAACTTTCCCAAGTCCAGTGTCACGGCGAATGCCATCGCGTCGCGTATGGCAGAGTCAGACGCAGATGGCTCAGCGTGGACGCTCAATGTAGATGCGCGGGTGTTTCGTGTACGCAAGCCTGTTTTGGAAACTCCTGGCGCGACGTTCCAGGACATTCTCGCAGGCATTGAGGCTCCGGTGTTGGCCGTTTTCCCCGTCAGCAGCGCACGCGCCACGAATGGCCCGCCATCGCAGCGTAAGCGCCTCTTTGCCGATCTAGCTTGCATTCGTTCGCCTTTGACCACCATTCACGTCAATGGATCCAGTCATGCGCACTCTTGCGATGCCGCGCACATGTTGCCAGTGGTTCGAGACTGGGTCATTCAGCTCATGTCCGTGCGGCGCATGAACCTTGCATCGCCCAGCGCTTTCTCGCAGGACTCTGTATCCAAACTGTAGCTCTCGGGTATGCATGCATGTGCATGCAAACATGCCCTGCAGGAGGAAGCAGCCACATCTCGTATGCATTGGCCTCCAGATTCTATCTATCCATCAGATCAATACTTTTTAAAAGCTTAGCGTTATGCGATCAATCAGCCTTGCCTAGATCAGACTTCGACACACATCTACACATCGCAAAAACATGAAATCTTTTTTTGGTTACCAGATCAGATTACTTTTCGAAGCATATGACTGTCAATGTTGACACGAATTGCCACACGCTTTTTCCCTTCTCCAGATGCTGACGTCGCGTTGGCGCTGCAAAGGTTTGATCGGCAACATGATCATGAATCACGTATTCAGATTACCCTCCCAACGACACACACACACACACACACACACACACACACACACACACACACACACATACACTATCGTCGTCCACGACGAGACTTTCCACCACCCTTTTTCCCAGACTTGGCGTCGCGTTGGCGCTGCAGGCGAAGCTGCTTCTCGCGATTGGCCCTCTGCTGCTCAAGACGATCGGCCTCATCTTGGTCAAGTACCACAGCCCCACTGGCCCCGCCGCCGCCTCGTGCACGCGAATTTGTAGATGATGTTGATGATGATGCAGACGCAGTTCTCCTTGCTCGAGCCTTGACCTCCTTCTCAGCAAGAATGCGTAGGTCGACCGGGACCTGCTGGTGGCTATCCTCCAAGACCTTGACGAGCTCGGGGCCAAGCTTGCAGTCATCAGGACGAAGGAAAAACGTCACGGAACGACCCGCGCGCCCTGCACGTCCACAACGGCCAATACGGTGCACATACTCCTCAATCGCCATGCCCAGAGAGTAGTTGACCACGAGCTCCACGGATGGCACGTCGAGACCGCGGGCTGCCACGTCCGTGGCCACGAGAACAAGAGCCTCACCGCGCTTAAAGGTTTCGAGAGCCTCGTGACGGGCCGTCTGACTCATGTCTCCGTTCAACGCAACTGCAGGAATTCCTTCTTCGCGAAGATCTTGCGCGACCTTTTTCGATTCTTGTTTGAACATGACAAAGACGATAGCAAGTGCATCCGTTTCAGCATTGTCTTTGACAAGGGGTGCGAGAGTTTCCACCAAAAGGCGAAACCGAGGGGCCCCCTTGTGTTTGACGACCTCGACACGCTGCTGCACAGTGCGCGCAGCGGTGAGACCTTTTTGCGAATCGACACCAATATAGATGGGGCTCTGCCCTGTTCTGCATAGTTTTTTCGCTTCGACCTGCACCAAAGAGTCTTGCTCCCAGGTGGCACTGGTCAGAATGACGCGCGTCTCCGCTGGCATGAGGCTCCGAATCTTGGTCACATCGTCGAGAAAGCCCATGTCAAGCATGCAATCTGCTTCGTCAAGAACAAAAGATTGAACTCGATCCAATGAGACGCACATATCCTCTGCATCAGGGTTGGTAAAACTCCAGAAGCGGCCCGGCGTGGCCACAATGAGATGCGGATTCGAATCGAGCAGGTCTTGACGCGATTTCTCGTAGCTGACGCCGCCAATGGTCAGGAACACAGAAAGCTTGATTCCCACGCCTGGGTGTGCCAGAACGGCTTCAGCCGCAGCCTCGGTCTGGCGCGCGAGCTCACGCGTAGGCGCCAGCACAATGGCGGTAGGCTTGATGCAAGAAGTTGTTGCAGACTGCAAAGCACCTTCGCTCAAGCTCGCGAGTTCGGCCAGCAGCGGGACGAGAAATGCAAGGGTTTTGCCAGATCCAGTTTGAGCAATGGCGATCACATCTCGATCCCACGTTTCTGACTCGAGTAGCACTTGCCATGACTGGCGTTGCACCTCAGTGGGCGATCGCTCATCAATATTCTGGGCTCCAAACGAGGCACACACTGCCTGCACGAAACCCTCGGTCAAGACCGTCCCCGTTCTTGAAGTTTTGCCAATGAGGTCGCGAAAGCTGAGAGCTTCATCGCTTTCTTGCTGCTCAGCATCGTCTTCGAGGTCGTCTTCGCTATTATCCTCCTCCTCATCATCATCCTCCTTATCATCATCATCGTCATCATCATCATCACCATTAATATCAATCTCGCCGTCTCCGTCTTCGTCTTCGTCTTCGTCTTCGTTCACAACAGTTTTGTCGACCTGCTGAGCCTTCTTGTTCTTATCTTGCGCCACAGACGGCTCAGACTCCGTGCCGGACTCCGGCTCCGAGTCCGAATCAGCAAGGTCTGCGAACATCCTGCTGGCCTCGCACTCTCGCCCGCTCGGACGCCTATCTGGTGCTCTCACTCGCGTTCAACCTTCGCCCTCGCGGACCCTCGCGTCTCGCTCCTCAGCTCGCGCGCCACTCGTGGCCCGGTTCTGCCTGCCTGCCTGCCTGCCCTCAGGCAGCGGCACCAATGTGGGACTTGTCTGGCTCTCCGGTCAGGTTTACTGGCTCGCGGTTAGGTTTGGAAGAGAGAAACAAGGGCAACAAAGGGCCCCGGCAAACAAGCAACCGGTACGTGCGGAGAGCGCGCTCGCGTGCGCGCGTGCGTGCGTGCGTGCGGGCGGCTACGGCGAGCGCGGGCGCGAGGGGGCGCACGCGCCGGGAGAGAGCGCGATGCGCGGCGCCGTTTCGCGCGGGCCGCAGGGCCGACGTCGAGACCGGAGGGCATGCATGGGCGCAGATGGAGGTCGCCCAAGTGAGGACGCGACGGACGGCACGCGACCTGTTGGAGGAGACGAGGATGGCTGGCTTGGAGGAGGATGGTGCAGGGAAAGGGAGCGTACGCAACTCTGTGTCCAAGCGGGGACGCTCGCGACGTTGATGAATGGGTGTGTGCTGGGTTGACGTGAGAGTGACGTCTAACGTGAATGGGCTTTACGCATTTATAAACGAACGAACGCGCGCAGGAAGAAAGCAAAAGGGGGGAAAACTTTCGAACACCCAGAACCCGAGACTACATCAGAAAGCATGCCCCGCGCCGGAGGCAAGAGCACCGCCCTGACGGCCAAGAAGGCCAAGGCCAAGGGCAAGGTCGTCACGGACGAGGACATCGAGTTCAAGAAGAAGCAGAAGGAGCAGCAGAAGAAGGAGGCTGAGCTCCGCGCCAAGTTGGCCGGCGGCAAGGGTGGCAAGAAGAAGTAAAAAATCAGTCGAGACTCAATTGTCATTCCCGTCCACGTTACCCTTTTCTCCCACTGTTCATAGGCATTCCACCGCACATTTATGCTCGTATCCTCCCATCCATCAAATGATCAGTTTCTCTTTTGTTGTCTAGTTTCCGTCTCCTCAGACCTGGCTCGCGGGGATAGCATTGCCTTGCCCGGATCCAAGCCACGAGCGGATGATGCGCTCCTCGCGCGCGCGGCCCTCACGTAGAGAAGGGGGGTCTTGCGCCGTGGGGAACATGAAGTCCGTGTGGTGTGCGCCGTGCGCAAATTGCACAGCTTCAATACCGCGATCGCTTTGACTTTCGAGCACACCGGCAGCGGACCATGGGTCGTACCGTCCGTTGCTAAAAATGATTTTGCTGCCGTATTGCGAAATCTCCCGACCCATGTATTGCGCAAATGGCCAGCGACCTAATGGGTCCAGCGTCGCCGGGTCGTCTGTGACGCCATAAAGACCGCGTTCTCGGTACGAGGAACACGAGGCCTCTGCTCTCGCAGCCAAGACAAGTTCTTCGTACGAGCTATTGGCAAGCGACGAGCGAGACACAGAGGGAGGCCAGTACATGTCGCGGCCCAGGCCACGCAGCAGATATTGAACGAGGAAAAATCCCTCGTTGCAAACAAGTGCCCCCCAGGCGTCGAGCATGCCAACAGACTTCGCGTCGACTGAACATGTGCTCTTACCGTGCGCTTCTTCCTCTTTCTTCAGCTTCGCCAAAGACGGAACCTCCTCATCCGATGTGGCGCTAAAGCATTCTACATCCCCGGTGATATTGTAGAGCATGCCGTACATTTTCCCCACGCCGCGAACGAGATCTCGCACACTTGAGAGCGAGCTCAGTTCACGAGCGTCGGTGGTCCTGGCGGCATCCCAGTCTACTTCAATTTGAACCTTGGGATCTTCGTGCAAGTCCACGGTGAAGCGCACGTCCGACCGATTGCCAGAGAGCGAAACGCGTGTTTGAGGCTGGCGCACATGTGCGCAGACCTCGCGCATTGGCCAAGCAGGTAATTTATAGCCGCGCTTGTTAATGGTTGCAAAGACAATGTAGTCTGAGGGATACGGAAAGTTTGATTCCGCAAGCAGAAACAGAACATCTTGCAACGTGGAGAGAAGCTCGCTCACCGGTGGCAATGGACTACACCATCCGAGTTCCGTCTCGAGTAGCGCGCGACCTCCCGAGGACTCGGCGAGCAGAGAAATGAGCGTCCACGCGGCGAGAAAGCTGTCCCAACATTGTGGGTCCGCTTGGCCCGAGGCATCCTCGAGTCCCTGCGAGATCGCAAGATAGGCACCATCGAGGTCCGGGCGACTCGAAGCAAAGCCGAGAACAGGCGCTGATCCGGCCACAGCGCCTCCATTGCAGACGTGCGGGTACCGGAGACGAAAGTAGGCGGCAAGCATGCCCCCGTAGGAGCCACCAAAGGCAATCACCTTAGAGTGAAAGTGGTCGAGTCCAAGGCGGTTTTTTACAAACGGTACGACTGCCGCGTAATCTGCCAAAGCCTGGGCACTCGAGACGTAGGCCATGCAGTTCTCCATACCATCAAGTTTGGGATAGGACTCGCCAAAGTATCTGTGCTCTGCAAAGACCAGCACGGCGCCCAACGTCTCCCCCAAGGTCCACATGATGCCTGTGTTGTTAACGTACAAGTCCACGGGGCCTTCATTTCCTGTGTAGAAGAAGACTGGGCTATGCTCGCCGTCTCCGGGTCGACGAAACCCGTCGTGAATGCAAACTCGCTGCGAGAACGTCGCGCTGCCGCCGTTAAAGTGGTCCACGGGTTGCTCGACAAAGACGATCTCCGTGCAGTTAGCCAACGAGGCCGAGCCTCCGAGTCTGTCTGTGCGAGCAGTAGCCGTGAGCGGGGCCGCCAGCGCCACCCACAAGGCCGCCAAACGTAAACTTCGCGCGAGACTCGCCATCCTTGTCGGCAATCTATCTCTGCATGTCTCTCTGATACAGATACCGCCGACGGTCTCTCCGTTCCACTTTTGTGACGTAAACCACATGCGCAGCAGTTCGGAAACGAGAGGACAAGTGCGGCAAGGTTGCGGGAGGGGAAGCGGAGTGACGAGCGCGGGAAGCTTGCCACGCCGTCCCAGTCTCAGTCCGCGGGGGGCTCGACTCCTCGCGCCTGCTGCCCCTTGAGCGCGATTCCACCAAGTGCGATGACGCGGGCTTTGCGAATCTCCTGTCCTGCAACGTGCAGTAGGCCTACTTCAACAAGGAGTGCCTTATCACTTTCGATTCTTTCTTGACCAGCAATCAGCGCTCGGAGGGGACTACTCAAAGAAACTGAGGATGAGGACGTGCAAAATATTATTCGTGTGGCCACGAATGCGTTGCTAGATCTCAAGCTCGCGGCGCAAGATGAAAAATGTAGCGTTTTGCAGCATCGAATCACTGAGGCGCGAAATTGCCGTGCAAGGGAACACAATCTCGATGCTGAACGAGATGCATTAGATGCAGATCAACGGAAATCAGATCATGACAAATAACGGGTAGAAAAAACGGGTTGAGCGAGAGATTAAGAGAAGAGTTATGAGGCGGCCCCGCTTAAAAAGGTTTCTGAAGAAATAAAGAAGCGCGTCTCGAAGAGATTGAGGCGGTCTTCGAGCGAATCGCGGCTGAAAAGACCATACTTCGCCAAGAGTCGACTTGGTGGATGTCAAACGCAAGGCCGCCCCCAGAGTGGTGGAGAGCGAGCCGTCATACTCGCAGGACGAGTAAGCGTTGCGGTGGAGAATATATACTATCAAGAGCTCTTTAAAAGCAAGGCTGCATTCTGGGGGTTGCCGTCAAAGAGGTACTCTACAGGCCCAATCCCAGAGAGGAGGATGCACTTCGTAGGATTCTCTCGTTTGAATCCAACACAATCAACTTCCATGTCGCAACTTACTTTGCAATACTCAAGAGGATCTGTAAGGAGAAGAGTGTCATGCACGATGCGCCGGTCCCCACGAGGCTGAAAAGCAAGCAGAAGCACATGCTCGCACGTTTCACCAACGAGCTTCAAAGTTGGCGCAGACGTTGTCGGCTGTGATTTCCATGACGGCAGAGCAATCGCTGCTCAGCGAGGTGTAGAATTGTCTACTTGTGGATACGCCAAGGCCGATGGCTGTAACGTTAGTGAGGAACGCGACGTGTCCTACTGCGTATTTCGCAAGGTGATCTTGCCCGATTTGCAGTCTACTTAAGCGTCAACATGCCACCACTCTCTGCCTGTGCGCGGTCAAGTTTCTCGATGAAGCTGTGTGCGGGGTCGAGGCAAGGCCTAGTTTCTTGCTGCGCATCACAGTTCGGGCTTCGGGAGCATGCAGATTGCTATCTTAACGCAGATTGCTTTCTTGATACGCATGCGGCCCACAATTCGTCCTCCTTCTTGGAACGCGCATGTTCCTCTGATTCCACAGTACTACGTCATGCAATCATGTCGTGTAGCGCCATGGAACGCGAAGTCGCACGCAGCTTCAGGCGCAGCAAAATGGATTCTTGCTTGCTCAGTAGCACGTCCTTTTTCTTTCTTCTTGCAGCCTTGCTTTGGAGTGCTTCCACCGTGGAAATGGACCGTGGTGGGCATATTCCCTGTGCTCTAGCACATTTCTGTACGAAACCTCTCGTTCGCTAGCTATTTAGCGCCGAGAGCGTGAAGCCTCCGTGGGCCCTTAGCTTCGGCGGACTCGCTGTGAAGGTCGACGCGAAAAGACTCGTTCAGATTTCTCCTCACCGGCAATGCTCGCTCGCTCCCTCGGTCGGTCGGTCGGTCGGTCTCGGCCCGGCCCGAAGGCGACGGCGCGGAGAGGTAGTTAAGGGGCCGCGGGAGAGGAGGTGTGGTGAATCTAGGACTCCGAGGCTCAAGAATGCTGTTGTGCCATTGCTGCTTTTTTCCACCAAATCCATTGCGAGACTGTAAGCATCCGCCAGTCCATCTGCCTAATCAATGAACTCTTTTGCCCTCACATGTTAAAATAAGAGTCGTTGCGGACTTGTTCTCTCTTGTACACTACGTCCGAGGCCTGCCTTCCAGCTTGCTAGGTTGTTTGCTAGCTATAGCTAGCTAGCTAGCACTTGTTGCTTGCTTTGCTTTTACTTTTGCTTGCTTTTACTTTTGCTTGCTTGCTTGTTTGCTCGCGCCAGCGCGCCAACCCGAAATGAACACTAGGAGCACAAACCGCAATGAGTGCCTCAAAAAAGCCTCGTACAAAATTGCGAGGAATCCGGTGGGAGTGCTATTCGTAGCGGTGTGAGAGGGCCTGTGTGCGAGCGGCCTCCCGGCCGCCTGCCTGCCTGGTCGAATGAACGCCTCGCAGAGTGGATTCCGTCGACGCCTTGTGCTTCTCCAGTTGACTCTGAGCAGCCGTCTCCTGCCGCCTCTTTTCGTCCTCAACGTCTCCCTGGTCTCCAGTTTCCCCGCGACACCTTCCGCACCCCCCTTTGTCCCGATCGCGCCCGGACCCGCCCTCCTGCCAAGGGGGTCACGGAGGGAGCTTAGCTGGCTGACGTGGTGGATTTCGCCGACGTAACCACCGCCGGCGCGGCGCCAGTGCGACGTTTCGGGCGGCAAGTGGCGCGAACGGATAAAGTCTACTTGCGCCGCGCCGCGCAAGTGCGGCAAAGCGGGGCCAGGGCTGTTCGGGTCCACGCAAGGACGCAGCCAAATAAATTCAAATCGGCAGATCTCGAGCGAGCGCCCTGAGCGAGCGAGCGACCGACCGGAGCGACGCAGGCAGGCCAGGCAGCCAGGCAGCCAGGCAGCCAGGCAGAGCGCGACGCGCCGCGCCCGCGCCGCCGCCGCCGCCCCCCTCCCCGCGCGCGCCGCCGCTGCGCTCTCTCTGCTGCCCGCCCTCCCTCCCTCCCTCCATCCATCCATCGCCGCGCTGTGCGCAAGGGCGATAGGGAAAAGGGAAAACCGCCCGGAGGAGGCGCAGAAAGAAGGAGGAGAAGGTCGTTGACCGGCGAGGACGACGCGCCGAGCGGCGGGCCCCTGAGGCGCGGCGGAAGGCGCAGGCGCGCTGACGCGGCGCTTGTCCCCTTTCCCGCCTCCTGTCTCGTCTCGTCTCCGTCTCGAGCGAGCGAGCGAACGACCGAACAACCGTGTGTGTGCCGGGACGGAGCCTGGAGGCCATAAGCAAGTAGCGCTTGCCTGCGTGCTTGCTTGCCTGCCTGCCCCGCCCGCCTGCTAGCCGCGCGAGGCTGGCTGGCCGGCTGTTTGGCAGAGCACGCACGCACGCGCGTAAGCGAGCAAGCGAGCAGCGTAGAGCACGATGGAGGAGGACGATGACTGGAAGTTCAGCCAGTGCTTTGGCGAGAAAACGGCGCTCGAGGACCTAAACGAGGCCGACATCATCTCCGCCGTAGAGTTTGACCAATCCGGTGCCTTTCTTGCGACAGGTGACAAGGGCGGACGCGTCGTCGTTTTCGAACTCGACGGCCACAATGCCGTGCAAGGCATCGCGGCCGCAACAAGCAAAAAGAGGCGCCCCTTGAAAGCCCCACTGGAATTCCGCTTCCAGAGCGAATTCCAGAGCCACGAACCGGAATTTGACTACCTCAAATCATTAGAGATCGAGGAAAAGATCAACCGGATCCGCTGGTGCAGGCCGGCGAACAATGCCCTATTTCTGCTGTCAACCAATGACAAGACCATCAAGCTCTGGAAGGTCCACGAGAAGACCATCAAGACAGTGTGCAACCTCAATGTGGACGAAGACACAAAGGCCGCCACCGCAGCGGCGCGGCGCGCCCGCGTCGTCAGCGGCAGCGGCGCCCACGCGAAGCAGCCTCTGCAGGCGCGCGGGCCCCACGAGGATGAAATGATGGACATCGTCGAAGAAAGCGGCAAGGAGCCGGACGTGCCCCTGTTCCAGCGTCGTCAGGTCCCGCGGCTTGTGGTGCCCAAACTTAAGTACGCCTCGCGGTGTATGAGCTCCACGGCGCGACGCGTGTACTCGAATGCGCATGCGTACCACATCAACTCCGTTTCTGTAAACAGCGATGGCGCCACCTTCATCTCTGCCGACGATTTGCGCATTAATTATTGGAACCTCGACCTCAATGACCAATCGTACAATATAGTGGACATCAAACCTGAAAATATGGAGGAGCTGGCCGAGGTCATCACGGCAGCCGAGTTCCACCCAACGCAGTGCAACCTCTTCATGTATAGCAGCAGCCGAGGCAGCATCCGTTTGGGCGATATGCGCGCGCGCGCGCTCTGCGACATCCAGGCCAAGACCTTCGAGGAGCCCGAGGTCCCCGGAAACAAGTCCTTCTTCTCTGAGATCATTGCTTCCCTCTCCGACATTAAGTTTACCAACGATGGCCGGTACATCATCTCGCGCGACTACCTTACCGTAAAGGTTTGGGATGTCAACATGGAGAACAAGCCCGTCAAGACGATCCCCATTCACGATCAACTCCGCTCTCAGCTCTCTGAGCTGTACGAGAGCGAGTGCATCTTTGACAAGTTCGAGGTGGCCGTTTCTCCGGACGGCAATGGTTTCGCCACGGGCTCGTACTCTTCGCAGTTTCACATTCTCGACCGAAGCGGCAAGTCGAGTCTTTGCATTGAGGCGGGCAAGATGCCGCCCAAGCAGGCCATGTCCTTTCGTTCGCAGGGTATCGATTTTAGCCCTGCAATGGAGGTTTGTTCCGAATCATTCGATAAGCCCGACGGCGCGATGGACTATAACCGCAAGGCCATGCACATGTCTTGGCACCCTCAGGTTCCTCTGCTCGCCGTCGCGGGCCTCAACAACCTATTCATCTACTCGCGATAGATGCTGTAATGATGTCTTGCATCCAGGGATACTTGCTTGCAATGCCTGCTCGGGTCTCGTGAGATTACATCGGAGTGTGGCGAGTCGATCGCCCGCATTGCGTTGCGCCAGACGCAAGCAATCGAGCGAGCAAGCAAAGGGCTCACGACGTCACGGGTGGGTTATATCTTCTAAAGAACATTTGCCATTTGGACTCAGAAGATTTAGACGACGTTTACAGCATGTACGCGGGCAAGCTTTCACAAAGGAGGCCAGCGCCATGACGCACTCTTCTTTTGCTGCAAGGGAAACGACTCATCTTTCATAAATGTATTGTGCAAACAAAACAAAACCAAACAAAACAAAACTAACACACAAATAATACAAAAGACCAAAAAGTCTATCCGTCTGGTGCTCTCGTTCCTCTAACTTGTCTTGCTTTCACTTTCACTTTAACTTTCAGATCATGAAGAAGACTGCATGCCTATCCTACCATGCGCCGCACAAGAGAAAAAGTGCCATGCCTTGCAAAATACAAACTGTGTTTCGACTTCGTTGAATCGTCCGAGTTTGGCATCGAAAAGCACAACAAAGTCTCCTCATCCCTTCTTCTTTCCTTGGCAGTTCTACCTCTATGTACCGAGTCTTCAAATTTTTATCTCCCATTCTGACAAACTTTGCAAATACAAAAAAAAGAAGTAAAATTTGGTGTAGGTTTCGCGAGGTCTAGATGCCATCGTCAAAGGCAGCCTTGCCTCGTGGCACATAGGTCTCGTCCAGACCGTCTCGAGCAAGACCACCTCCAGCGCCAGGGCGCAAAAAGACCTGATTGATTGCCCCCACAAGTGCGCACGCGAGAGCACCCACGGGAAGCGTGTAGTGAAAATCTTGAGCCGTGCGTGCGTTTTCTTTGGATATATCGTCCTCGACATCCAAAGTGCCAAAGACTACGCCAAAAAAGAGCCCCAAAAGAACGGCAACAACCAGAACCACTGCAATTTGCACCGGAGTCGAAACAAGCGGTTGCCAAAGACGCCGACCCCTGGACAACTTGGCCACGCAGTACTGTCCTGAAAAGTTAAACAGGTCCATGATCGAAAATGTAAGCGCGAACCAGAGCGCTACGCCCAGAAGCATATACATGGGCACCTTGATTCCGGCGGAAATGCCCCTGAACCAATTTTTTTCCAACATGAAGCAAAAAAGCCCCGCCACGACGACCAGGCATGCAAAGATCATGACAAAGTACGTTGACATCGTCTTTTTGGCAGCAGAGTGGCCAGCGCTTCCTTGCCAGCTCAGCGCGTTGACGCGATACAGAATGAGGGTTCCCATGAAGATGAGGGAGCATCCAAAGATGGCGGAAAAGAGGCCGTTCGTGCTAATTTCTAGCATGGCGTGGTTGACAAGAACCGACACGCACGTCCCAAGCACTGTGCCGCCCATTGCTCCGGCCAAACCTTGACCCACGCGGTGTGCCATTGTGTTCAAATTAAAATCCAAGAAGGAGTACTTGTGACTTTCCAAGAGAAAGAGAAGCTAGACTTGGTCGAAACGTTTCGACTGTAGCTTTGCTTTACGTCCACGCAGCCCCGGGCTTCGACCTGAGAGCTGCTTCGTCCCGCACGCTTGCTCCTTTTCTGCAGCCGCGAAGAAATAGCCTCGCTTCCTCTGGCACCTCGAGCGACCGGGCTCGGCCACGCTCCGCGGCGCTGCGCGATCTGATCCCTTGCGCTTCCTTCCACTCGACTTCTTTCTCCGCCCGCAGAGTACGCGCCGAGGAGCAAGCGCAGGACTCCGTATCTCGCTCTCGCGCTCTCTCTCGGTTTCTCTCTTCTTGCGGCGAGCGTGCCGGCACGACTTGTGGGTCTGTCTGTCTACGTGGCCTCGTTTCTCCGCCAAGATGATGCCAGCTAGCCTCGGCCAAGTATACGTACGTATTTTCTCTTCACTCCTCCATAAAAGCAAACTCACGTCGCAAAGCGCGCGCGTCCTCACGGAGCCGCAGAGCTGATAGCATTCTTGGAGAAAGGAAAGGAAACGCGATCGCTGCTGCAGCGCGCCATCTCGCGATCGAGCTGATGGACGATCGTCTCGATCGAACTTGCTCGCCTCGCCCAGCCTGCAGTCGAACTGGACGCTGGAGACGGGGACTCATTTTGGCTTCGGCTTGGGAGCAAAACCACAAGAAGAACAACAACAACCGCGACCACGAACGGAAAAAAGGCTGCCATGGTGACCTTTGACGTGCAGCCCGCGTGCGGCCCGGCGCTCTGGGGAGGCGTAGAGGTCGTTGTGGACGACGACGATATCAGCGCTGCAGAGGCCCGCACAGCGGTGCGAGACGTGTGTGGCCTGCAAGTTCGTGTCGCCGAGGCCGCCAATGCCTGGCTGCGCGAAAGCCAGGCCAACGGAGGGCAAGAGGGCAGCCAGGCGGAGCGAGCAGAGGACAGCAACGCAAGAGACGCGAAGAAACGATTGCTTGCAATCGCCGTAGCCACCGCTTTTCCGACAATCGCCTTTCCCAATGAACGTGCCAGGAAGCGGGTGGACCCCAGCGAGCTCAACAAAGTCTGGGAGGCTAGTCAAGAACACAACGAGAGCGCAGGCGTCGCGCTCGCAGACGAAGCAGACACAACCGCTGACGCATGCGCGCCTGCTGCTGCAACCCCAAACAAATTACCAAGTGGCGAACACTCTGAAGAAACGGAGGGGAGCGACGTCAAGGATCCGCGCGTGGAATCAAAACTTGTGCCAGGCTCAGACCGCAAAGAGACCGAGCTGGTTGCAAATCCGCTTGCAAATGCCGAGCTCTGGTTCTGTAAAAAACCCTTCCAGTCCGAAAAACCGCTCAATGCACAGGTGTCGATCTCGTCCAAGACCAAGCTCCGCGTCTATCTTGCGCCGGGAGATCGATTTGATGCCTGCTCTGATGACGCAGAGGCGCTCAAAGAAGCTGCTTCGCCTCTTCGCGAAATTCTCGACCAGGTGCGACCGGAAGTTTGGGCTGACGCCGGCAAGAGTTCGGGAGAAGCGTCGGTGGCAAAGACGCAAAATTCAGAGGGGTCGCCGGCATCGCGCAAGCGACCTCGCGAAGCCATCGACCTTTCATTCATGAATGGGCGCTCTCTTGACGCGGCCGTCGACAAGTTGTGCGACGACATGGGATTCCGTCTCAAGAGTGACGTCCTCGCACGCCTCGACAATGACGCGCAGGTGCAGAATTACATGCGTGACCCACGCCTCGTTGGCCTTCTTGTCGACATTGAAAAGGCACCAAGCAAGATGAAGGCTTTGGAGGACGCAATGGACCGCGATGCCAGCTTTGCACGATTTGTTGATCTTATGCTCACAGGTATTGGTGCGCAGCGAGTCGTGGCGCACCGTGACGGCCCAAGCACGATCGAATCGAGTCTTGAAGAGGTCATCGAGACTACCAGACCTTCATTTTTGCTAGCAGGTCGCTCCGACGGCAAAGCGAATGGCACCGCTTCATCTGCTGCCGCTAACGATGCTCAACATCCTAATGCGAACAGCGACGACGATGACGACAACGACGATGACAACGACAAGGACGACCAGGAAGATAAAAAGGGAGAATTGGAAAATAGCACAAACAAACGGCAAAAGACATCTGACCAAAATCCCATCGCGAAGCAAGAGGAGGCGAAGAAACCCACAGATGAGGCGAAGCCCAAGCTTGAAGTCACTGGGACGGATGGTAAAGCAGAAGCCTCAACTTGAGCGTGCGTGAGGGGCCAGACCAAGCGTTCTTAGTACTATTGATGGGCAATCGATACTGACGACAAGGGCCAAGACGCATTGCGACTTATACTTTGTCTGCCAAGGCCACACTGAACGAGATCGCATATATTTTTCCTGAAACAAAAGAAAGGATAAAAAGGGGCCTGGCTGTCACAACATAGAACACAATTCGATATTAGTATTGGAAATCAGTCGCTGTCTAGAATGACCTTGAGATTCGTCAACTTTTCCTGGGTGGCTTGTAGAATACGTTTACTTTGTGGACCAAGAGAATTGTTTGCGAGAACAAACTTGCAAAGAGCCGAGCTTGTGTTGGCCTCGAGGCCGCGAACGAGACTGGCAACGTGATCGTCGCTGAGCGAGGCACACGCGAGGCTGCCATTCATAGTGCAAAGTTAGTTAGTGAGCCAGACCTGTTCGAACGCGGGGAAAGAGGCGTCTTGTCTCAGAGGACATGCATTGATTCACACCTACATGAGTTTTTGTAAATGTGTATTGAGACGAAGCAAATCCTCAAGGGCCTTGGTGCCCGCCTCCTCGCAAGGATTGCCGGATAAGCTGCGCGTCAGCAACAAAGCAAAACAATAAGTGTAAGGTCAGCCGGACTGTCTTGTGCAACCTGGTGAGCGAGAAACATCGTGCAAAGGCACTTACTCGAGCTCTATGAGAGATGTATTTGACCAGAGCGCTTCTGCAATTTGCCGCAGACCCTCACTTCCCAAACGTGTGAAGGGGAGACTGTGAAGCGTTGGCGTCGATCGCATGTTAGTCTGCAATTGAAGGTTGGGTCATGTGCCGACGCGAGACGTACATGAGGCATTCCAATGATGTAGTTTTCTTCAAGGCAGCGGCGAGAGCGCTTGCTCCTGTCACAGCGATTGCGTTATATCCAAGGCTGCACGGACAAACACATTCGTCAATGAGTCAGTCTCTTTCTCTTTTCAACAAAGTATTTCTGAACTTTCTCGCGACCGAAGCTTACTTGAGATGCAAAAGTTTCTGGTTGGTCTGAATCACCTCAGCGATCGCCTGCGCGCCGCCGGAGCCCAATGAAGTGTTCTGAAGACTAGTACCACACGAGAAGCAGCGTCAGCCTCTTACGTTACTGTGCGCATGCATGTGCGATAGTCATTTGTAACGTACTTGAGACTTGTCAGCGCTTCGCTCTTGTTTATTGCGTCAGATATTGCTCTCACCCCACGAGGACCGATGACGTTGTTTGAAAGGTTGAGATCCACAAGTGGGGCATCCTCCAACATGCTCGCAATAGCAGTCATGTCGGCAAGTACAATTCCGTTGAAGCCGAGATCGAGCTTCTTCAGCGACGATTGGACCACGGCGGTGGCGATGGTGCGAAGGCTTCTGCTCCCGATATTATTGTTTTGAAGGCTGAGAGGTTTGTTTGGGTTTCAGTCAGTGGAGAGTCATTTCTAGAAAAGCGCTGAGAAAAACGTACCTCAAGCTTTCAAGGCTGCGGTTGACCTCGAGCGCTTTGGCAATTTTTTCGCTGCCTACGGGACCAATGTTGTTCCAGCTCAGGCTTTCATTTGCGCCGCGCACAACAAAGAAAAAGTTAGACTACACAACTCGCAGCACGACCTGCCTGGTCCAGCTTGAAGACGGAAGGATAAGAAGAAGAACAAAGATCGGGAGGAATGAAGGGAAAGAACTTACTCGAGATTTCTCAGAGCGAAAGCGGGGTTTTTAATTGCCGCGGCAAAATGTTTTGCACCTTCGGCCCCGATGTTGTTATTGCTGACGCTGTTTTGCGCAAGACAGGCATAAGAGTAAGTGCATTGCAAAGACATCGTCGCTGCGCGCATGCCAAACTATCTGAGTGCGCCAAAAGAAGCGCCCAGACCGAACGTACTTGAGCGCGATAAGCGTGTCATTTTGCAAGAGCATGTCTGCGAGCATTTTGGCCCCCTCAGGCCCCAGCGCATTGTCGTGAAGATCAAGCGCCCGCAAGGTCTTATTGGTCTCAAGCTTAGCCACCAGGGGGCGCAAGTTGATCTCCCTGAGGCAGCGCCCCTCCAGCGAGAGCTCCTCTGCGCCCTCCCGCACGCTCGTCAGCGCGCGCTGCATGCTGTGCTTTGTCCCGTCCCGTCGCGTCCCGGCGCGTGCGAGAGAGATTCAATCGATCGAATGCGCGAGGAAAGAAAGAAACCTGGCTGGAACGGCCCGGGCTGCCCGCGCGCGGCGCCGTCGCCTGCGCGCAGGGCCGCCTCCCTCCGGCCTGCGCGCGCGCGCGCCTGCCTGCCTGCCTGCCTGGCCGCGCGAGCGAGCGAGCGAGCGCGAGGCGTTCTGCTCGGTCTCTTAAGTAGTAGTAGTACTCGGTCGGTCACTCGCGGCGGGCGGTCAGGCAGGGCCGGCGCGTTACTGTGGTCTCTATACAAGGTCCGGTGCAGGTGGTACCCGGGACAAGCAGGCGCGAGGACCCCGGGTCCGCTGCGCGCTTCGCGCGATACCGGAATCGTATTTGAGCCCTGGCACCTTGACAGCGCGAAAGTAGGTCCGTCGTTGCAGGGACACTGCCTCTGCCTCTGCCAGTGGTAGAGGCCTCGTCTCTGGAAGGAATGAGCAACCAGGCACGGAGGGTGCACCGTCTTTTGTATTATAGAAGAGCAGGGGGGAAAAGGGGGGAGAGGAATCGGAGAAACACGACCGCCCGCTCTCAGCTCGGGAAAGAAGAGGAATGAAAGGAAAAGATGCGCTTTTTATTGTCGTTGTTCTGTCAAGCTCTGCTCTGCTCTGTTCTGCTCTACTTTACGTGGCATGCTTTACTACAACAGACTCTATCATGTCAAATCGACAACATCTGTACTGCTTTGATTACCAGGCCCATGGCCAGCAGACGTAGAGGAAGACGACGAAGAGGAGGAGGAAGAGGAGGAAGAGGAGGAGGAGGAGGAAGATGGCTTCCGACGAGCGGCACCGATAGCGGCCGCGCTCGCCCCTGCATCGACCCCCGATGCTGACGCTGCGGCAATTTCGTCTTCTACAACGACGTCGTCGTCGTCCATGCTCGGAAGTGTTTTACCCGAGAGAAAACAGTCATCGCCGCAACGACGCTGAAGATCAGAGAGGTCAGAAACCTCATACAGAGCCTTGACAAAGGGCGCAGGCATGTTTCCCGCCTTGTCCGGCATGCTCACGATGACAGCATTCAATTCGTTCGCCAGGTCCGAAAGGTAGTCTAGGTCAAATTCCTCGGGATGCATTTTCCGCATACGACGAATGACTTGGCTTATATAGGCGCAAGTGCCCACGCCGAACCACTTGAAGCACCGCGACTCCAAGCCGAGCAGCTTAATGCACGAGTCTCTAAGCTCTGCATGTGTGAGGTCCACAGCGCCATCACGTTCTACACAAAGAATTTCCCGCAACACGGGCACACCAATCGTATGGTCGAGAAGCATGCTATTCTTGAAGACCCCAGCTGAAAGCACATCCGTATAACTAAGTTGTCCGCGGCGATCTTTGTCGGCGCGCGCCTCGTCGGCTCGTGCCGTCACCTCGGATAGCTCCCGACTCTGGTCCATTTGCTTCATGTCCTGATAGTCGCGAAGATCCTCAAGGAGTCGTGACTTAGCGCGCATGACATCGCCATTGCACTCACGAAGCACCTGGAGCGTTCGTTTTTCTGAAAATCCGAGCTTGGTTAGAGCGGCCAGGGACTGCTCTTCAAAGGGTGAGGCCGAGGGAACTTCACTGAGCCGCGCTGGTTCCTTTTTGGCTTCATCCCCGCTTCGCTCCTCTTGCTGGCTCCGCTCTTGCGCGAGACCCTTGATGCGTTGCGTTTCGGCGACGAGCTCGTTCACGAACGGCACCGCCTGGAGTTGCTCGTAAGAATTCAATGATGCGCCGGACGCGCCATCTTGGACCCGCTGTTTTTTACCGACACCGTGCGCTGTCAATGTTGTTTGCATGCTGCGGTTGATGGGACGTTTCTTCCTTTCGGCAGATTGTTGTTGCGTCTGCGAGGATCGACTCTGCGCTCGATGCGGACCTGCAAGAGCGAGAATATATGTGGCAAGCGAGAGGTTTGTGGGCCCTTGCGGCCCCCCCAACAGCGGCAATGCATTTGCGGACGATGCCTCGACAACGCCGTATTGCTGAAGAATGCGCAACGCCGTCTGCAGCTGCGTTCTGGAGAACGCGCTCGCGAGGCGCGCTGGCGGTCCTCGCATCGAGGTCTCTAAATGTGCCTCGGAGACGCGCAGCTCGCGCGCAATGACCCTATTCACGGTCGACCAGTCCACATTCATCGTTCGAGTGCGCGATCCGTCCAGGACGCACGCCCTCTCGCCCAGCCAGCTCCGCCCAGCTCAGCTCTTTCGTCGTCGTCGTCGTCGTCGTCGTCGTCGTCGTTGTCGTCCGCGCAGCAGCAGCTAGTTTGATTCCTTCGTGCGATGCACCAAGCAAGCAGCGCCTGGCCGCTCGCTGCCCGCCCGTCGTCTTGCGAGCCCGCCCTGCAGGCCCGCCCGGCTGCCTGCGTGCCTGCCGGCGCGCGGCCTCCGGTGCCGTGGTCTCCCGGGCTCTCGCGGCGCTCCCGAGATGAGATCGCCTTCTGCTCGCCGCCGCTCGGCTCGTCAACCATCACGACTGCGCGAGGGCCAGACCTATAGTATTATAGTATACATGCCGGCGTTAACCGTGACTTCCTTCGCTGGCAAGTCAGTCGGTCATCACTGGCGCTTGGTTTGGATTTGAACTTTGGTTTGAACCCACCCGAGCAGGCCGAGGCGCCTCGAGGATTTGAAAAACAGCAGCAGCAGCAGCAGCGCAGCAGATCTTCGTCGCGAGGCCTGCGGCGCGCGTGCGCGTGCGTGCGTGCGTGCGGGCGGGCGTGCGTGCGGAGGGGCGGGCGAAAGAAAGGGCTGGCGAAAGGGCGCGCTTGCGGGCAGCCTCGGGCTCGGCCCGGCCGTGGGATTGATAGGGTTCGCGGAGCGGGAAAAGTGGCGCCATGCCGCGCGAGCGCGACGACCCCGGCGGCGAGAACGGCGAGGCCAAAGCCCCGCCTGCGACGGGCGGAGCGGGAGCAGGAGCAGGAGCAGGGACGGGAGCGGCGGTGGCCACGGCTACGCAAGCGGCGGTGCCGACCCCCGCTTTGCAGCAGACAAAGTTAAAAACCCCGCCCCCTGCGGCATCCCAAGCGACAGAAACGGAGTCCTCGTCCCGAGGAGGGGACGCAGGCGCGACCAGCAACAAGGGAAGTAGCGCTAGTGCGAGTGCTAGTGCTGGCGCTGCTCGTAATGCTGGGAATGCTGACGATGCTGCTGCTGCTGCCACCGCCGCGACAGATCAAGACGATGCTGCCGAGAAGAAAAAGAAAAAGAAAAAGAAGAAAAAGATCAAGGCTAAATCTACTGCGACAACCACAACCACGACCGCGACAAAGACCCCAACAGGCTCTTCCGTCCAAGATGATAGCAATGCTGATGAGGCCAAAGGCGAGGCCTTGCGTGCCTCAGCGCAGGTGCCATCGTCAAGACCAGCAGAACCTTCGTCGGCGTCGCCTGCGTTTCCACTGTCACCACCCGCGGCACCACGAACTCCTGTCATTAGTCCACCAACCTTGCAGTCAGGCCCGCATGCCCACCTCACATCGCCAAGTCGGGAGAGCGGTCTCTTTGGTACGCTGCCAAAGGCTGGGATGTCGCGAACACCACCGCCACCCTCGATGCAGCACGAAGAAGTCTTGAGCCCACTTCTCAAGCGCGCGGCATCAGAAATTCACGAAACTGATCCTCACAAAGCACTGAGTCAAACCCTCCCGGTGCTACCTCTACATCGCGCCGCCTCGCTCATGGTGGGAAATCAAGACAACGCTGTAGGGCCCACGGTGCCTAGCGCTCTTCCTAGCGCGATTGCGGAAGGAGGCGACCTCAATTCAGGCGCGCAAGTTCGCTCTTTGAGCTTGGACAATATTCGCTCCGAACTCAAGGTGGATACCATGCTAGGGGCCACCAGTGAGACCGGCTTGACGTCGCCCATGGCAAGCCCCCAAAGCAAAGGCGAGGCCAATATTCGCGAAGCATCTACCGAGGCGCCGTCTGCGCAGACTTTGTCGTCCGCAACCTCGGCTGCTCCTGGGAGTTTTACAGGCAAGTCAGGAGCATCAGCGATGCAGAGGAAATCGGGTGAGAGCACTGCGCCCATTGCTACTGGATCCCAGTTTGCGCCCTTGGCTACGCCTGCTTCGGCGTCAAACTCGGCATCTGCAGCAAGTGTAGCAACGATGCCGCCTGCTTCAGCCTCGTCGATTCCAAGCCAGGAGGAAATGGGAGATAAAGCCCCAAGCTCCAAAGCCGCGGCAGTGCCGATCGGTACCGCCGGCTCAACGTCGTCACAACCCCCGACAATGGCGCAGCAGCAGCAACAACAACAAACAGCCGACGGCGGTGGCGAGGAAGAGGACATCAGTGCAAAGTCGAGCAGCTCCTCCTCCAAGGGTATCGATCGGCGCAGCGAGCAAACCATTGAAAACGCAATTCTCACGAGCCATACGCATACCGACTACAAGTCAGACCTTGTCCTCAATCTGGATCATTTTCGAGACCTCAAGGTCGGCGACTACGTTGAGATTTATCACCCAGGGGAGGTCGACACCAAACGCAAACTCCTGCAGCAAGTGACGCAAGTCGAAACGCGCGGAAGTTTTACAGTGAGTCTGCTCAAGTCGATCACCACGAACCCCGCCTTCAACTTGCATACTTTCCAGCCTATTGTGGTGTCAAAGGTGGACGCGAAACGCTATGATCTCTGCTACATCGAGATCAGCTTCAAGGACCAGTACGTGTCGCAGGGCGAGTTTTGGCGCTTCCGCGCGGCCATGCATGGACGCTGCTGCTACATTGGCCAAAAGCTGTCTGTGAACGGGCACAATGTCTCGGTCGACGAGATGCTAGAGCGGGGCAATAGGCCCGTCGCCTGCGGCATTGTTCGGGAGTCAACAAAGTTCATCTTCCGCTCGTGCTCTGCGCGTGTCTTCTGGCTCGTGCAAATGAGCAAGGAAATGTGGAACTTTACCGAAGATGGCGAACTGTACTTTGAACGATTCCTCAATCGCTTTGTGACACAGGTTCTGGAGAAATGGACGGCAAAATCAGTCACGCACAGGCTGACCGTACTGTATTTTACTCGTACTTATTTCGACATCAAGCCCCCGGAGGGAACGCCCGCGGTCCGCATGGATTACGATGGGCGCTACTACACTGACCTGTATCACACGGTCGTAGAAAATGAGACGCGGCAAGATTGGATGTCCTTGAAATCGCTTCTCAAGAGAGAATTTCTCAAATTTCCTCGCATGAGCAAGTGGAACGGCCCGCCCCAATGTTTTGCAAGAAAAAAATCTGCCTTCGGCCGCTCCGCGCATCGGCACCCGCCGCCTTTTCACGTGGGTTCGGTGTCTGCAGACAATCCTTTCCGCACGAGAGGCTCTGCGAGCGCTGCCCCAGATGCCGCCACTCGTAACTTTAATGCGAGCACGTCTGCGCACCAAGGTTTTTCTTCCTCGTTATTCCATGGAAGAAGTCAGTTCGAGAAGGACAAGAGCGGCGGGAATCGTGATGACGACAACGACGACGACGAACATTATGAAGACTCTGTATCCGCCAATGAAGAGGGTAATGACGAATCAGGTGTGAACGACGAGAGCGCCGACGAAGATGAGAATGAAAACGTCTCGTTTCACAGTTCCGGCAACAGTGATGGAGATGACAATGGCAATGATGATGATGGCAATGATGATGATGACGGTGACATGTCTGGGGTCGGAGAACTACGAGCGCCGCATTTACCCTCATTCAGCCCTGACATGACATATGCGGGGCGCAATACACGACACCCTCCTCTCCGGACTTCACCGGACATGTCCCGTTCGGCTTCACTCGATGCGATGCATCTGCGCCTGCAAAGGTCCCTCAGTCACGACAATGCACCCGGATCATCTAGCAAATATGCGCCGCGAAGACGATCTCGAGTGTCAATTGGGAATAGGACCAGCGGTGTCAGCGGTAGCAGAGTCAGCAGCAATCGGAAAAGGGTTGCCTATGGGCTTCCTGGCACAGCGCAGGAAGGCAACTGTCTCGAGGCCATCAATCTTTGTCTCAATATTCTCGACAAGCACTTTATGGATCGTGACCTCATGCGCACGGGTCAGGCCATGGTGCTAGTCACAGCGGGCAGTGGCGTTTTTGAGGTCGATCGTGACCTCACCGCAATCACAAAGCGGCGCATGATGGACAACGCTATTGGGTGCGACTTTGTCAGTCTGTCGCGCGCCCCACTTCACGTTGCACCCCTCTTCATTTACAAACCTTCTCTTGATGGTTCGGTGCTTGACATACTCGATCGTCCGCATCCATTCGCAGCCGCAACGCAGTATTACGTTGCAGGTTCTCCAAATGTCCCGGTTGTAATTTCAGACGACGACGAGAAAAAAAGGAACAGACCCATACTTCCCGTGTACAACATTCCGCACTGGGTCCACCTCAGCTTTCCGTTTCACAAGACAAGCGTGCGTCCCGTTGGCGGACCTGACGTGCCCCTAGAGGAGCTGGGCACATCCGACACTGTGTTCGCCAAGCTGCAACTCATGACAATGGGCTCGTTCTCATGGGGCGAGCAATTCGAACCGCTTCCTGACAATCGCATGTTTGACCTCACGGACTCGGACCGCAGCAACATGCCAATTGCCCTCGTCAATCACCTCAAGGACTTTCCTCGACATCAACTCCTTCTTGCACCACGCCGAAAGGACATGAAGCCATGGTTTCCGCTCGTCGCTGAACAGGGCGGCCTCTCTTCCGTCGAAGCGCGCTCCTTCTCACTCGCCACCCCATCGCTTCCCCCATCTCCTACGCTGACAGGAACCAACGTGACGTCAGGAACTTTCCAGCAGTCTCACATGTACGTGCCTCAGCGAGGCTCGCCAAGTCTCCAGGCAATCTATGTCGGGGATACGCTTCGCCGAATGTCGTCAGAAGGTCATCATCACAGTCCGATGCCTTTTATTAGTCTGTCCGAGTCTGCGCACGCATCGCAGCATCAGCAAAGTCGATACGAGCAATCGAGAAATGACCAAAGCTCCGAACGGTACAGTAGAATGGCTCAAGCGGCCAAGGAACACGATGCGGCTGTCTTTCAGCGCCCGGCAAGGCCACAGCGCCTGCACGCTACCTCGATGGACTCTGCAAGCGTTTCCGTACGCAGCAACAAGATGGGCATGATTCGATCTTCGAGCCATGCGGCGTTTTCTACGGTCAAGGCAAATGCTAGCTTTATATTCGCGCCTTCTGCAAGTGGCGCCGGCGGAAGCAGCTCCACAATCACCAGCACGATGAATATGCGCTCTGGTACCCGCTCTCCGAGGTTGCGCCGTGTTGGCGACTCGGGCGAGGAGACCTCTGCGCGGTCTCCGCGCGAGCAATCTCCGATGTCCAAGCCTGCTTCACCGTCACAGCTCACGACATCCACGATTGAGCCGAGCACGAGCCATCATAGCACAATGAGTGTCAGCAGTAGTTTGGACAATCGAGGAGGTAAGACGATGCGAGTGTCCTCGTCGTTTACGGGAACCGGGGGGAGTCTCATTCATCGCTCATCTGCAAGCCGCAAGTCGATGCACCATGACTCGCGGTCCAAAGTGACGTGGGCTGGAATGTCGCCCGATCGTTCACCAGGACCACAAATGACCTCTCAGTATGTGCCGACCGGGTCACCGGAGCGCACAAGTATCATCCGTGCTGCCCTTCGTGCTGGGTCAAACGGAAGCGTTGGGGGCGCTCCTGGAAGTGGCAGCGGAAGCGTAGGCCTGGACGGAGGTCACCTGAGTCGTGTGTGGTCGCGCGGCGCAGTGGCCAAGAAGGGGCGACAAAGCAGCATGCAGTCATCATCGGGTCCATCCAGTGCGACAAGCCCTGTGTCTTTGACGCCGCCACCCAACGCAGCGATTAATCCTTTCGACTGGAGCATCTTCACGAGTGAGCTGTATCAGGAGCGCCTCACGCACAATCGACGGCGATGGAGTCACCTTTTTCCCACGGGCCGTTTCGACGACGAAAGCCACGGCGTGCGCGTAGAGGACTATGAAGAAGAGTCCTCCTCGTCTGACGAAGACGACGATGGAGCCTCGCGTAGCGGCAGCGGCAAGCAGACAAAGGAGGAGGTCACGCCACTGACGATTGAGTCATTTCGCTTGAACTGGAAATCTTTGCAATCGCCCGGCATCCTGCCTCTGACCACAGACTACTTGCCGGATATCTCGGTGTTTACACAATATACGCGTAATTCGTACTCTCTAACAATGGCAGAAATCAACAACTCGGGTTACGAAACGTACGAGGATCTCATCATGGAGATGGTGTGTCAGCGACTTTCTCAGGATTTTCAACTTATAGTGGCCAACAGTAGCAACAACAACAACAACAACAACAGCAACAACGATGACGACAGCAGAGATGAGGACGAGGAAGCGAGCGTGCCAGAAAATGCCGATTCGGACAACATGAGGTACATGCTCACGATGGGCCACGAGATACATGAGCTCTGGTACGCGGCCGACGCGCGCGAGGTTCGTGTTGCCAGATACATCAACAAAAACTATGATCAAAACAAGTCAGACGAGAAAATGGAGGACAGGAAGCATCAAGATAACCAAGATCCTCCGATCCCGGAGTGGTCGTATGAGTACTTGCTTTACGACAGCGCTGAAGGCAGCGCACAACTCATGAAGCTCAAGTTCAAGGCCAGCGGCGCAGTTTTCTCATGGAACAAGTGCGACAACCTCTTGTGTGGCTACCAAGATGACCGTGTTGCATCGCAAAAGCGTTACCGGCGCATTATGTTGAGCGCGCTGCCTAAGGCGCCGAAAAAGGGCGGTGTCTCGCCTACCGGAAAGCTCGCAATCGCATCGACGCCTCCGACCTCGACTGTGACGCCAGTGTCGGCGACGTCTTCCACAGCCAAGGGTGCTATCGAAGGCGCGCCCAACCAGCTACCGGTCGTGCCTCCCCCAACGGTCGTGGCCCCCAAGTCGGCGACCTCGGCACGGTCAACTTCTCCCCCCATGGACCCAACGGGCGCCCCGCTGTCTCGGGTTTCCTTGCAGAGCGAATTGGCAAAAATTCCGGGCGTTCAAGGGAAGCCGAATGCCTTTGACGCCTTGCGTGCTTCCGGGGCCACAACGGGGGTAGCTCGTCTTGCCGAGGACCAGGTCTTGGACCCGGCCACCTCGGATACATCTCGACATATTCGTGTTGCCTCGGAAGACCTCGCATCAACGTCAACGGCCGAGAAAGCGCCACGTCTGAGTCGCATGAGACGCCACGGTTCAGCAGTCCATACCTCGTCTACGAGTCCGAGCAATGATCTTGCGTCCACTGTGGGCCCGCCTCCCACGAATCTCGCAGGGTGGGAGCCTAAGATACTTTCTGAGAGCGAAGAGACCGCTACGATCAACGGTTTCAAAAAGTTGTGTGAGTGGCTGAATCTTAAAACGAAAAAGGGGGAAAAGGTCGAGGTCAAGATTCGGCGCAGGTATACGCGCGTGCCCGTGCAACAACAAGGAAACGCGCCCGATGAGCACAGTCCAAAAGAGAGTCAAAAGGCGGAGGACATGGATCTCTTGATCGACGATAGCGCACTCGAGCCTTTTACATGCAAGGGCGTCGAAGTGCGAGTTGAGCTGCCCAAAAAGTCAGATCGATACGAGTGGCTTGTCCTCGAGTACGACCCGATCTTTTCTCCGTACCAGACGTACCACATTGTGATTCAGTGGATGGTAGCTGGTGGCACGGCGGTGCAGCAGTTTTCAAATTCACTTCAGCGCAAAGCCAAGCTCTTTGGTGTCACGCTGCAGCAAATTCCGGAATATTGTCGATCGACGGCCGAAGTTGGCTCTCGACGCGTTTTGCACCCTTTTGTACTTCCCAAGACCGTCACCTTCCCCGGAACCCCGTTGGCTACGAACGTTTCTCTGTTACGGACACTTACAACGTCTATCAAGTCGCGGCTGGACTACGCGAGCGACTCGGTTTTTGTGGTGAAAAAGACGCAATGGCCGACGCTGGTGCACCGCAACGGGTACGCCTTTCTGCATTTTAGCGATGATGGTATTGACTTTTTGCAGAACCGTCTCTTGGCCACTTCAACGCAGGAGACAGGAGTGTACAAAGCAACTCTTCAAGCCTTTCGAGACGTTCGTGAATTTGCGCAGCGTATCCACATGTGCCACAGCATCGTCAAGGATCTCGCAGACGACCTTTTTGGTTCCCTTGAAACAACTTAATCTGGCGCGAAAAGACAGAATATAGCTTACAGAGTGAAATGCTGGCCGCTATCCGCACCTTGGCGTGCGCCCTGCTTGTCATGTATGTAACCGTAACCACCTTGACTGTGTAACGTATGTTTGTGGTGCGCGTGAGCGTGCCCATGGTTGTGTGCATGCCCGTGATGGGCAGAATTGTGTTGTTCCTGTTCTCGTTGCTGCGAATGTCCATGCCCATGTCCATGTCCATGTCCATGTCCATGTCCATGCCCGTGGTCTCCATTTTGGTTGTGATGGCCATGCTGATGGTGATGATTGTGGTGATGGAGATGACCCATGCGCTGCGCTAGCGCATGTTTGGTATCGGGCGTGAGAAACTGCTCAGTTGTTCGGGTAAGCTCGTCTGTTTCCGGACTCCAGAACACAGGAATGCTCCGTTGCCGCTGCGATTCTACCAAGGTGTAATAGGTGCCCTTATGGTACACCTGAATCGTGCTGTGTCGCAAGTTGGGTATTCTCGCGCGCAGGAGGTCCTCGACAGGACGTAAGACTTGCTGCGTTTCCCAGCTGTCCTCGATGATGACGTGAAGTGAGACGACCACAAGACTTGCGCTTTGCATCCAAAGCTTGGGTTCCCGAATCGAGCTGACGCCATCGAGGAGGAGGATCTCGTTGAGAGTTTTCTTGAAGCTGGCCGCGACTCGCGGTGGCACCGACAGAAGGAGAGTCGAAGCCGTCGACTTTAAAAGCGGATAAACGCTGCTTAAGATCAGCAGCGATATAAGCAATGAACAAATTGGGTCCGCCACGAACCAGCCGCGATACTCAATGAGGATGGAGGAAACGATGACGCCGAGGCTACCCAGCGCATCCGCAAGGATATGAAGAAAAACCCCATGCATGTTTTCATTCCCGTGGTGTGCATGGCTGTGACCGCCGCCGTGTGAGTGACCATGGCCGCCACACGAGTCGTCGCCAAGATGCGAGTGTCCATGAAAAAACACAAGGCCTACAAGGTTCACCAGAAAACCTAGAATAGACGTGGTAAGCAGTCCCGAAGTGCCGAGCTCTGGAGGGTCAGAAATGCGCTCCAGAGACTCGGTCATGATGAAGATCGCAATAAAAACGAGGAAAACCCCATTTACAAAAGCACAAAGCGTCTCGAAGCGGGCATAGCCATAGGTGTAAAAGTGATCGGGGTTCCACCGCGAGACAAATGAAGCAAAGAGTCCAATGAAGAGCGCCATGCAGTCAAATAGCATATGCCCGGCATCCGAGATGAGACCAAGCGAATTACTCCAGAGGCCGACGAGGATTTCTACAAACATAAAAGCCAAGTTGAGCAAAAGAAAGAGAACGATGCGTCTGGAATCTGGCGAGCCCATGGCGTGCCGCCAGAGTCGTCTGGAGCCGTCTGCAAGACCAGCCAGAGATAAAACAGACGTCCCACCTTTTTGCGAGAGATGACGTGGCCAAGGAGCGAAAAAACTAAAGTTTTCCCGCACGCTGGCAGAATCGTCATTGAGAATAAACTGCGCGAGACGACGCAGAGGGTCACCCAAGATGGCAGCCTCGAGCGCTCCCTCCCCGGCGCCAGACCACGCGTGTGGGTCGCCTGCAGTCGTTGGCAAGAGCGAGTCTGATGAAGCGCCAATGCTGCGGTGTGAGTCCTCTTTCAAGCTGACAAGGGCGCAAATGGACGCAACGCCTTCAAGCATGCTTGGGAAATGTCCTAGGAGCGCGGACATAGCTACTCCAGCCGCGAGTGAGATGGGGCCCATCAACGGTGCGCCCGCATACACGGCCTCGGCGTAAAAGTTGAGGACGAGCGCGAGGCAGGCGGCTCCTGCAGCGAAAAGGAGCGTTCGAAAAGACATGACGCTATAGTCGTAGTCCGCGCCCACGAGCGCCTCCCCGAGAACGTCCAAGATCACGAGTGGCATGAGGAGAGCTGTTGCCGAGCATAGTGACAGGGCGTGGAGCTTTTTAGGGCCGCCAATATCGCGCGCAATCTTGTGGGAGAATCGCGTCCAAACGGCTCGCATCAGCGAGCTCGCGAGCAAGATCACGACGCCTCCGAAAAATTGCTCTCCGTCGTAGCTGAGGAGGAAAAAGGCCACAACGTACAGAAGCTCGCCACTTGCTAGACGGGCAAGCATTGTTTTTGCGGGCCCATCTTGTTTGCGCTTTGCAAGGACAGCGAGCACACCCGTGACACAGACATGGGAGTGTTCGAGGATGAGAGTGCGTACGAGTCCACATGCTTGAAGACCCTTGGCCCATAACACCCAGGAGGTGCCAAAGAGGAAGCCATTGATGACAATCCGTGCCCACTCCTGATGGGGAATCTGCCGCGCTGCTTGCCAAGGCTTTTGCAGCATGCATACAACAATGGCCGCAACAAAAAGGGTCAGAAACCCAAAGACCACAACAGGAAGTCCGTGCGCATCCGACGTGAGAAGTTCCCCGCAGAGGCCGACGCCAAGGGCTCGAAGGCTCTTGGCTGCAAAGAGCTTCGCCTGAGCCTGCGCGTCCGAGACGCTCTTGCGTCGGCCCAACATTGGAGGTCGGGATCTTTTCAAGCCACTGTCTACCCTCATTCGCGAGGGAGCCCCACGCGAGGAGTTTCTTCTTTCCCCGGACGCTGGCCACGATCCCCTAGGTGCCGCGTTTGCGGCTGCCGAAATAGATCCAGGCATCGCGCCCCACGTTATTGTTCCCGACTGCGCATTGGCGTCACCTGGCATCATCGCGGCGCTCGTTGTCGACATCGACGACGTCGACATCGACGTTGACGTTGGCGTTGTCATCGACGGCCCTGCAGTCGTCGCGCTCCTCGTCGCTCCCGTCGACGCGGACATGGGCGCTGCTGCTCCCGTCCACGCCGGCGGCTGCGTGCTCGCCGTTGCTCCTCGGCACGCCGAGCCTCTTGCGAGACGCTGCAAAGGCGACTCCGACGAGCCGGCTTCGCGCCCGTCGCGCCGCGCGGGGGCTCTGCGTTTTCCCTCCTCCCCGCGCAGCCAGCCGGGGCAGCCGGGCGCCGGCCAGGTGGTTTTCCGCGCGCAAGGTTTTGCCAAGGGCGCTTTGCTCTGCCTTGCTCTGCCTTGCCTTATCTTGCCTTGCCTTGTCTCGCCTTATCTTGCCTTGGCGTGCCTGAACCTAAAGGTTCAAGCTCGAGGCTGCCGAGCACGCAGAGCAAAACGCTCTCGCGCCACGCCGCACTCCGCCTCGCGGTGGCGCGCGCCATGGCGGCGGCGCCCGACCCATGCCTCTGCAGACCTGCGACGCGAGCGCCGCCGCCGCTGAGGGAGATGGTGGCGCAGGGGATGGCGCTGCCAGGGACCTCAGGCCTGGCGAAGAAGACCCGGGCCAGCGGGACGACGAGGTCGTCGTAGTCGGCGAGCTCCCGCGGGGCGCTGGCGAGGAGACTGCTGCTGCAGCCGTCGGCAGCGCCTCGGAGGAGGACGACGTCCGGACGGATCTGCGTCCAGACGCAGGACTCGCGCTGGACGGCGTGTTGCCCAAGATGGTCATCCTGGACCTCGATCATACCGTGTGGCCCACGACGTTGCTCGTGCGCAAGAGGCCTCCATTTACGGCGATTCCTGGACGCACAGGGGCTTGCAAGTGCGTGGACGCAGATGGCGACGAGGACGAGCTGGTCATCTATCCTGGGGTGATGTCCATGCTCAATGTACTGCAGCAAAGGGGCGTCAGACTTGCGATTGCGAGCAGCTCCCCGAGCATACAGCGTGCAGAGGAAGCTCTTCGAGCGCTGGGTCTTTTTGGCGCCTTCAAAGCGGACTCTATTTGCGTTTTCGCTGGCAACAAGGAGCCTCATTTGCGGCGTTTGCTCAGCAGGAATCGGGGCGTTGCACCCGGCGATGCTCTGTTCTTCGATGATCTCGAGCCAAACATTCAGACGGCGCGAAGACTTGGAATCGCTGCTCATCGCGTAGACCGCAAAGAGGGATTCGGTCCACGCGCATGGCGTGCCGCGCTGCGTGTTTGGCGCAGCACACGTTCAGAGTCGCGGTCCTTTCGTGCATTTTTCAAGCCTGTAAAAGGAAAGCAGAAGCGGGGCGATGACCTAGCAGCAACGCATACGTCAGAAAAGGAGCAGAGGAAAAGGCAACGACGCGAGGAAATGTAGTATTTGCACGCGCCTGGCGAAAATTCTCTCGCTGCGTTCTCAATTTACCCGCTACTGCTGTCCTGCTTTCGAGCATCAGAGGACCAATTGTTCAATTTATTTACGGTGTGGCATCAGCACGCATCATTGCCTCCACTTTCTTCTTTTAAGAAAGAACCAGTCGATCCCATGTCTGCGCCGCGATGACGGAAGACAAACGATGAGAGTCAGAGCATCAGAGCGCAGTGTTTGTTGTGCGGTATTTTCCTTTCCTTCAAAGAATGAGATCCTAAGCGCGCTTCTTTCAAGAAAGTTCAAAAAAGACCATGATCTCTCTTTTCGCGAATACGCACAAAGCTCGGCAGCTTTGCGAACTCGGCCTTGTCCATCTTGAAGAGTTGCTGAAAGGTCTCGTCATGAAGGCGCATCTCGCGGTTCGCTGGGTCAACACCCGAAGGCCAGACAGCCCCCGTACGTAGCACTTCGAGCGGAAAGTTGCCTTGTCCATCCGGCTCAATATCTGCGCACGGTTCGAGCTCAATGACCTGGCCCGAACGTAGGCGGGCGACCTCGGCCTTGGACTCGAGGAAGTCGACAAACTCTGCCTCGAATTTTTCGTAGCGCGCATCTCCGAGTGCCGCGCGCAGTTCCTCTGGTCCGTGGCGTTCGCGGAGCATTGCAAAGTTTCGCCATATTGCTCGCACGCACGCCTCCTCCAGGGCCGTTCTGTGCGTGAACCGTGCGAGCTCCAAGATGTCCAAAACTTCGCGCGACCTCGTTGCCGCACGCGAGCGCAGGGCTTCTTCGCAGAGTTCCAGCAGCGACGCGGGCTCTTTGACACTCGGCGCCCGCGTCTCCTCTTCCGTCCGCACCATGCTCGCTTTAGTCAGGTAGAGTTCAAGCACGTTCAGGTTTTGTCTGAAGTCCTCGAGAAGAGGCAGCTTTCCACGAATAGGGCCTAGGCCTAGTAGTCCTACTAGTACTATGATCATAATGCCGAGTCCGCCCGGGCCACCTTTGGCACTAGGTGGGAACCCCGAGGGACCATTGTGCATGGCAAAAAGAATCTCTCCGCCTCCGCAGGCGGAGTCCTTTTCGTTCGTCTTGCTTGTGCAAAAGCAACATTTGTCAACCTTTGAGTCGCTCGTGCTCATGTATTTATGCACAGAGACGTCGCACGGAGACGAACGAGTTGGTTGGATTGCTCATCATGCTAGGCTTGCTCCTACGTTTGCATTCTTCTTCAGCTCTCACGGGTGCGCATGGCGGCCTGCCAGTCGAATGGCGCTGGCCGATGAATGCGATTGTGATGTTGGCCTCGAGCGAGCCACTGTCGCAGAGATCCTTGCGATCTGGCTGAGCGACAAACGAGTTTTCGTGCT
Organism: Aurantiochytrium sp. KH105; assembly: GCA_003116975.1. Lineage (NCBI taxonomy): Eukaryota > Bigyra > Thraustochytrida > Thraustochytriidae > Aurantiochytrium > Aurantiochytrium sp. KH105. The sequence goes on along the minus strand of BGKB01000021.1, from coordinate 710,971 downwards.
TCAAGCTGGTGAGCTTCTCGCACAGATACTAGACAGACACAAGACGTGCAATCTAGACGAGACTGCCGCGAGCAAGGGCGAGAGGGCTCGCGTGCGTGCGTGGGTGCGTGCGTGGGCGGGTGGGCGGGCGAGCAAGGCTCGTCTGCGTGGTCGAGCGGAGAAGAAAAGAGAAGCAAGCAAAGAGAAGAGAAGAGAAGGGAATAAAGAGAAGATAAAGATGGCGCTCTCGGGCGCGGGACGCCTGGGCGTGGCCGTCCGGGAGGCGCTGCGCGCTCTGCGAGACCCATACCTGGGCGGAGAGTCTGTGGCGGCGGTAGCAGAAGCCACGGGAGACGCTGCGCTGCGCGAGATGCGTGGCAAGATGATGCGTCACGAAACCGGCCGAAGGATCCTGCGTGAGCGACCTGTTCTTGAGCAGCGCGCAGTTGACTTTGCGCGCCTCGAAAAGCTGCCTGCAGATACCGTCGGCGGCGCCTTTGCAGCGTACCTGAATATGCACGGTTTTGAGTTTGGTACGCGCCCTCAGGTGCGCTACGTCGAAGACCCAGAGCTTGCGTACATTATGCAGCGCTACCGAGATACCCACGATCTCCTGCACGCCATCTGCGGCGTGCCCGTGAGCGTCAGCGGCGAGGTTGCACTCAAGTGGTTCGAAATGGTACAAACTGGGCTGCCCATGACAGCGCTGGCCGCTTTTGCTGGGGGCCTCCGCGCAGAGCCCAGCATGCGCAGCTCTCTTTTGCGTGGTGGGCCATTGCACAGCCTGTTGGGGAATGGACCGCCTTCTGCGCTGAGCGCGTACGTCATGTGGTGTGTACAAATGGCCAAGCGCTCGGATTTCTTTCTCAACATTTACTTTGAAGAATGCTGGGAAGAGCCTCTTCCCGAAATGCGAAAGCGTGTGGGTCTTCGCGCCCTACCCGAGTCGCTCGCAAGTCTTGACGCCTCGTGGGAGCCGTCACGAGTTCCACTCATGCGCAAGCATTACGAGATGGCTCTTCAGGCCCTTGGACCTGGGCTTTCCCAGGCCGAGCGTGCACGTCGCTCGCCATTCGAGACCTATCTCCAGGCGCTCGATGCTCGGGCGGCTCAGCGAGCAAAAGAGGGAACCTCCGGAAAGCCGGTTTCGTCATAGCTAGACACGTTGGAGTGAAAGCTTGCTGTCGCGATAAGATAATATACCCTACTCTTGCAATTCCGAAGTAATGTTTTTCTCTTCCTTTGATGCCAAACACCTAAAAACCATCATCATCATGAGCTTTTATCCGACAAGCAATTATTCGAGCAATCGTCTCCACCAGTCAAGTTCCAATTTTCTTTGTCAAATCTGACCTGAAACACACGAAGCAGATCAAAAGAGAACAACCCGCGTGGGCAATGGAAATTCGTGTGATCCTTCTAGAAAGAAATTATCCGACCTCAAACCTTTTCTTAAATCCGTTGACAAGGGCCAGGAATAATGTACCCTTGCAAAAATTAAAGTGGTTTTGGTGAGTTTGGCAAACACAATTTCCTTCATTCATTCAAGTCGGTCTTGTCGAACAATGAGGGGGCCACAGTATGAAAACTATGGCACGATGGAGCCGTTTGCAAGGATCTCGTCTTCGAAACTAAAGGCATTGCCCGCGCTTCCAAGAGGCACTCGCGGCGACGGCCGACTATCCCGAAAAAACGGCGATGGACAAAAGGGCATGGGGGAGATAGCCTCAGGAAAAACAAAGTCTTGAACCCGTCTCTTTTTCCGAATCGGAGTTTGCTCCACACCATCCCCGCCAGTCTCGCCGCGAACCGAGAGCGGGCTGGTCAAAATGGATAGATATGCAGAGTCCCCCAAATTCCGCAGGTCAGGGACACGCGGTGTGGATACTTGGGGGCTACTGACGTCTGCGTTGCGCGGACTGAAACCAAAGGGGAGCAGCCCAGGCGAAACGGTATGTGTAGAAAGACGATCCGTGCCAGGAAAAGGAATGGCACTTGCGCTCGCATCGAAAATTCGTGCTGGCATGCATGTGTTGATCGCTGGAGGACGGATCTGCTTCTTTTCGTTACGTTCGTTCTTGGCACTATCGAGGTTCTCTTTCTTGGCTGCAAGGCCTTTAAATTCGTGGTCTGAAAAGGCCTTGTCATATGGTGCGGTCGAGAGTGCCTCACTCGGACCCACTGAGCCATTTGCGGTGTTTTCGACGAGAACCCCTTGCGATCCTTCGAGCATGGACTCAGCGCTGATTGACGCTGTTGCAGATGAAGAGGAGGATGACGATGTCTGCAAGGGGCTTACTGTGGTTACAGAAGCAGAAGCTGGCAAGTTCTTTGGCGTTTGTGTTTGCTGCTGCGTTTGTTTCGTTTGCGTTTGCAGCTGCGTTTTGGTCGTTCCGGAGCTAGTGCTGGTGGACCTCCTTCTACGCGAAGCCTTTTTGGAAGAGGTCCACGAAACAGTGTGCGTGCTGGCATAAGGAGACTGCATTTGTCCAATGTAGCTTGGCGTAGCGTGACCTCCATGTTGCGGCTGACAAGACGATATCGAGGGCCCCGAATAGTGGTGCTGGACACAGGACGACACCGTTGGCGGGCCACCCCAACTCAGGTACGGACTTGCACCTGGTGAATGTACCCCAGCATATCCATTTGGTTGAAAACCGTACATGTGATTAGGTGGCATTGGCATCGGAGCGTACTGCTGTGGAGAAAGCAGTGGAGGGTGTTGCGGCAAATGATGCGGCGCTCCGGAACCATAGACGTGATGGCCGTGAGGAACGCTAGAGTACGAGTCCGGAATGGAAGCCATCGAGTCGGGCCGTGAAAGCTTTCGTTTCCGCTTGCGCAGAGTGGAGTACCAGTGGTTCTTGATGGCGTTATCTGTACGCCCAGGCAGTAATTTGGCGATTCTAGCCCACTGATTCCCGAAGGAAGCCTGCGCTTCCACGAGGGTTTTTTCCTCTGCGCAAGTCCAAGGATCTTTTGAGATCGACGGGTCGAGATGATTCATCCATCGCGTACGGCACTGTTTCCCTGTGCGATTCGCCTCTGGGAGCTGCTGATTTAGCTGCGACGCAATTTGAGACCATTGTTTGCCTGCAGCAGAGTTGCCTACAAGTCTCATGATGACAACGTCTTCGGCCTTGGTCCATGCCCTTCGTTGGAAGGACTTGCCATTCTTGCGCCGTAGACTTGACTCCATGATCAATCGTTCGTTGGAATGCTTCCAGGCGCCGTGCCGTACCGATTCGACCTGAGTATTGCCGCTGCAGCGTCAATCCCGCGCGACAGTAGCGTCGGCCGCGACGTCGGTGGCTGGCGACAACAGCGGCAATGGCAACGACAGTACTTTTGCGCTCGCACACGTCCCACTCGTTGAGGAACGATCGATCGATCGATTGAACGAACGAACGAACGAACGAACGACCTCGGGGCGAGAGCGGCCGTCTTTCAAGAAACCCGTTTGCGCGAGCACGGTCCACTCGACTCGGAGCCTCGCTTCGGCAGCCTCGCTTCGCCTCGCTTCGCCTCGCCCTGCTGGCTCGCTCGCCTACGCCTCTTCTCCGAGACCTCAGCCGATGGCGTTCGGGACCTGGGCCCGGGCTCCGGGTCAAGAAAAAGGGCTCGACCGAGTCGGTTTGCCTCGCTTTTCGAAGTCTGTTTGTTGTCTGCTCTGAAGTGACGGTGCGCGTAAGCTCCGAGTCGCCCCACTTCACCACTACGCTCGCCTCGATATCGACAAACCCGCGCGAGGGCCGTGTCCGTGCCTGCCTACCTGCCTATGTGCCGCCTTGCTCGTTTGCTCGCTTGCCTGCTCGCTCGCTTGCCCGCTCGCTCGTCAGCGGGGACTTCTTGCCTTCGGTTGGCACAGGATCGATCCCTCCCGGCCGTGCACGGCCTGGGCTGCCAGGGAGGGGCCTGCAAGTAGCGTAGCCAGCTAGACGAGGGCTACCGCGGGTCGCCTTGCAGCTGCGGTCCCGTGCCAGCTCAGAGAGGCAGGCGGCCTGCAGCCAGCCAGGTCGGGCGGCTCTCGCTCGGCTTGGCTGGGAAGAAGCAGCAGCAGCACGACCGGCGCGCCGCTTCCCTTGCCAGGCCTCGCGCGGGCGCTCGCCAGCGCAGCGCGTGCACGGTGCTGCCGCGGAAGCGAGCAAGCAGGCTGAGAGCTCTGCGCAGAGCACGCCCCGGGCCCCGGTCGCTCGGCGGCTTCCAGGGCCCCCTCCGCGGGCTCTCCGGCGCCGCCGCCGCGGCCGCGGGCCTGCGCGAAGGTGCTGGCCGGTCCCCCGCGCCCGGAGCCTGCGCCGGCCGCGGCCTCGACGCGCGCGCCGCCGCCGACCGCCGCGGGCGCGGGCTCGGCGAGCGTGGCTGTTGAGCCCCTTTCCGCCGCGCTCCAAGTGGCCCAACGGTCACTTTCCCAGTCCCGTATCTCCGCGCGCGGGGACTCACAGGACCCGGGAACACGAACGGGGACGCGCGGGGCGGGGGGGGTCCGCGACGAGCGCACACCCTGGTGCGCAGAAGCGGGTGCACACCGTTTTGGCACGCGAGCTCCGGGACGGAGGTACGAGAAGGCCGTGCGGCGCGGAGCGGAGGCGCCAGCCGGCCAGGTGATGATGGATGGGACGAGCGGCGAGCGTGGGGAGGAGGGAGGAGGGAGAGAAGGCAAGGGATGGGTTTGCGACTGGCAATGCGTGGCTGAAGCTGCGCACGCGAGACAGCGGAGGCGGCGTTGCGTGGGGTTGTGAGCTACGGCGAGCTCAGTCGAGCGAGCTGGAGAAGCAATGGATACGCGCGTGGAGAGCATAGAGACAGTCGATGGCGCCACTGTCCTGCTGACAGACAAAGGTGAACCATGGATACGGCAAGAGGGCGGCAAGGACATGATCAGGGGGGCGGGAAAGTCAAAGGCTGTTGCGCAAGACGACGAGGACCGACTCGTACGGTATCAAGTTTGCGGATGGACCTCGCAGGACGGTTTGTGTCCGGCCGAAGCCCTAGAAGATTGGAACTCCGATGAAACGAACCAGGACCTCAGAGGCTGGTGCACCGAAAGCTTCTGTGTCTGGCCGCAAGAGATAGAGCTCTCTTTTCCTAGCTGCACCCGAATTGATGATATCGAAATTGTTGCTCACTCGTTTCGAACCCCGCGTAGCGTCGATGTCTTTGTGACTGGTTTCCAGACTCAAGGCGGAGCTTATTACATTGGTCGCATGTCTTTCGACTCAAACTTACTCCAGGATCACTCATTGAATGAGTGCAAGCGCGCTCGGGTCGACGCGTATGGGACAGGGCTTATTCTTCGTATTCCGGAATGCTATTCCAACAAACGCAACCTCTTTGACCAGGCAAGTCTTTTGTCTGTGCGCGTTTTCGGCGAATCTGCCACGGATCTACTGTATGAATCGCCTGCACCTCGTCCGCAAATAGACGACGAAACCGAAACAAGATCAGGTACCAAGCTTGCAGTTGACACAAGCCGTCGAGGTCTTCGCCAGCGGCGGCGATTCGAAGTCATTACGAACAATATAGACTGCGACGAACGCGAACACGGCTACGACCATGCGCAAATGACCGAGGTTGACAAGGCTCTTCTTTCTCTTGGCATCGCCATGAATGTCATCAATACTACAGCAACGCCTTACCGCATATCCGAGACGACTGCTGGCTTTGTTGGGGGTCTCCAAGACCGCGTTGAAAAGCTTCTCTTGCTGGAAGAGGACTGTCTAGCTGGAAAGCTCGATATTTCTCAGGAAGAATTGCTCGACGCTGTGTGGCGACTTCAGAGCGCTGTGGACGAACTACTGGAGCTTGGCACTGCACTCGCGCGTTTCGAGGCGCTCCTTCTCGTGGAACAAGATGGCGGTGATGTGGAAGCGTGCAACAAACTTCGCCTACAAATCGAAAGCGTTGCTTGTGCCGCTGCAGAGGATTTCGAAAGTATTCATGGAAACTGTGTCGATCTAGCGCGCGAACCTCCCATGTCCGCAAGAAGTGATAACTTTGAGCGAGAACTCCCGCAAGCGGCAGAATCACGTCTCTATGATGCTTCAGAAGAAATAAGGCTCACTGATGAAGACAAGTCAAGTCCAGTGGAAGCCGAGACGAGAATGAGTAACGGCACATTTCGCAGTGCCAATACACAATATATTGCCGAGGAGGAGGAAGGCGAGCAGAAGTCGAACGAGCAAGACTCGTCAATCCCCTTAAACAGAGCGCAGAGTGCACGTTCAGAAACTATTATGAAGACGGAGGATGAGGAGATATTGCGAAGGCAAGAGGAGGTGAAGCCAAACGAAGGTGTAAAGGACGACGTTGAATCCAAGACTGAGCCAGAGCCAGAGCGAATTACGGCTGAGCCAGAGCCAATCACAGCTGAGCCAGAGGATGATCGCCCAAGTTCCACGGGACGATCGACAAGTCCGTCTCGAGGCTTCATGGGTCGTCTCTGGCCAAGAAGTCCGCGAAGTCCGCGAAGTCCACGAGACAACGAAAACAGCGCACGCAGCAACAACAACAAGAAGAAGAAGAAGTCGGCACGCAGAAATGATGAAGAGAAAGAGGATGTCGATGCAGATGCTCGGGCAAAAACTTTATCACATGAAGTCGATGAACAAAAGGAAGACAAGGACAAAAGTGCTCGTCGAATAGAGTCATCGCATGATATTAGTGAACAAAAGGAACACGATGCGACTAAAAGTGTCGATGGAGAAGTGCAAAAAACGCCCGCAGATTTTGATCAGAGCTCTACATCTGACGAGACGAAAGACCAGTCACCTGAGGACGCCGGCGAAGCGTTAACTTCTCAGATGGCGTCTGCAAGAGGCGGCACCGATATCGGAGGCGAGACAGGCGGGCCTGAGTTAATTCAAGGCGTAGCGGATCCACTTGATGATCGATTGCGCAAAGCCCTCCTTGCGAAAAATATTCCCATACCTGCAGACGTGAAGGTTCCCATCATCAAAGAGGCGGGATTTGGCTCTCTTGTCCGGCACTGCCTTGATGCCGGGCCGGTGGAGCGAACAGCAGCACTCGAGTGTATCACTGAGTTGCTTCCAGAGCTCGTCATTTCTCGCATCAATGGGAAGGACATCGTCGCATTGACAAGGCGCATAATGAGAGCCACAGCGGTGCCTCAGGAGCTATATGCTCTTGAAGCCTTACTTCGACAATGGTACTTGACAGAGAACGCTAAAGAGGAACCGTTTCACGATGAACTCGTATATGAAGTTCTTGCGCGAGAATGTTGCACGAGCCCGTCATTGGCACTTCACGAGTCAACGTATCGTTTCATGGAGTACCTTTGCGACGAAGTAGCCTGGGTTCCGTCGACAAATATTTCACATCGACTCCTCGATGAGCTGCGCACTCGGCCGAAGCCAGACCCACTCGAGGAGAGGTACGAGCGAGTACTCGATCTTGTCCATAAGTCATTCGAGAAGGCCAAAGACGAGGACAATGCTCTTTCCGAGAATGTCTGGCAGCACATCGACGACTTCTTCTCTTCTCCTGTCGGGTCCGCCGAGCCTCACTCTACGTCTGAAAAGCGGCGATTCAATGAGGTCCGAGACAAACTTGAAAAGCTTCGGAGCGTCACAAAAACCTTTGAGAACAAGCATAAGGGCCAGGCGTTAGACGAAGAGCAAGAGACCCACAAGCAAACGATTCCAGGAAAAGAAGAAGAAGAAGAAGAAGAAGAAAAAGAAGAAGAAAAAGAAAAAGAAGAAAAAGAAGATGTCCTGGCGGAAGAGAAGCAAGACCAAGAAGCAAAAGACGGAAGAGACGCAGTTCCCGAGATGAGAAAAACCAACAAAAGAGACGACAAGCCAAAGGTCGAACGCACCAAGTCAAGCGCATGCATCATCTCCTAAACCGCATGCATAACCTATGAAAAAGAATTGAAGAGCGAAAATTTCTTTGACGTCAACGAATGAAAAAGATAGGCCTGTGTTTGGTTCGTGCTCGTGAAATAAAGGTAGAGATAATTCCCCATCCGCACAAAGCGCGAGAGAGGGCAGAAAAGAAACTTATGAGTTTCGTGCTGTTGCTCGGAGACTCCGTTGATATTGCTGTTCTTGTAGGCACTCAAACGATCAAGCAGCAATGTGGTTCAAATCCAGTTCCATGTTCGAGTAGTCCGGGTCCGTCAGCGACGAATCCGCATGTGCGAGCTTCGTGCGGCTTGAGACGTTGTGCATACTTTTGATGGCATGAAAATATAAATGCTCGGATCTTCTTCGCCAAGGCGGCATTGTTGAGATGAGTTTGAAGATTGAAGAAAACGAAAAGAAAAAAGTAAGTCAAAATGTATCACAAAATCAATTACATGCCGGGTAGAACAAACAAACAGGTTTCCCCTTTTTCCTCGTTTTTAAAATTAAAAGTCGAGAGGACGCACACTCATGAACTCTGCAAGGATCTCGTCCGAGACCTTGGCCCTGTCGGCCTGGAACTTGAGAACGATATCGGAGAGCACGTCAACAAGGGTCTGCTTGACCTCGCCAGTCATCATGCGGCCAGAGCCGTACTCCTCGGCAATGTGCTCCAGCTTCTCGTCGTCGTCGAGGAAGAAGCGAAGCCACTGGTAAGAGATATCAACCTCTAGGTTGGCTCCGTTCTTGCGATGTTCCTCGAGCGTCTCACCGCCGCCAGAAAAGGCGTACTTCATGACCTTTGTTTTGATGATGTCCGGCGTGTCCGTGAGGAAGATGGAGCTCGTCTCGGAACTGGCGCTCATCTTGGTCTGGGCACCCTGGAGTGCGGGAAAAAACTTGGAGTGAATAAGTCCGGGCTTGCGGAAGCCGAGACGAGGGGCGACATCGCGCGTGACGCGAAAGTACGGGTCCTGATCGATGGCACAGGGAATAAGGCACGGGAGGTCCGTCTGGCCGCGCAAGGGAATGGCAAAGGCACTCGAGAAGGACGGAGCGGCCTGAATGGCCGGGAACGAGTGTTGCCCAATGCTCATTGACTCCGTCATGCCAAAGGCGCCCTTGACCTGGTTGAGCGTCACCTTCTTCTGGATACGGAGGACGGTCTCATAGAGATGGCCCATGTAGTCAATGTTGGAGAAAATGAAGGTTTTCTTTGGGTCAAAGCCCACCGCAATGATGTCCTTGGCGTTCTCGTAGGCAAGGTAGTTGGCCTCCTCGAGAGTAAGATCCTTCCAGAGGAACTTTTCATCATCGGTAAGCTGGATGACAAGTGGCACGTCAAAGGCCTCCTGAAGATACTTGGTGAACAGAAACGGAAGAAGGTGGCCAAAATGCAGCGAGCCCGAGGAAGGGCCGCGGCCTGTATACAAATAGAAGGGCTTGCCGGCCTCGTAGCTGTGCATTTTAAAGAGATGAAGCCATGTCGCGTCAGGTCAGGTCAGGTCAGGTCAGTCTCAGAGAAAACAATATATGAGAAAGCTCGTCTGGCATGTTGTGCTTTTTTGCTTTTACGAAACTTGGTCGCTCGCTTGGGTCAGATAGGAGCGAAAGACTAATTTCAGAATGGTGTCGTCATTGGACTCTCAGCTGAACTATGCTTTTTGTGTAAATCATCACTCCCAAGCGAGAAAAAAGCGCTGCTATGCAAGCGACTGCAAATCAACAGTGCGGCGATAACAACAACATCAACGACGGTAGATTTCGTGGTTCATAAAAGCCACCGCGCGCAACACACAAACACGCCTCAGAAACGAGGAGGTTCGAAGGGGAAACAAAAAAAACTTACAGGTCAAGCATCTCGCCCAAATCCCGGTGCGAGAAGAAAATTTTCTTGCGCAGCCAGTGGTGCACCTTTTTACCGGTGACCCTTTCCATGCGGTCGAGGAGGTCGTCATCGATATGACTCGAGCCAAAGTCCCGAACGAGCTTTTCGTAGTCGACGCCATCATCGCCTGCCTCCACATCCCACGGGGTGATGTTCTGGCTGCTCTCGCCTTCGGCGGGGGCCGCAGCTGCGGCCACGGCGGCGGCGTCCTCGGCCATCGTTCGTTCGTTCGTTCGTTCGTTCGGACGTCTGCTCCTCCCTCGCCTCGCTGTCTCTCCGCGGTTTCGCCCGCGCTCGGACGTCGCCGCGCGGACCTGGCCGCTGCTGGCGTGCGCTGCGCTGCGCGTGCCGCGCGCTCGGGTCCGCCGCCCGCCCGCCTGCCTGTCGCGCACGGTCTGGCCAGCTGTCGAAGTTAGTGGTCTGCCGCGCCGCGCTCCTCGCCGCTCTGCACAGGCTGTCACATTCTTAGGCGAGTTGCCTCAGCAGTGGCAGGCAGCCTGCTAGCTGTAGCTAGCTAGCTAGCTCCAGCTACTCACAGCCGCACGATCTTGCATTCCCCGCGTTCACTATCAGCAGCAGCTGCAGCAGCGGCAGTGCAGCTGGCTGGCACAAAGATTGCCTTTTCTTTTCTGGAGCGGCAAGCAAGGCTGGCCACTGGAGGGGGTGGCGAGACCTCGAAGAAGGCCGCGGAGCCAGAATTCTGAAGAACAAGAAACAGACTAGATCGGGGAGGAGGAGCAAGAAGAGAGAAAGAAGAAGGCTGGTTCGAAGTGAGGTGCAAGAAATTCTGCTTATGCTTAAGGGAAATGAACTGGACGAAGCAAGGGTGCTCTTTCTGTGTCTGAGTCTGAATCTGTGTCTGTTGTGCACGCTTGCTGCTGGACACGATGTCTTGCCAAAAACGCTATAGCCCCAGGGCTTTCTTGTTTTATAAAAAAGAAAAAAACGCTCTTCAAGTTAGTGTGGCTCTGGGACGTGGCCGTCGACGTAAAAGTTGCGCGTCGCAGAAGGAAGTTGCACCTTGGTGCCCTCCATGTACTCGGCAATGAGAACCTGGCAGCCAAGACGGGAGCTGAAGAGCGGGAAAACGAACGAGCAAACAATCATCGAACTGTCAGTTAGTTGTCGGGCGTCGTCGCAGTTGGGAGATGCATCCGCCTGCCTGGGAAACTTACGTCTCGGTGAGGCCAAAGGCCTGATCTAACATATCGTCCTCGTCCTCTGTGGGCTCGTTGCCGGCGTCCATGAGGCCCTCAAAGACATCATCCTCCAGGATCACATGGCAAGTGGAGCAGCTTGTGCTGCACTCGCATGCGCCCTCCAGAGGGACGTCGTTCTTTTGAGCCAGGCGCAAGAGGTTCTGTCCAACCTTGGCCTCCACGGGCACCTCTTCTCCCGACTTCAGGACAAAGGAAAGATGCACCCTGAGAACGGCGTGTTTTTCATCACGAGCGGACATTCAAAGTACAGCGTGACCATCGGCAGCGACAACAGCGTGTTCACCGGCCAACAAGTAGCCCGATTCGCGTGAGAGCGTGTTAGCGTGGCGTTCTTTTCTCCTCCTCGTCGCCCCTACGTCGCCGGCCCCTGCGACGCCGACCCATCGCTCGGCGTCGCCAGGGCTTCCGAGCTCCTCGTCTCCTTCGCTCTGCGCGGAGCCTCTGCGGAACTTACGTCTTGGCGTTCGGGTCGACGTGGTCGTCGCCGTGCCAGCGCACCTGCCTGCCCACCTCTCTCCGCATCGCCGCCGCGCGCGGCTGCACGCCGCCGGCGGCGTCGGCGCCTGCCAGCGCGCGCATGGCCGTGGTCGTGATCAGGCCCCTGCGCTGCGTGCCGAGCCCCCGCTGCATCCGCAGCCCCGCCGCCGCCGCCCGCCGCGCGAGCATGCTCCCGCCCGCTCTGCCGCCGCCGCCCGCGTCGCCTGCGCCGCGCAACCTCGCTCGCCGCGTGCCGCCGCGCCGCCTTTCCGCTTCCGCGTTTGCTGCCGCGCTGCTCGCAGGCATCGCATCCCATTCCATTCTTCGGCATCCATCTCCTCGCTCGTCGTCTGCGCCGTCTCCGTCTGCGGCGCCTTCGGCGTCGCCTTCGTCTCCGCCTTCTTCAGCGCCTCCGCCGTCTCCGTCGTCGCCGGCGACCGCCCCGCCGCGCCGCGCGCGCAGGGAGGCGGGCGAGCCGGGCCTCGGCGGCGCGCATCGTCACCGGCATCGGCGTCTTCACGGCGCCTGCTTCACAGGCAGCGCGTGCGCGCTGCTTACGTAGCAGGAGGGCCCGGAGGCGAAGATCGTCGTCGTGGGAGGACCGCGACGGACCCTGCTGGGCGGGCACGGCCTGGCACGCCGAGGTCGGCCAGGGGCCACTGACGAGCGACGCAGGCCGGGCTCAGGCCGGACGCAAGCGAACCAGGGAACAAGTGAATGAATGAATGAATGTATAGTGGTTGAGACGGTGCGGTCGAGCGGGCCATGGAGAGAGCTTGCTTCGGCCAGAAGCTTGTGTAGCCAGCCTCCTGACGATCGCGAGGTCGGCTTGGTTGGGAAAGGTTGTCCTTTCACTTCTCGGCTTGTAGTAGCGAGCTGCTGATACGAATGGGGGGGGGCCAGTAGGCAAGTGTGAGTGAGCAAGTAAGCGGCTAATTGCTCTCCACGATCTCGGCGCTGGCCGCTGCAGACAGTGGCGAGTTGCTGCAGTTGTGCTGACAGTGAGTCAGTCCAACACGCATCAGGAGGGCGTATAATCGACCACTACGCGCTTAGGCGTTGCAGTGCAGATCTCGCACTATCAGCATCCAACATATCCGTTGAGCTAGCTGCTCCGGGCGGCGGTCACGAGAAGAAGCGCTAAAAAAAAAAGTGACCGCTAGAGCTCTCGACCTAGATAAAAAGCGCGCACGCGACCGCGCTGCGCTCCTCTGCGCTGAGCTCACGGCCGCCGGCTCGTCTTTGCGGGGAATAAATTCTTTTGCGCGAGGGGGGGCTGGGGCCGTTGCGCGGGTTTGCATTTCCGCGGATTCTCGCGCCGACAGCGCCGCGTCGCGTCGCGTCGCACTGCACGGTGCAGAGCGCAAAGCAGGGCAAAAGGAAAAGGCCAGACAAAAGGAAAAGGCCAGACGAACCAAAAGACCATCAACATGACTGACAGCGCCGGCAAAGGCGCGCAGCACATTCTCGTGGGGTCCAAGGTTTGGGTCAATCTCACGGACGAAAGACGGCTTTTCGAGTTCGCCGAGGTCACGCACATCAGCGATGCATGCGAGTACTCCGTGACCACGCTCCGTGGCCAGCAACTCAAGGTGGCGGCAGAAATGCTAACACCGACACATGCGCAAGTCGTCGATCCAGTCGAGGACCTGTTGCACCTAAGCGATTTCAGCGAAGAGTCGCTGTTGCACAGTCTGCGCGAGCGCTACGAGCAGGACAAGTTCTACTCCATGGTCGGTCCCATTCTCGTGTCCATTAATCCGTACAAATGGTGCGATATCTACTCGCAAAGTGACATGGCTTCTTACCGAGGCAAGCGTAAGGCGCAAGTCAAACCACACGTATTCTTGACGGCAGAAAATGCATATCGAGCTGCCGTGGAGGGAAACGGCGATGGCAGCGCCACCGCCAAGCCCGGTGCAAGCCAAGCCATCATCATTAGTGGAGAAAGTGGCGCTGGCAAGACGGAGGCCACCAAGATCATTATGAAATACCTGTCGAGTGCAGGGCGCCAATTTTGTGAAACAAAGAGCACCGATGGCAAGGCGGCACCTCCAGGGCTTGAACAGCGCGTGCTCGATTCAAATCCTCTTCTCGAAGCTTTTGGCAATGCCAAAACGGTGCGCAATGACAACTCATCGCGATTCGGAAAATTTATAGAGATCGAAATCGACGAGTCGGGCCTTATCAAAGGTGCCAAGGTACTCAACTATCTGCTCGAGAAAAGCCGCATCATTGGCCAGGGCGAGGGTGAGCGCAACTACCACATTTTTTATCAGCTGCTTCGGGGCGGGTCTGCCGAGCTCTTAGAGAAAATTGGACTCTCCGACCTTCCCGAGCATGAAATTGTCTACATTGCCGAGGGCGTGGGCTTGGCCTTGCAGGAGACCAACGACGCCACCAAATTTGCCCGCACGGTGCACTGCATGGAGACTGTCGGCGTTTCGGAGGTGGAACGAAATGCCGTCTTCCAGACCCTGGCGGCCGTCCTTCTCCTTGGCCAGATCGCCATCCACGACTCGCGTCTCGAGCAGCAGGAAGGTTCTCGGTGCGAGCCCGACGAGCTCGCCGCCGCTGCCAAAGCGCTTGGTCTCGAGGAAACAGAGCTGGAAATGGCCCTATGCACCAACGTCGTCACCGTTGGCGGCGAGACGATCCACACGCCCGTCAAAGCGACCACCGCGCGAGGCAAGCGCGACGCTCTGGCGAAGGCGCTCTACGCGCTATTATTCCGCTGGCTCATTCAGCGCATCAACACGAGCCTTGCGGGGCATGCCATGAACGCGGTGGGAAGTCGACAGCAGGCTGTTCTGCGCCGCTCCGCCTCGCTCGACTCGACAGCAACCATCGACTCGCTGTGTTCCCCAGGGACGGGCCGTTCGATTGGGATTCTCGACATTTACGGCTTTGAGGTCTTTGAAACGAATTCTTTCGAGCAATTCGCAATCAACTTTGCCAATGAACGCCTGCAGCGCCACTTCAACAAACACATCTTCGAGGTCGAACAGGAAGAGTATGCCTGCGAGGGTATTGACTGGTCGCGCATTGAGTTCAATGACAACAAGGCTTGTTTGGACCTCATCGAGACCTCGAACGTGTCTCTGCTCAGTCTGCTCGACGAGGAATGTCTAATGCCGCGTGGTTCCGACCAGAGCTTGCTGCGCAAACTGCACACGAATCACAAGGGCATCCATCCTCACTATGTCTTTCCTCGCTTTGGCAATGATGCTTGCTTTGGCGTTGCCCACTACGCTGGCGCGGTGCAATACACTGTCGACGGCTTTCTGCAAAAGAACAATGACTCCCTTTCGGAAGGTCTTGCCGCGGTGATGAGAGGTTCCTCCGAGATGTGGTTCCAGAATCTTTTTGGAGGCGCCCGCGACGCCAAGTCCGGCAAGCAGCGCGCCCGCAAGCGCGCCGCGTCGCTGCGCCCGCCGACCGTGTCGGAGCAGTTCCGAAAGCAGCTCAATACGCTCATGTCGCGTCTCGAGGCTTGCGAGCCGCACTTTATTCGCTGCATCAAGCCAAACGAGGTCAAGCGCCCGGGGTTCTTCCACTCCAAAAAGTGCCTTGATCAGCTCCGCCATGCAGGCATGCTCGAGACGATCCGCATTCGGGACCAGGGCTATGCACTGCGGGAACCCCACGAGGCGTTCTATCGCAGGTTTCGCGTGCTCGCGCCGACGGCTCGCGACTGCAGTGAGCTCGTGCGCTACGTCTCGCGTATCTTTGGGCTCAACGACAACGCGCAATGGCAGCTTGGTCACACCAAGGTCTTTTTGCGGCGCGAGCTTGCCGAAAAGCTCGACCGCACCGTTGCCTCGAGGCTGACAGCCGCCTCGCGCATCATTTCGCGCACCTTTCGACGCTCCATGCTTGCCAAGCGCGAGCGCGCCGCGTTGCGCATTCAGGCCTTCTCCGTTCGCGTACGCTTTGTAGGATTTGTGCGCAAAATTGTTCGCGTGCAGAGTTTCATCCGTGGGATGCGAACGCGAGCTGCTTTTCGCGAAGAGCTCGCGCGCGCTTTGAAGCGAGGTCAGCAAAAGGTGGACGCCGCCCACTCGCTATGGAGCACGCCTGACAGCTCTCCGCAGACTCCGGACAGCGAGCTTGCCTCGGAGACGGACGTTCGCGCCGAGAAGGCCGCCGCCAAGTCACCCGCAGGTGGGCCCTCACCGCGACTTTTCCACGGCGCTGTGCGGCCAAATGCGGTAGATATTGCCACATCCCCCGCACGTCCTCGCTCGCAATCACGGGCGTCGAAAACCTCACGAACACCGCGATCGCCGCGATCTCCACGTGCGTCTGTCGTAAGCTTGATGGCATCCCCGGATCAAGAGCTCGCCATCCTCAGGTGGGAGCAGCGCGAAAAGACGGTCGTGTCGCGGCTGAGCGATCTCAATTCCTTTGTGCTGGCACTCTTTGGCCAGGGTAGCGAAACAGGGACCTCCGCGGTCACTTCACCGCGAACGGAAGGTCGCCGCGTCTCTCCTCGGACCATGGAGGATGCAGTGGATGTGGTGTTCAAGTCGGTCCAGGAGCATATTCGTGGCGATGGCGACAGGAAAAGGGAGGAGCACGAACTCTTGCGTCGCGCCGAGACCGCAGAGCGTAGTGTCGAGCATCTTCAGGCCGAGCTCGAAAAGATTCGCAACAGCGCCCAACTCGCCGATAAGCGCGCAGAAGAAGCGCTCAAGCAGTGCGGGTTCGCTGACGCTTCGCTCGAGCAAGAGCGCGTCAAAATCGAGACCTTGAAACGGGAGAACGAAGACCAAGCTCTTGAACTCGATGCATTGCGCGACCAGGTGCGAAGACTGCAAAAGAGTGCAGAGAGACGGGAGCACGAAGAGTCCAAGACGCTCGATATGTACGATGATGACCGAAAGGAGCCGCACAAGGATGCGGGAGAGATAACGTCAACAGTGACGGCGGCCATGATGCAGGAGCTTCCCGCGTCGATTACCTCGCTCATGAAGGAGAACATTGCGCTCATGGACGAGATCGTCGAGACACGCGCCCGTCACAACACAGTCCTGCGCAAGCTTGCTCAGGCGGATTCCCGTGCAGAGCATGCTGAACAGGCGAACGAGACGCTGTGTACCCTCTTGTCGTGGCGCGACGAGCAAATCGAGGCTCTGGTCAAGAAAGATGCGAGTGCTTTGCCTTCCGTTCCTGACAAGGCGTTTTTGAAGGCCATCAACGACCTGAACCCGTACTTGCGGGAAATTGCGCAAAAGTATGAAAGCAAGCTTCCGGAAACGCTCTAGTTGGTCGCCACAGCATGCTCGTTAGTTGTTGGTCAGCTACTTACTGCCTAGCTATACCTCGCAGGATACGATTGTGTTCTCCTATCCTTTTCTTTATTTTTTTTGTTGAAGTCTTCTCTCTCCCCTTGTTACTATCGATTTTGCGAAGGTCTCGGTCAATGCTGCGATAGCGACATTTACAGTCAGGCCTTATCTCGGATGACGTTTTGAAAAGACAACATCGTGGACCAGTGCTGGTAAAACAGAGGATGACACCCCTTTCAGTCCAAAAAAAAAAGTGAGCAACGAAAACAGAAGATAATTTTTGGGGAATTTAGAGATTTGCAGACAGTGCAGACAAGTGTTAACCCTTTTCTCCTCCTCCACCATTTCGTCAGTTCTACGACTTGGCAACAAAGGCCCACAAAACACACAGAAATGGGCAAGTCCGAGAGGAGACCAAACGAGACGACAGCAGACGAGAAAAAGGTAAATGAGCACATTTGTGAGCGCGTGCATACACGCTCACAACGTTGTTTAGGCAATGACCTGGCCAGTAAAACCGCGAGGCTTGTCCCAGGTGGTTTCGCCGGACTCAACATTGTAGTAGTAAATGTCGCCCGTGTCGTCGTCGCGATAGGCCTCCCACACCTCCTTCTTCTTGGGAGGCGCGGGCTTCTTGGGCGCAGCCGCAGGCTTGTTGGAACGAGCAGTGACCCAGGGCGGAGGTGCGGCGCTCGCGGCACTGCCTCCTCCCGTACGGCCGCCATCGTCGCGGCGTTGGGCCTCCATGCGCGCAGCAAAAGAGGCGCCACCCATGGCGGCATTCCGAGCACCAAAGTTCATCGCGTCCGTCTCCTTGTCGCGTTTGGCCTTTTCCTGCCGACGTTTGGCCTTCTTCGCGTCGAGACGCTTTTCGCGATCGGCGCGGCGCTGCGCTTCGCGACGCTGAGCATTCTGCTTGCGCAGCTCAAAGAGTTCCTGGCGCTCGGCTTCGCGACGCGCTGCGCGCTCAGCCTGAGCAGCCTGAATCTCACGCAGCTTGCGACCCGCTACACCAAGCGGGACGTGAACAACAATCTTGCCTCCGGATTTGCCCAGACGCATCTCGGAAATGCCCTCGTCCCGTCGGAATTCGATCGCGCCCTTGGGCGTGTTGCTCAGCGCAGGCACGGTCGCCTGGTTCAGGTGCCACGTGTTCTCAAACCTGACGTCCATCTTGTACCGGTTCGGGTTGGCTCGCTTGGGTTTGACAATGGGCGCGGCGAGCTTTTGTACGTACGAGGCAGGAAAAAGACCCGTCTTGCCCTTGTACTTGCCGAGCCACCAATCGCTATGCGCGGTGTCGAGGAGCTCCACCTTGGTGCCTTCCGTGAGTTCAAGTTCGTCCTCCTGGGTAGCCGCATAGTCGTACAGAACGTTCGCCATGGGGGCCTCTTGGGGCGTCTGCATTTGCTTGCGGAGCGCCTCACGATCAAGCTGATTCATCTGCGCGGCGCCACCCTTGGCGAGCGTCACGAGGTTACGCAAGACGGCGACAATTTCGGCCTTCTTCTCAGACATGACCACCACGTCTTCGCGCATCTCGACGGAAACGAGACCCGGGACGCTCGAGTGGACTTCCACAGGCGTGTAGAAGCCACGGTCGGGCAATGGGATCTTCTCCGGGGACATGACCTCCTTGACGTAGACTCCACCGGTAGAGGAGCACTGGTGTTTGGAGGCGCCAAAGAAGGAAAAGGGCTGCTGTGTCTCCTGGCAGCGCTTGATCTTCTTCTTATCCTCGAAGCCGTCCTTGATGGGCTTCTTGAGCTTCTCCTGGGGCTCGCAAAGAATGGCGACGAGATCATCGGCCTCCAGACTGAGCATGACGCCCTGAATCTTGTTGAGCGCCGTGCGGCGACGAAGATAGAGCTGGTATTCTTGCTCGCGGGCAAGGCCGCGACCGCCAGGGGCCATGCGCGGCTGGCCCGGCTTAACACGCCACTCCGCAAGGTACATGGCAGCATCGGTGAGCACAAAAACGATGGGGACGAAGCGGCCGTGGACATCGAGACGCGAGAGCTGCTCTGTATACTGAATACGCTCCTTTTTGATTTCGTTGGCCTGAAACCATTCGAGAAGGTCGCTAATGGCCGAAAGCAGGGGGCGGTCCTTGATGTAAAAGGCATAGTAGTTGCGCAGAAGATCGGCAGGCGTGGCCTCTTTGCCCTGTTCGTTCCAGAGCTCGGCCATCTCAAGACGCAGCGAGACAAGGTCGCGGCGGTTCGCGAAGCGACGCCAGAGGTTTTGGATCTTGATGGCCTGCTCACCGACGAGAGACTTGCGCATTTCTTGCATCTTAAAGTAGGTATCGGGAGACTTGATGAAGACCATGGAGCGACCGAGCTGCGCCTCTCCCGGCTTTTGCAGCTCCGTAACGGTGTCCATGGCAACGGTGAGAATTGCCGCAGCAATGTCGTAGTCCGTGCCATGCGCGAGCACTTGCGGGTCGAGGCGACCGGCGCCAAGAACCTTGAAGCGGGCGATGAAGCGGTCAAACTCCATGCGCGTGGCAAAGCCGGCACGACGCACCTTGACGTTCTCGAGAAGACCGAGGTACATGCCCTGGTACATGACGCGGTCGTCATCGAATCCACCTGCGCGCTTTTCGTCGTTTGACTTGATGCAGCGCACGTAGTGCGGAGCACAATCCATGAGTGCGTAGACGAGATCGCCACACTGACGCTTGATTTTGAAGCCGGCCGTTGTGGGCTGACGACGTTGATCAAGGTCGATCTTTTCCGGGTAAAGTCCGGCGACAAAGGTGTTGGTGCTGCTCTGCACCAAGAGCTGAAGATCCTGACTAAGGGTATCCTTATTTGCCTCGACAAAGCCGTCACCGTTGTAGTTGACGCGACCGGCGTAGTGGAGAATGGAAAAGCCACCGCGGAACTTGCTGTAGTGCGCGTGGGAGCTATGGAACGACTGGAGTTTCTCGAGAAACTTGTCGTCAGCGCTGCCGAGCGCATGGGCGGTCTTGACGGTATCGTCGAGAATGGCAAAGATGCCAGGGGGCTTCTTGGCCTCGATCAGGTCGCACACGACCTTGTTGTCAAAATACGGAATGGACTGCCACTGGATGCCTTCAGAAGCGTACGTCTCTTGCTCGGACTTGATGGTGAGCTCGATGAAGATTTGCTGGAGCTTTTCATTGACGTAGTTGATGCAGAACTGCTCAAAGTGGTTGTTCTCGAAAATCTCAAAGCCGTAGATATCGAGAACACCAATGCTGAGGCCGTCCTCATCGCCGATCTTGCGCATGTCGCGCCGCATAGAAATGCGCGTGTTATTGCCAGTATTCTCGAGCGCCTTGTTGACGCGCATGACGAGATTGTCAAAGAGACGCGAGTACAGATCCTTGGCGAGCGCGTCGCGAGCCGCAGTGGCCTGCGTCGGGTTGAGAGGCACCTGGTAGGTCTCGAGGCGACCGCCAGGGGCCATGGTCGTGAGGGTGCGATACGTGAGCGCGTAGGCGAGCGCGCTGGAATCGACCTCCATGAGCGCGGCGACGGGTTCGAGCGCCCGCGCATCGGCGACCTCACTGCCTTCTGCGCCGTCAACGTTGACGGCGTAGAAACTCACATTACTCAGATGGAGGCAAATGGCCACGACAGTAAAGAGATCGAATTGGTCTTCCGGAAAGGCGCCGATGGTCTGCAGCGAGTGCACAGTCTCCTTGAACTCGGTTGTGTCGTCGACACGACCGCCTTCGTTGTCAATATCAGTGACGCCCGACATGGCTAGGCACTGGAAGGACTCGGGGTCGGAGAGGCCGAGGTTCTCGATGACATCGCGAGGGGCACCGCGGCAAAGCTGGTAAAAGATGTGAAATGAGCGCTCACCAGGCCCTGGACGCACGACGCGTGACTTCTCCAGCAGGTAGTTGGTGACGAAGCCGCCGCGGGGTGTGCCGCCGTTGGCGAGATCGAATTTGAGCTCAAAGTACTTTCCGAAACGAGAGGAGTTGTTGTTGCGCAGCGTCATGGCATTGCCAAAGGCTTCGAGGGCCGGGTTGGACTCGACAACGATCTGCTTGACTTCGGTCACCTTGCGGTCTCCAGCGCCGCTTCCCGAGACGGCGGCAATGTAGTTCATGACCTGCTTGGCGGCCTCAGTCTTGCCGGCGCCAGACTCTCCCGAGATGATTATGCACTGTTTTTCCTCTTCAAGAAGCATGTTGCGAAAGGCGGACTCGGCAACAGCAAAGATGTGTGGTGCAAGGTCGGCGCGGACACCATTCTCGTACATCTTAATGAAAGGTGTATCGTAGAGCCGCAGCCATTCGAACGGGTTGCACACGATGAGCACGTCTCCGATGTAGGTGTAGATCTCCTTGGCGACGAAGCGCTTGCGCAAGTTTTCAAGGATGGCTTCATTTTCGATGCGCGACAACATTACCATGTCTTCCACGCCCACCACCTTGCGCTCTGAGATGGCGGCATTGGCAAAAGTGCCTCCCTTGGTGGCCCTCGACATCTTCTTGCGTACAGCTTGGGCCCCGTGTGCTCGCTCGCTCGCTCGCTTTGCTTGCTTGCTTGCTCGCTCGCTTGCTTGCTTGCTTGCTTGCTTGCTTACTTACTTTCTTGGCGTGCGAGCGTGCTGGGGCGCGTGTGCACGTGGGTCCACTCGAGTCGCTCCAGAGACCCGGTCGTTTCGCCGAAGGCTTGCGGCCGCGCGCCGATCCCCAGCGCCGCCCGCCCTCGGGCGCCCGTCTTCCGCGCGCGCTCCTCGCCCGCCCTGCGCGCCGCTGCTCGCTCGCTCGCTCGCTCGCTCGGCGCGTGCAGCACGCGCGCCTCGTTCTGGCTCTGCTGCCTGCTTCCCGTCAATCCTTTTTCTTCTCTGTTTCTTTCTTTCTTTCTTTCTTTCCTCTTTCCTTCCTTCTTTCTTTCTTTCTCTCCCTGTTTCTCTCTCTCTCCCCGTGTTTCTCTCTCCATATTTCTGTTTTCTTACTTACTACTCTGTTTATTCTTTTGCCTATACACTGCTCTATCCTCCGTGTGCTTGTGTGCGCGCGCCTCCGGGCGGCACGTGCTGCCAGCGGGCCTGCGCACGCTGCAGCTGGCTGCACCCTCGCTCGCCCGCCTCGACGCCTGCTCTCCGCCGCCGCGCGTCCGCCGGCGGGCCCTCTCCCGCCTCGCCGCGCCGCCTCTGCGCGCGTCGCGGCCGGGGCTCCCTCCCGTCCTCCCTGCGCGCCGCGCCCGGAGCGGCCGGAGCGGCCGCAGCGGCGGACGGCGAACGTGTGTTTTTCGCTGCCTGTGTCTGCCTACCAGCGTAAAGCACGCAGGCAGTGCCCGCATAAAGTGCATCGCCGCGCCGCGCCGCTCCGGCTTCTGAGCGCCCGGGCGAGACCTCCTCGGGCTCCTCCTGCTGCTGGTGGTGGTGGTGCTGGTGACGTCGGCTGCGGCCAGCCTCAGCCTTTAGGAGCGGCTCGAGAGGGTCCCGGAGACCTCACTGTCGTCTCGATGACCGCGCGTCAAGGATGCCGTGAGGAGAGCTGCCATAAGGTCGACAGCGCGCTCGGGGACATGGACTGCGCCGCGTACCCCTCTCTCGGCGTGAGGTAAGGCCAAGCAAAGGCGCGAGGGCAGGGCAAAGGCGGGGTACCGAGGGTGTCTGCGCTGCGCGGAGCCCGAGCGTTCTTCAACTGTAGAGCTCGCAATTACGGCAGAGGACGAGAAGAATGCACAGGCTTATCGTTGACGTCGAGGGCAAATCGTTTTTATACAAAGGTCTAGCTCCTCGGAGTGCTGATCAAGAGCATGATAGCAGAGATGCACGTTTGTAAAGAGTGAGACCGCAATGGAATTTGGGATGAAGAAAGTCTGCTGGCTTGCTTGTGCGAGATAGCCAAAACTTTCTGGCTGTTCCCAATCTTGCTCTTTCCTTCGGGTCGAAGCGGAAGCACTTGGGTCGAAGCGGGGGCACTTGGAAAGCAAATGATCAAGTCTCCCGTTCAGCGCTGCAAAAGCTTGTTTGAACGGCCAGGTTTTCTTATGAAATTCTGCCGGAAGAGGAAATGATAGCACGCCGCCTTACGCAATTTCCAAGGCTTGATACAAGCAGATGAATGGACTCCAAGCACAGTCGCCCATCTTTCTAATTTTGAAGGAAAAGCGAAAGTAAGCAAAAAGATTCGATACTTTGAAGACAACGGCTTTGATCTCGTGCCCCTCGAAGCGATCGAAGAGGGAACGGCAGAAGAAGATCAAAAACAAGGAGAAGAAGAAGAAGAAGAAGAAGAAGAAAACTGCAATGAAAACGGGATCATGCATCATTTAACGAAACTTTCAAAACCAAACGGCGAGGGTGCAGCGAAAGGCACTTGCCTCATCTGCTAGGAGTTTATGTGTTGTGTAGCGTAACATTTTGTGCCCGCCCTATGGGCGATCCAACAAGCTCGCTCATCTTCAGCATCGACGTTGGTGTGGTCAACATTGGTGTAGCATTTTACGAAGCGAACGGCCAGGATGTGGTCTTTGCTGACAAACTATCTCTTGCGCCATCGATGAAGGCGATGAAAGACGAGGCCGAGATCATTCCCCGCGTTTTCAAGCTTTTCTTCCACCAGGAGTCACCTCTAAAGGCCATGATCGAACAAGCGCGCGTGGTCATTGTGGAGGAGCAGATGAAGAGAAAAATGCTCCTCACCAACACGTGATAGGAGCTGTATGCTTCCGAAGCAACTTTGCTTACGAGTTTGTCAGTCCGAGATCTGTGAAAGCACACTTCAACACTGGTAACTGTAAATTCTCTCGCAAGAAAAGCGGCAAGTCTGTCAAGGGCGCTAAAAAGAATCACGCCGCGAACAAGCGAGCTGCTGTTGGAAAAGCACACAGTCTCTTCCCCAAATTCATGTCGCGCGTGACTGCAGCAAAGCGCGATGACGTCGCAGATGCACTGCTTCAAGCTGTTTGGTATGCACACAAATACAAAATTTGTTAGTTTGACTTGACTTGACTTGACTTGACTTGACTTGACTTGACTTGTTGATTGATTGATTTTTAAAAAAAAAGAGAGAGTCGCTGTCGTACTCGTCACCACCTTCTTCGGCGTCTCTCGTATCACAGAGTGCGTGCTGAGCCATCATCGGCGCCAACCGCGTCGTAATGTACTCTTGCACTCGCTCGAAACACTCTTGGCTTGGAATCCCTGCCACATTGAGCGTTCCTGATGTAAATATTTCGATGGCAAGCTTGAAATCAAGTGGGAAAGGGTGCACCACAAGCGCACAGAACGATTGCTGATCATCGACAGGGCTGGCTTTTGCCCGTAGGTCCCAGCTGCAGCATCTTCTCCCCCACCGCGCACAATGTTGATGCCGTCGCTGTCGTTGCTGTTGTTCTTCACAATGAAGCACGTGTCCTCTGGGTAGTTGGCAGCGTCTGCGTCATAGGAGTGGATCTTATTGGCCGTACGAGGAGCAGCACTGGCCTTGTTATCACCGCCGCCGCCGGTGCTGCTGCTGCTGCTGCTGCTACCGTATCCTCTCACGCCACTCTTTGGACGCCTACCCCGAGTCCCTGAAACTCGTCTTTGATCTTCACGTGCTACTGCCGTCACCATAGACTTTCCTCTTCTCATGGAGACAGACGTGTCGGCCTCAGCATTCAAGGTAGCAAACAAACCGTCCAAATCGAGTGGGCGATATGGCGTGTAGAATTTCTCAACCCAGTTCACCAGTGTTGGCTTGCCCACACAGTCTCCACTCACACCGAATAGTTCAACAAAGTCTCGCCGGAAGTCCTCTTCGCTCTTTCCCTTTGTGAAAGCCATGCACACGATAGCAGGGTAAGGAAGCTTTTTTGCAGCAAAGATGTTCACGGTGAAGTCAGAACCATAGTATGTGCACCGCCAATTGCTCTCTGTGGACAGCACACAGTTCACCGTGCGATGAGCAAAGTCATCAAGCTGAAGGTCGACCTTAATGATGAATCGAAAGAGAGTCAAACTAGTCTTGTGCGGTATCGCGATCGGCGTTGTGGCTGTCGTAGTAGTGGTCGTACCCCCCTCGCCGTCACGCGCGCCTCTCTGAGCTCCCACCACCATCGCGCGCACTTGGTCAATCAATAGATTGATGGATTAGCCGACCCACCTATCACTTCACTCACTACCGCTCCGACGTCTTCGTTTTGCACCCAATGCAGCTGGAAATTCGGGTTTGCCGCTGCTGTTACCGCGCCCCTCCACCACGCAAACTTTGAAAATAGGGTGCTTGTTTTCGCCCCACAGTGAGAACTTTATCCGCACCCTAGGTGGTAGACGCGGAACTGTGATTTTCTCCCCTTCATCAAGAAAGTACACAAAGTCGCAGCCGTCGATCAAGAACTTCTGAGCACGACCAAGCGCAAGGTCGTTGAAAGCGATCATTGACAGGAGAGCATGTTCGATCAAATACGAACGCACAGGAAAAGAACTTGCGAAAGACGTTGCCATTGTAAGAGACTTGAGAGGGCTAGGACGCATGCGAGGCAGAGAGCTCTCGACCTTCCACCACGCCTTACCATCAGGTCGCGTCACAAGTCCGACAGTCAAGGGCTTTGAATCTGCTAGAGACACGGTACGAATAGAAGGGACATGGTAAGAGCTGCTGCTGCTGCCGCCGAGCCCTGTCGATGGAGAGGAAGAAGACGAAATAGATGGAGTCCCGGAGTGGCTACTACTGCTGACGCCGTGCATGCTCCGTCTCAACTATGCTATGCTTAACGTTGTATGTACTAAATGAGTTTGCAGCGTCTTCTTCTTTCTTTCTACTCAAAAGACATCGTGACTTTATATAACACACTTCAGTTCTTCTTGCTCTCAAACTGACGAACCAATTTATGGCTTCCTCTTGCTCTCAAACTATTGGACCAGTCTATGGCTGTCGAAACGACCCTAACCACACACGCCTGCGCCCTCCTGGATCTTGACCTCTGAATCTTGATGCAAAACGTACTCGCAGTCGGCTTCAGCAAACGCTTCTTCTGGGGACGGGTAGACAACAATCACAGTCTCCATTCCAAAGTGCGTTTCATCGCACGCTACTCGACGAGCGCAGCCTCACTGCAAGGCATCAAAGACACTCTGATGGACTGCACCAGGATCGTAGAAAGCGTCGGCAGGCGCAAACACAAGTTTACTCGTTGTAAAAGGCCTAACTGACTGGCTGGCAGAGAAAGAAAGAAAGAAAGAAAGAAAGAAAGAAGGAAAGTCTGGTCAGCAAATTGCAAACAAGCAGCCATTGAGCCATGGCGGAGGGCGCGCGCGCTCGTGACACTGGCGTCCGACCCCAGGATGGCGTCGGTGCGCCTTTCCTGGTGCCTGTACCAGACGAGGAGCTCGAAGCCATGGAGGGGTGGGGGGAAGAGGAACTGCTCGCCAGGGTCAATTCTCCGTGGATCGAGCGACTCTCCGCTGATGAAGTTGATGCATTCGTCGCGCGTGCGGACGAACTTGAAGTAAACTTTAGTCGTAAAAAGGTAATGCTTCTCGGTGCCGTGCAAAGAGACGACAACCGCACGATTTACAAGTGGTTCGACAGCGACGTGGCGTACATCGCTCCCCCGGAAGTCGCGCGGCAACGGACGAGCGAAGTTCGCGCACGCGAGATTGCCGCGATGGTTTCCAGCGGAACCGGAGCCGTAGCCGTGCCGCCCCCTTCCAGGTCTTCAGTGGTGAGAACGTCTCAGGCAACTAGATCTGCGGGCGGCGTCCCCTGGATTTTCCAGCCCAGATTCATCGAACCCTGGACCTACTTTGGCGATGACACGCACGAGGCGTTCGATATCTTCAAGTCCACGCTGCTCTCTAAGGAATTTGGGAATCCGAATCTTATGTCCCAACATCTTGCCACGGACTCTGCCGCGGAGTCCGCTACGGAGCGCGAGACGCCGGTGCAGGCCTGGGCACAGACGTACCACCAGCGCGTTCTCGCCCACGGCCTCCACCCGGTCATCGAACATCTTTCGCAGGATTCCGTGACTCTTGGGTGCAAATATCAGA